>VWZG01006518.1:118811-130567 GCA_013396735.1 Grallaria varia
GGGGAGCCCTGTGATGGCAGAGGCTGGCAGGGGGAGTCCTGTGATGGCAGGCAGGGCCTCAAGGCTGACTCAGCCATGGCATTTTTAGGCTTTCCAGGAATAGCTCTCAGCTGTCCTGACCTTTCCTAAAGAGACCACGAAGGAGCTCTCAGACAGACAGGGGTGTCCCTCATGGGTGTCCCCTGGGTGCCTCCTTGCAGGGCTGACACCCGGCTGGGACGGGAGACTGAGGCAGGCTGGGCTCCTGGAGAGGGGAGCTCACTGGTGGGTGACGGCAGGAGCCAGGGCGTGGGTGAATTCAGGGAGCTGGAAGCCTTTCCAAGCAGACTCCCGAAGGAACGTGGGGCTTTTCCCTTGGCCAGCATCGACAGCCACCAGTGACAGAGCAAAGGTCACTGCAGTGGCATCGGGCATGGCCCTGTAAAATCACCCAGAGCCCCCCAGGCTGTGCCCCCGGGTGAGGGCTGGCTGTGCCCACCCTCCCTGCCCCTGCCATGACAAGCAGCCCACCCCAGGGAGGGCAGGAGGGGCTGCCCCAGAGCCTCTCATCCCCACAGGGGATGGCACTGCCCAGCAGCACAGATGGGAAAGCAACGGAGCAAGGGCAGGGATTTGCTTCTGCCTCAGAGAGCTCTCCTGTTCCTGCCTTTCCCCCACTGCCTCTTTTTTTTGAACAACTGCATTAAAAAAGGAAAAAAAGGCTGTGGGGAGGTGGGAGCCAGGCTGTGCCCTGGGGCAGAGGGTGATGCCAGGCTCTCCAGTGGCATCACCACCCCTAGGGATCCTGCAGGGGGTTCATGCGGCCTGATAGCGTTGGCTCGGCTTGGGGAAGGATCCCAGGTGTCCCCAAGGGCACAGGGACAACGGGGCTCTGTCTTGCCCATCCCCTGGTGGGTGGCTGGTGCTCCGGTGGTGCCACCGCAGTGCGGGGAGGGCAGACTGAGCCTGAAAAACAACCCGCTCTGCCTCCCACATCCTGAGCAGCAGGTCTGAAAAACAGCCATCGGTGCCCTCTGAGGACACGTGGGGGGACGGGGAGAGCAGGTTTGCAAAACTGTGGAGGCTTCGATTGCTCTGTAGGTCTCTAAGAGCGACTCCGAAGTTCTCCTCCCACACACCTTTGAGTTTAAATAGGTGAGTGGGCAGCTTGTCCTAAGCAGTGTCAGGCTCCTGTTATGTGCTGGTTTGGGGTTCTTTTTTAAGGCTGTACATTGCATGAGGAAGGAGGCAGGCCCTGAAAGAACCCGGCTGCCCACTTTGCGATGTAAGGGGCTTTCCCACCTCACCCCTTGTTATCATCTGCCTACAGGAGACATTTCACTCTGTCCCTTCAGAGACTCATTTCTTTAGAAGTTTTGGTTACAGAGTTATTTGTGCTGTTCTGGTGTTTTGGAGATATATATGTATATATATTTAGTAGTTAAGAACTGTTATCTTTCCTTCAACACATTTTCCAAATTAAAATTTTGCTTTGCAACTAAAAGAGGCGTGGTCAGTTTGAGAAAGGAATTCTAAATTGTTTTAGTTTACTCTGAACTAAGACACCCCTGCCTTGGAGCAGCAGCCGGGCTGTGGAGGACTCGGCCATGTCACTGGAGCATCAGTGGGTTGGTGGCCGGTGTTCCTGCACCAGGGGACCCCCGTCCCCTCTGGGGCAGCACATCCTCTGAGCCCCAGCATGGGGCTGGGCGGGGGCTGGAGGCAGCAGGCACCCGTGGGGAGCTGTGGCTGGTGCTGCAGCCTTGGCAGTGACACACAGGCCAGCGGTTTGATGAACTCGGGCTCTTTACATGAAAGCTGCTGGGGAGCCCAGAGCATGCCAGCTGCTCCAGAGCCTCTGCTGCTCTGTTTGCTGGAGAGCACTCTGCGGTGCCACCGAGGTCACAGGGGGGCTCTCAGAGGGGCTCCTGATTTGCCTCCTCCAGGGGAGGCTGAGGTGAGGATTTGCTTTTCCCACTTGGACTTTGCTCCCCCGGTGCTGTCTGTTTTTCTTTCTTGGGGTCTCTTTGCAAAGATGAGTGGGGGCTGTTGTTTTTGTAGGTGTCAGCGGTCCAGGAGATCAAGTGGCAGCGAGTACAGAATAGCACTGCTTGTACCCACCGCTCTCAGACACAGAGATGCTTCTCTTGACGCAGCATAATGGAGTGATTCAGGCTCCTGCTCCTCTCCCCCTCCCTGCTGCAGCTCCGTGCTCAGAGGAGCGGGTCCATCGCGTGCCTGCACCCACACGGGGCTGCTCCTTCCCTGCCCCTCCGGCTGCACACGCAGCCCTCGCCCTGGGCATGGGCTGTGCATGCAAAGGTGGCCTTTTGGGTTTTATCACTCCTTTTAAATCCTCCTTGTACCCGAGTTGAACCCGTGCAGGGAGCTGGCTGCAATTTCCAGCCGACCTTTCTTCTGGCAGCTTGTTAGTTAGCTGGGAGCGCTGCAGGGATTTCCTGGCAGCTCCACACGCTTCCTCTGCTGGCACATTTCTTGCACAGAGAGCTAAAAAGGGGCAGCTGTGCATCACCTCTTCCCTGGGGTGGTTCTCTGCTGGCCTGGCACAACACCTTCGTGGCCAGCAGTTGGCAAAGGGTGACTATGGTGGCTTCCAGCTGAATTTAAAAAGCCTGGTGACCTGACTAAGCAGGATTGTGAGGCTTGTGTCTTTTGTTCTGTGCTCAGGAATTGCGGTGTGAGCAGGAGGTTGCAAAGCAGCAGGTGATGCTCCTGGACAGCCAGGTGAAAGCAGAAGGGTGCCCATGGGCAGTGGTGAGCCATTAAGGATGTGCTGGTTCCAGCTCTTTTCCTCACTCTGCCAGGTTCAGGAGCAGTAACTGCACGTTCAGCCCAGGAAAACCACATGGAAGGGTCTGCACTTGCCTTGGGTCACAGCTGCTTCCTCAGCACTTCCCAATTTCTTGCCTCAGTAGATCAGTTAATCCTCTGGGTTTATTTTGCAGCATTGCCACGCTGGCAGATCCTGCTAATTCATTGAGAATGTCCCTGAAAGCTGCTGACACAGAGGCTCATGAGCAGTGGAGCCCTTGCCTCGGTGCTGGGCTCTCGGGTGCACTGCCTGTGTTACAGGAAGGTTTGTCTTTGCCCATTCTGGAGTGCTGGAGGCTGTTCCTGCAGCGTGTTTGTGGGTGGGCAAAGCTGGTGTGAGCGAGAGGATGCCGTGAATGGGATCCCAGAGCCTGCTGGGGCCGTGCTGCCTCACTGCCTTACAGAGCAGGAGAGCCCTTGTTGGACCTGAACACAGAGGCTTTCCTGGCAGGTTTGGCTGTGCTTGCTCCTCTGGCTGCCACCTCCGTGTCATCTGTGTCTGCTGCAGGCATGGCACAGGCCACTGTGTGCATTTCCCCTCATTTGTCTCAGTTTGTAATCCTGTGTCTGGGCTTCACTCACCAGAGGCTGAGTTGAGTCCTCGTGCTGAAGCTGTGATGGCTCAGCATCACCTCAAGTGCCCTGGCAAAATTAATGCTTCCCATCTGACAGCTCTGAGACAGCCCCCTGCGAGCTAAAGGGCTCTGACCTCTGGCTTCAGACATCAATATCGAGATGTATTATATGTATAATATTCGGTTTTCTGGGCTGCAAAGGTGGCTGAGGCGAGAGGGGAGAGCAGGGTGCTGGCAGAGTGATGACTCTGGTGACTCGGTGTCCCACAGCACAGTGCAGAGAAAGGGTTGCCCGTTTCTTCACCACAAAGTGGAAAAAACAAACCTGCTGCTTTCCTGCTCTCTGCCTGGAGAGCCTCAAGAGGAGAGTACCCGAGCTGTGCATCAGCCACACCGGTGTCAGCCCAGCTCAGCACTTCTGGAGGAGCTCGCCTTTCCCAGGGAAGAGGGAAGGCTGATTTTAGGCAGCAGGAATACTGTATTGCTACAAGCCATGGCTTTCCATACTGCTTGATTTGGCCAACACGATTAATACACCGCTCGCTAAGTAGCCAGAGAGAAACTGCCATATGGCCTGGCCTGCTGTTCCTCTACGAGAGGAACCAAAAAATATGTGTACTGCAAAGGCGCAGCCTGTTCCTGCTCTACCACCCGTATGTGCAACAGGAGGGAGCAGAGCCACAGACGCCTGCCTGGCAGGTACTGGGGGGAGACAGAGCAGGAGCTCAGTTTCATCTGCTCCTGGGTGCAGGGCCACCTTCCAGGCTCCTTGTTGTGGCTACAGAGCAAATATAATCCTCCTGTCTGGGGGATGGAGGGAGTGATATATAGAATATTCACAGAATCACTGAATATTTTGAGTTGGCAGGGACCCAGAAGGATCATCGAGTCCAGCTCCTGGCCCTGCACTGCACAGGACCATCCCCAAGAGTCACCCTCTGTGCCCCAGTGGATCATCCAAACCCTCCTGGAGCTATGCCAGCCTTGGGGCTGTGCCCATTGCCCTGGGGAGCCTGGGCAGTGCCCACCACCCTCTGGGGGAAGAACCTTTTGCTGAGATCCAACCTGACCCTGCCCTGACACAGGTCCAGCCATTCCCTGGGTGCTGCCCCTGGTCCCCCCAGAGCAAAGATCAGTGCTTGCCCCTGCTCTGCCCCTCCCGAAGAAGTTGGACCTGCACTGAGGTGTCCCTTCAGTGTCTTCTTCTCCAGCTGAACACCCCAAGTGCCCTCAGTGTCCTCACACACTGCCCCTCCAGGCCCTGAACCATCCTTGTTGCTTCCTTTGGACACTCTCTAATGACTCAATATCTTCCTTATATTGCAGTGCCCCAAACTGCCCCAGTGCAGAGCAGAGAGGGACAATCCCCTCCCTTGACTGGCTGGTGACATTCATCTCTTTTGCCCCAGTCTAGCTGTGGTGGCTGTGACCACTTGTGACTTCCAGCTCCCCAGGAATGGAGATGCTGGGGGAGCCAGCCTGGGAGGAGGATTTGGTGGATGTCCCTGGTTTGAACATGCAGCCCAAGCAGGTCTGGCCCCACCAGTGCTGTCAGACTGGCCTGTGCACTGGGCCACTAACCCAGAAAGCTGCAGAACAGCCCTGGGAAGCCAGGCAGGATGCAGCAGGTAGGGCTCAGTGTTCCTGTGTGGTTGGTTCCTCCTGAACCCCAGCCCTGCCCTGTTCCTGTGCTGGGCAGAGGCTGCCAGAGGACCTTCCCCAGCCCTTGGCTGGCTGCTGGCAGGGCAGGGTGTGGGCAGGGAGCTTCCCCTTGCTCTGGAGGGGTGATGGCTTTGAAGGGCTGGTGAGTTCCTCCAGCTGCCAGCCCTGCCCTGGCAGCACTGCTGGGACAGGAGCCCAAACCCTTCCAGCAGCCGTGGTGGAGGCAGCTCCACTTGGATCATTTGTTTAACAGTGTAAATACAGACATGTGGTCATTTCACCCCCACGAGGGAAACCTTTGTTTGCGTTGCAAGGGACATTAAAGGTCATTCTGTCCCACACCCTGCCATGAGCAGGGACACCTTCCAGTAGACCAGGTTGCTCCAAGCTCCATCCAACCTGGCCTTGGACACTTCCAGGGATCCAGGGCCAGCCACAGCTTCTCTGCCCAACCTGTGCCAGGGGCTCAACACTCTCATACCGAAGAATTTTTTACTTATCTCTCACCTAAATCTACCCCCTGTCAGTGTGAAGCCATTTGCCCTTGTCCTGTCACTGTGTCCTTGCCCAAAGTCCCTCTCCAGCTGTCTTGGAGCCCCTTTAGTCACCGAAAAGGTCTCCCTGTAGCTTTCTCTTGTCCAGGTGACCACCCCCAGCTTTTTTCAGCCTGTCTCCAGAGCAGAGATTCTCCAGCTCTTGGAGCATCTTTGTGGTCTCCTCTGGACTTGCTCCAACAGCTCCACGTCCTTCTTGTGCTGTGAATCCCAGGGGTGGAGGCAGCTCTGCAGAGGGGTCTCACCAGAGGGGGGCAGAGGGGCAGAATCCCCCCTGTCTGCCCTGGGATCAGCCCAGCACATGAAGGGTTTCTGGCTGCTGGGGCATGGTGAGCACCCCCAGGTCCTTCTCCACAGGGCTTCTCTCAATCCATTCTCTGCCCAGCCTATCTTTGTGCTTGGGATTGCCCTGACCCAGGTGCAGGACCTTGCACTTGGCCTTGTCAAACTTCACAAAGTTCTCACAGGTCTCTCTGGGTGGTAACCCAGCGTCACCAGGGGACCCAGCAGAAGACTTGGCATCAGCCCTCTGGATCAAGGCATTTCTTTTCTGCAGCTGATGAGTTGTTCCAAGACTCCTCCCTATCCACTGGTACAAGGAAACAACCCCTGTCCCAGTGTGGAATGGAGGGAAAGCAGCTGAGCCATGAATGGGAGAGGCCAGACTACTCTGCTCTGGATTCAGGGAAATCTCTGCTTGGCTCCTCTGCACTGTTGGTGTGTTGTTGCTGCTCCTGCTCTCTGGGTTTGTTTTCACTCTGGCCTGTCCTGGGGCAGCAGCTTCTTTCCCTCCAGGAATTTTTAGGGAGGATGTTTCCCAAGGGCATGTGGGGGTGGCTGATCTCTGCTGGCCTGGCTCCTATCAGGAGCAAAGGCTGCTGCAGGTATGGCCCCACAGCAGAACCCTGCTAAGCCAGCTGCCTAATGACTTTCTCAGGGTATTTTTAGCCGCACGTAAACTTCAGGAAAAGCTTTTTCACAGGCGAGCACAGTGTGGCCTTTGTTCCAACCCCTGGGAATGGGGAGGGACCAGCTCAGCGTGGCTGTGGTGGCTGGCACAGCCCTTTGCCCCCAGCAGCACTGCAGCCCCCAAGCCCTGCTGTCAGGGGCTCTTGAGGTGTGAGTGGATGGCTTTGCTGAGTTTTGTTTCTTTATTGGGCATGGGGGAAGAGGAGGGGAAAATATGAATGGAGAATAGTGTATTCTTTGAACTGCTAATGAAGTTATGAGTCTGGACATAGCACCTAAGCTCAGCAGAGGAGCAAAACTCCTGACACTCCTAAATTCTGCTAAGAGTTAAGTAATGAGAGGGATACTCATGGACACCACAAACTGACCAATATGATCAAGGTAATGCCGTTTATTGTTGTGAAAACACCCCTTAAATAACCCAGAGAGCTCACACACTGCACACACACTGCAAACCACCCCATGACTGGTTAATGCCAATAACACACAACTCTATTGGTGTAAAATAAAGCCCCTTCAAAGTCCTCTCTCTCTGTGGCCGTTGTTTTTCAATCTTCTGCTGCAGCTTCTCTAAGTTTACATTCTTCTCCCTGTTGGTCTCCACAGAGACTTCTTAAAAGTAGCTTTTCCCTGCAGTCTTAAAGGCCTGGCAGCATAACTGCATCTAAAGCACTGAGGTCACTCATATGTCCATTTTCTGCAAGAAATTTCCCAACAGTTGAGGGTACAGAAAGTACACCTTTCCCTCAGCTGAATTTGAGTACTGGAACACACAATCAAAAATTCATACATTGACACTATGTAGCAGCACTTTGAGTGAGTAGATCGAGGGAAAGGATGGGCTTTGCTGATAAAAACTGTCTCCAAAACTGGCAAGTTAAAGCATGTCGTTCTGCTTCTAAGAAAATCCTGTCACATGCCAGTTACCATCACCTGAATTAGCATAAAAAGAGTAGAGAAGATCTTGGTCATGATTCATACTTTGTTTTGCAGTGTAAGAATTAAGATAATTGTGGCTTGTGAAAAAAAAAAAGTTTAAATAATGATTTTTATTGCCTTTATTAGTCTTTGTTGTTAGGGTATACCTCTTTACAATGGTTAATGGTTAATTAGGCACGGCAGTAAGCCTTGCAATTCAAATCTGAACTCCAAGGCTCTTAAAATGTCTTTTCCACTTGAGAAGTACCTGGGTGTTGGCTCATGGTCAGTCTGTGCCCTGCCCGTGCTCACAGGGGTGGCCAGGACAAGGGAAATGACAGATTTTTCCCTATTAGAGCCAGATTAGTCAGCATTTGGAAATGGAAGCTCAGCCTTTAGGAGCAAAGTTGCCAACTCGTTCAAAAGGAGTTGCCACCTCCTTTCCCACTGCCTGGCTTGAGATTTGCTGACTTTCCACCAGACACAGGGCAGAAGACCCAAATGGCTTTGTAATTCCAGGCAAGTTGTAAATGGGGCTCTGCTGTGTCTGTGGTGGAGCATCTTCTGCCAAGAGAGGCAAGCAGGAGCCCAGTTTGCACCTGCAGTCTGAGGGTCCCAGGTGTTCTGGGAGACCCTTTGCATTCCCAATTTTGGGGTACCAAGGGTTTGAGGACCCTTTCTACCACCAGTTTGTGGTCCCAGGAGGTTTGGGGACTCTTTTCACCCCCAGTTTCAGGGTTCTAAAGGTGTTTTTGGGGACCATTTTCAATCTCATTTTGGAGGTTGCATATGTGGGAAGTCCCTTTTCACCCCCAGTTTGGGAGCCTCAGAGGTGTTTTGGGAACCCTTTTCACTCCAAATTTAGGGGCACCAGGAGTTTCTGGGGACCCTTTTCATCCCAAATTTGTGGGTCCCAGGGTGTTTGGGGATCCTTTTCATCCCCAGTTTGGTGGTCCCAGGAGTTGTTGGGGACGCATTTCGCCCCCTAATTTGGGTGTCCTGGAGGTTTGGAGATTCTTTGCACCCCTGATTTGGGGATCTCAGGGGGGGCTTGTTGTACCTTCTTCATCTGAGTTTGGGGTCCCAGGGAGAGGAGCAGATTGGTATTGGTCACCTGCCTGTCCTGCTGCAGTGGGAGGCAGGCAGGACCTGAGCAGTCTCTGCTGCCTTCTCACCCTGCCAGGAACTCTGGATCATGCCCATATCATTATGGGAGACTCCCATCTTGTTCAGGACTATCTGTTGTTCTTCTCTTTACTTTTATTAACCCTTGTCTCTGAAGTAGCTCTGGCACTGAACTCCAGCAGCCCTTCTGCCTTCCACACTTCTTGGAGTGCTCACTCTGGGATGTTGAGGGTGCCTGAAGACGCTTCTCTCTCTTCAGGGGAAGGAGAGAATGGGCTGGAAGGAGCAGGTCTGAAAACAAGAGCTGCTGCTAATGGCCTGCAGCATCTCTGTGCTCAGTGGAGTGGAGAATAGAGCTGGCTGTGCTTCCCTGGCTCCCTGCTCTGTGTCCACGAGCCGTGATGCCCCTGGTCCACGTGAGCTGTGGCAGGGTACCACTTCAGTCTGGGGTGGCTGCTCTGGGAACCCCTCACTGGCTCCAAAGAGCAGGAATGGCTTTTTCCAGCCCTCGTGGGCAGCTTGTTGCAGGCAGGAGCTGATGGACTTGCAGGCAGGATTTGCAGGCAGGAGCTTAAGGAGTTGCAGGCAGGACTTGCAGGCAGGATCTGAAGGATTTGCAGTTAGGATTTTCAGGCAGGAGCTGAAGGATTTTCAGGCAGGAGCTGAAGGACTTGCAGGCAGGATTTGCAGGCAGGAGCTTAAGGAGTTGCAGGCAGGACTTGCAGGCAGGATCTGAAGGATTTGCAGTTAGGATTTTCAGGCAGGAGCTGAAGGATTTTCAGGCAGGAGCTGAAGGACTTGCAGGCAGGAGTTGAAGGACTTGCAGGCAGGATTTTTGGGCAGGAGCTGAAGGATTTGCAGGCAGGAGTTGAAGGACTTGCAGGCAGGATTTTTGGGCAGGAGCTGAAGGATTTGCAGTTAGGATTTTCAGGCAGGAGCTGAAGGACTTGCAGGCAGGATTTTCAGGCAGGATCTGAAGGACTTACAGGCAGGGCTTGCAGGCAGGAGCTGAAGGATTTGCAGTCCGGATTTTCAGGCAGGAGCTGAAGGACTTGCAGTCAGGAATTGCAGGCAGGAGTTGAAGGACTTGCAGGCAGGAATTACAGGCTGCTCTGTGAAGTCACAGCAAGTCTCCAGAGACAACAACAGGCCTCTGGGTGCTTGGGCTTGCTCTGAACTATCAGGGTGGCCTAGGCTGACCTGTGGGCAGTTCTCATCCGGTTCTCATCAAGGGTTGGGCTACCCGTGTGGCTCCAGCAGCCAAACCTGATGCTTTGTGAGTGATGCTGGCCATGTGTGCCCCTGGGAGAGCCATCCCCTGGCTCAGAGCTGCTGTGTGAGCAAACCTGCAGGACCCCTCCATTCCACAGGGAGTCAGAAACTGTGCAGTGCTCACATGTGCACTCCCAGCCCAGCTTTCCGATGGTGCGCCCAACGGGTTCACTGAAAGCACTTGCTGGATGATGCTGCCTGTAATGCAGAAGAGGAATTTCACTCGGTGGAGTCTGTGAGCTCATCCTGAGGGTCCTGGAAAGGTTTCATGCTCTCAGCAGGAGACTTGAAATCGCTGCCTGCACCTTCGTCTGGGGCTCTGCAGGTCAGGCAGCTGGGAATTCTTTAGGTCGTTGTGGAAAATTCGGTGACCGCAACCTTCTGGACCTCCCATCTCCTTCCCTTCCACAGTGCAGGAGCAGGACTTGCTCCCTCTCCCCTGCAGATGGAGTCCATCCCCTGACTGCAAAGCTGCCCGGGAGAGTCGACGCATTCCAGTTATCGATTCGCTTTCCAAAAATAAGGATAATGGGTGTAAGATCAATGCTGAATGACGCCCATTAAAAGGCAGAAAGCAAGCCCTGGGTTAGCCCAGACATTCATCTCAGCCAGAGTTTATCCTGGAACCAGCGAGCGAAGGCACCGCCTGCATCTCACCGGGCACCTTCAGCTGCGCCAACAGCGGAGAGGAGGGGCCGTGCCACGCGTGCCCCGTGCCAGGCCAGCCCCGGGGCACCAGCCCCGGCTTTGTGCCTCCACCTGGTGACAGCAGCGAGCGCTGCATTTCAGGCTGCAGAGACCGGGGGGGTTTGGGGCACGGGAGGGGGACCGGCAGGGACAGGGATGGGAAGGAGCCACTCCCGCTCCTCCCAGTGAGCGCCGAGTGTATGAATAGACCTCTCTGGTTCCCTCCCGACTCGCCTTTGGAGCGGGGCGTGATGAGGAGCGTGTTGGGCTGTTCTATTGTCCCGCCTCTCTCGGCGCTGCGGTGTCGCCGGACACTCGCTGCGGTGTCGCCGGGCACTCGCTGCGGTGTCGCCGGGCTCTCGCTGCGGTGTCGCCGGGCACTCGCTGCGGTGTCGCCGGGCACTCGCTGCGGTGTCGCCGGGCACTCGCTGCGGTGTCGCCGGGCACTCGCTGCGGTGTCGCCGGGCTCTCGCTGCGGTGTCGCCGGGCACTCGCTGCGGTGTCGCCGGGCACTCGCTGCGGTGTCGCCGGGCTCTCGCTGCGGTGTCGCCGGGCTCTCGCTGCGGTGTCGCCGGGCCCCCGTGCGGTGGCTGAGCGAGCGGAGGTCCCGCTTTTTCATGACGTGAGCGATGCACAGGTCGAGCCTCCTGCCTGGCCTGCAGCGCCAGTGGGGAGGATTTACCCTCCCCTTGCCCACCTCCCCCTGCCCTGGAATCCACTTAATCCCCTGCCGACTGCGCTCTTGCTGTCGGCTCTGCCTTGCTGACAGCCTGGCTGGCTCCTCAACAAAGGGACCGGCCAAATCTGGGCGTTTGGGACCTCCAGTGACCATCCCACAAAGCAGAACAAACGTGGCCCCATTGAGCAGGCACCCCGGTCTCCTCTCGGCGCTGCTTCTTTGAAAACAAAGCCTCTTGTCTGTAGGTGGATTTAACAAACGGGCATAAACCTTAGTGCTTTTCTTACTGGAGGCGACTTGGGGAGCCGACTGGTGTTGCTGCGGTTCAGCCATCCCCCTGCCCTGGGAGGGAATCTGGGCTGGCAGTGCTGGAGGGTGGATGGGAGCGCTGGAGGGTGGATGGGAGTGCTGGAGGGTGGATGGCAGTGCTGGAGGGTGGATGGGAGCGCTGGAGGGTGGATGGGAGCGCTGGAGGGTGGATGGCAGTGCTGGAGGGTGGATGGG
>VWZG01006518.1:155088-165366 GCA_013396735.1 Grallaria varia
CCATCCCATCCCATCCCTATCCCATCCCATCCCCATCCCCATCCCCATCCCCATCCCATCCCCATCCCATCCTCACCCCATCCCCATCCCATTCCCATTCCCACATTCCCATCCCATCCCCATCCCCATCCCCACCCAGCGTGCGGGTGGGAATACCGACCCTGTGTGATGCCAGGATCTCCCAGAGCAGGGAGTTTGGATACCGTGCCCTTCCCTGTGCCCTCGGAGCTGCTGTGGCTCCGTGGGCAGAGCTGCAGAATTTGCAGACGTGGCCAAAGAGCTGATGGAGGAGGCCCCTTGTCTGTGTGTATTTATACACTGGATGCCCAGGGATAGTCGAAATTCCTCTGCAAACAAATGACCAAAACTCCCCAAGTGGAAGTTGCTGTGGAGCTGCCAAGAGTAACTCCTGATGCAACAGTATCTGCTTTTAAAGAGAGATTTTCAAGAGGTTGCGTGTGGATGAGTCAGATCCCTCCCTGCCCGGGATGGTGATGCTGATGCAGTTGCTGCTCTCTGCCAAAGCAAGCAGTCCACGCAAGGAGATCAGACAGCAGTCCTTTTCTCCCCCGCTGGGTGCTCATTAACATTTTTCTTGCTGATGTATTATTAATTAAAGTAATTTTTATTGCCCTGTGAGTGTGGATGGTGCTTTGCAAGCACAGCACATAACCTGCGTGTGTCCCAGGGTCTCTGACGTGTGTGTTGAGCCATGTGCCAAGTGAGAGCATTGGAAAGGCTGACTGGGAATGTCGAAGTGAGGTAAATCTGGGTTTTCTTTGCTTGTTTCCCTGGTTTTCCATCTGTCTGGGCTGGTGCAGGTGGGTCTGTAAGAGCAGAGTGCTGAGGAAATGCCCTCTATGCAGAATTAGTGCAGACAGATAATAGGACTTAAGTGCAAGGAGTGTTTGTGGCACTGACCCTCCATAAGACAGAGGATTACACAGGCTGGAATATTATATTAAAAAGAGTTTTGGGACCTGATCCAAACCCCCAGAAATCAGGGAGGGGTTTGCCATCAGCTGCAGTGAGAGCAGCCTCCCTGCAGTGTACCCAGGCAATGGGGCAGTCAGCAGCTTAAACAAAAGAACTTAAAGCAGTGTCCTGGCAAGGTTGGCTGATGTTTTGTTGCCTGTGGTGCTTTTCCCATCTGTAAAACTTAGGACTTTTACAAAGTTCTAACGCCTGATGTGGTATGAGAAGCCTTTAACTGGAAGTGTTGAAGAAATGCCAAATGTCAATTTTCAAATGTACAGATTATCCTCCCTGGGGAAGAGATGGGGAGTTACATAATGTTCACTATTTTATATGCTCTGGTTTCTGGCTTCATTCCTTGAGGTCATGGCTAGGCCTGCTGAAGAGAATAGAAAACTTCTTCTAGAAGCACTTTGTGGCATCTGAACTATTTGAGAACAAAGCCAGTGCGACTCTGAATGTCCAGCACCACTTCTTTGGACTTGTGTAGCAACGTCTGACTTCACCTTGAAAATGGGATCTGTGATCTTTCATACATTCTTACCCCATTCTTAAATTAGGCTAATGCATCCTGTTCCAGCCGAGGCAATTACTAACAAACCTGTGCAATTATGGCTTCCCCTGTACAGACATTCTGTGCTCCTTGCGAGAAAAAACCCACTTTTAATAAACAATTCCATTTTGACAACCTGTCAGGGACTTTTCTAAAGTAAAATTGAAAGTGTCACCTGGGTGACCTTTCTTTTTCTTTCTTCTATTTTTTTTTTTTTAAATTTTATTTAATATGGTTTTGAAAAAGCTCAGCAGTTGCAGCTGGAGGTTCAGGCCTGGTTTCACAGGGCAGGGGAGTGGAGGAAAGCAGGGAGGGGATTACAAGGGCTGGATCCCCCCACCAGCATCCCCAGCCTGGCTGTGGCTGCGTCTGACCTTGCAGAACCCCTGGAGAAAACTCTGCCCTTTTGGTTGATTCAGCTGATTCAGTATTTTAACTTTTTTTTTTTTTTTTTTTTTTTAATTGGAAAAAATCTTTANGAAAAGATCTTAATATTTAGGCCTGAATTCGCAATGCTTCCTGTTGTTCCTTGTGTGACAAACCCATAGGGTTGCAAGTCTCTTGCTCAGCCTGGGTAGGATCTACTCCATCAGGGGCTGCAATCAGGAGTTCAAGGCAGATCTTAAATCCAGCTTAACCCTCCCTCTCCAGCAGATGGGCTTTGTTTGGCTCTGGGCACAAGAGTGGGAAGGAGTGTGGTTATATCGAATACTAGAAGTTAAATTGCAGGGAAGGAGAATCAACAAATCAACGGGGATTGTTTTTTCACTGGAGCTGTGTGAAGGTTTGGCCGATGTAGGCCAAGGATTGTGTTAACTGGAAATATCCCTCTGTGTCATCGGCGGAGAGGAAAGGCAGGAGGAAAGAAAGGGTTTCCTGCCTCTGCCAGACATTAACCTGTTCTTTGCTTTTCAACCAAGTGTCCCAACAGATTCTTCTTCCATTGTTGTTTGGGGACTGAGAGACACAGACCTCCTCTGCGAGTGAATTCCCAAGAATACAGTCATTTCCCCAGTTCTTTTTCCAGGAATATTTGAATCCGAATTTCTGTTTATCTCCACGTGAATTCAGGGGCTGCTTCCTCAAGTTTAGTTCCCGAGCTAAGCTCCCCACAGGCAGTGCCACTATCTGGGAGCCGTGTCCGCTGCCCTGCGCGCCCCAGCTGTGCTGTGACAGGGACACATCTGTCCCTGCTGTATCACATCGCTGCCTCCTGGGCTGAGCAGCCTCTGCGAGGGGCAGGTTAACATCTCAGTCCTGTCTGCTGCGTCCTCAGAGGTGCTGATGTGGCAGAGAGCACCTTCTCCAGGGATGTGGTGCCTTCTGCAGGGATGTGGTGTCTTCTGCAGGGATGTGGTGCCTTCTCCCGGGATGTGGTGCCTTCTGCAGGGATGTGGTGTCTTCTGCAGGGATGTGGTGCCTTCTCCCGGGATGTGGTGTCTTCTGCAGGGATGTGGTGCTTTCTCCAGGGATGTGGTGCCTTCTCCCGGGATGTGGTGCCTTCTGCAGGGATGTGGTGCCTTCTCCCGGGATGTGGTGCCTTCTNCAGGGACACATCTGTCCCTGCTGTATCACATCGCTGCCTCCTGGGCTGAGCAGCCTCTGCGAGGGGCAGGTTAACATCTCAGTCCTGTCTGCTGCGTCCTCAGAGGTGCTGATGTGGCAGAGAGCACCTTCTCCAGGGATGTGGTGCCTTCTGCAGGGATGTGGTGTCTTCTGCAGGGATGTGGTGCTTTCTCCAGGGATGTGGTACCTTCTGCAGGGATGTGGTGCCTTCTGCAGGGATGTGGTGCCTTCTGCAGGGATATGGTGCCTTCTCCCGGGATGTGGTGCCTTCTGCAGGGATGTGGTGCCTTCTCCTGGGATGTGGTGCCTTCTGCAGGGATGTGGTGCCTTCTGCAGGGATGTGGTGCCTTCTCCAGGGATGTGGTGCATTCTGCAGGGATGTGGTGCCTTCTCCCGGGATGTGGTGCATTCTGCAGGGATGTGGTGCCTTCTCCAGGGATGTGGTGCCCAAAATCAGATTAAAACTCACTTTTCTGTCCTGGAAGCCCCCAGGGGTGTGTTGAGGGACCAACCTGTGGCGTGGGGCTATTCCTGGGATGGGGAATGAGCCCATGGTCCAGGGCAGACCCAAAGTGAGTGGCAGAGGAGCACAGCCGTGCTGCTGAGTGCTCTGCTCTGGCATTACCTAACCCAGCCAGACACGTGGGTTTGGATCTTGCAAACATTAACACATCACAGTCATAATTATTAATATTCCGGAGCATTCAGCGTTACAGGGAGAGCTGTTGGTCGGTGCCAGTGAGGCTCAGATGTTGGGAATGGGGCTGCACGTCCAAGCCCTGGGTGTGTGGGTGGGTGTGAGCCATGCCTCCATCCAGGAATGTGCCTTGGATGGCTCTGTGGGTGTCTGGTATGGGCTGAGCGTGGATGCACTTCTGCTGGCAGAATAAACCCTCCCGAGGGAAGTGAGCTGCTTCCACGGCATAAAGACCCTTTGGATGGGTTGGGAGGATTCTCTTCTGTTCTCTTCAGCAGAGCAGGGAAACCAGGAAGCAGGACCTGAGGCATGTTTTACCATCAGCTTTTCATCCATGAGCCGGTGGATCTGTAGAAATTACCACTGACAGGATGATCATGGCGATTTCTTCGCATGTTGAAAGCAATGAGTACTAATTAAGATGGTATTTGTATAATGATGGTACTACAGGCTGACCCTCTTTGTATGAAAACACCATGCGTTTAGGCTGTTGCACATCACACAGGTGTGGTGACCCTTTGGTTGGAGAGCATTTCTGTTGGCCCAGCTTTGAGTTGTCTCAGCAGGACTATCAGGTGTAAAGGTGACTTTATCAAGGGTGGCTATAAGGATGCGAAAATTGTGAACAGACCAGTCTTTAGATCCTTGAATTAATTTACTTTTTTACTTTACACAGTTTCACTGTTTGTCGTTCCCTGTGTTTGTAGGTTTTGTATTTATCTGTTTTTTTTGGTTTTCTTTTTTTTAATGGGTCAAATGGGGAACAAGCTGTTTTGGCATTGAAAAGCTGGACTGTAGATGCCAGTTGAGGTGAAGCTGGACCATTTCCCACTGTGCTCTTGCTCTGCGTGCCACAGGGAAGGGACATTGTTGAGCAAAGCAGAGGAAGGCTCAGGGCATGGTGGGGGCAATGATTCCCCCAGAGCTGTGAGCAGAGGAGGCATCTGAGCACTGACACTGGGCTGCTTTGGAAGGTCACAGTCACATCACGTGCCATCAGGATCAAGTTGCAGCAAAAGCCTTCAGTTTTCCTGAGGTCTGGAGTCTCCCCGTGCGTTCCGGCAGGGCTGGACGTGCAGGGCTTGGCCATCTGTTCCCAGGGCCAGGCAGCCTCTCCGTGCTGGAATCCTCAGCAGTTCATGTGACTTCTCCACCTTTGAATTTTAATCCAGGCGGTGGATAAATGCTGTTCATCCTCTTCACTGCCTGCTCTGTCACCTGCAGGTGGTTCCAGGAAGGTAAGGCCAGCTCTGAGCCAGGCTTTGAGCTGTACCTGCCTGAAGCTGCTCCTGTCCTTGTTAGCCATCTACTCATTTTCATGAGCCACCCTGAGAATTTTTGTCTTCATCAGCTTCACAAAAGCATTTGCTTAAACTTTGAAAAAAGAAATTTTTTTTTTTTTTTTTGCTTTCTATCCTTCAAATCAGATGCCCCCAGCACTTCCTCTCTGATATTGCTGCTTAATTTGTCTGAGTGGTTTGTAATCCTGTGCCAGGAAGGTGTAAATGTCTGTGTAGTAAATGTGACTCCTACAAGGGGCTCACTTTTCTCCCAGAGCCTTCTGGAAGTTGTTGGCAGAGTTAACCCAAGGTTAAAGCCACTGGTGGAGGTGATAGGAAGACCAGGTGCAGCAGGACAGTTTTTGTTCCATGAGAAAGGATCCCCTCAAACAGGGTTTCTTTATCTTGAGAGGCAAATCAGAATTGTCAGGTCCTTGTGACCAGTGCAGGGTGAAACAAATCCACGTGTGTGTAAGTATGAGATCTGAGCTCTTCCAAACTTCTCCAAAGTTCTGATGCAGCAACCACAGAGCTCCACGGATGGATTTTGGTGGTGGGTTGTGATCACACAGCAGTCTGGTGTTCGCTGTCTGCCCCTTCCCCAACTCCAGTGGGGGACAGTTCCATTCAGGACCACTGTCCACACATCTTTGGTGCAGTGTCTCTGTGCTGATGGTGCCAGAAGGGACAAAGGGAAGTCACCGAATCAATCTGCTTTGAGGATTATTTCCTAAAACATCCATGTCCTGTGCGACCACAAGAGCCTCTCTGACAACCCCTGCAAGGTGCAGGGAGATCCCATTAAGAGACTCATTGTGTCTACCCAGCCCAGTGAAGTTCTGGAATTCTACCTAAATTGGATTTTGTCCAGTGAGAGGACCCCTGAGCACACCTCCTGCTGCAAAGGCAACCTGCTGGACATGCCAGCAGGGATTTACTGTGCCCTTACAGGAGATCTGCCCCTAATTCCTGCCTCTCTGCACCAAAGTCAGCGGGGAATGTCACGTGTGAGCTGGGCACGAAATCATGGATCATGGAGAGGAGCAGCGCCCTGCTCAGTCATGGGGCCCCTGATGAGAAGCAGACATGGAGCTGAGCTGCTGTAATTTCTTCCTGACACGATCTACTTGTTAAATTATCATTCTGCCCACCAAAAGGATTGGAGATGGCGCTTCCCTGCTCTCAGGGAGGTCTCTGGGTCCCATTTTACATTCTTGCTGTCTCCTTGATCACATCCTCGGTGGGGCCTTGGAGTCCTTTTGTTCTCTGCTCTAGTTTCTGGCATTTTTGTTGCTCTAGCAACACTTTCAGCCCCAAAGCAGCGGGATCCTGGTGCTAACACAATGCTGCATTTGAAAGAAGGAAGCAGAGCACGACAGGTGATCTCCAGCTTTTGTATGAAATGGCTGTGCCTTGAGATGGGAGGATGAATGGCAGGTTGTGACATCTTGTTGTCTTGCGACTGGCGTTGTTTTTGTCGTAAAAGGTGAGAAATAGTCTTGTGTTCCTGCCACTTTTGTGGTTGGTTATGTGACTGTGCTCTTTTCCCTTAGTGGAGCGCGAGAGCACAGGTTGGAGTGGGGCTGTGCATCCCTGGGAGCCAGGCCCAAGGCAGGCACATGGCTGCTCTCCTTTGGGGGGAAATAAAGAACATTTTCTGTGCTCAGCAACTCCAGCAGCTTTGCAGGCTCCTCCTTAGAGCTGGACTGCCCTTCCATGGCGTGGATACACTGACCTGCACTCCATCTGCTCCTTGGAGGGGGAAGGAGAAGGGCTGTGTTTTATCCTAGAAAAGTGCAGGTATTGTGTGAGAAAATGTTCTGGTGGGCTGCAGAACTCAGGAGCCCAGTGCTGCTCTGCTGTGTGGTTTGTGGGATCCTGTCAGCTGCTTTGGCACTTTGTGGCTTGTCTATAAATGGTGAGAGAGACGCAGGAAGATTCGTTTGCACTTCTTTTTTCCTCCTCTGAGTGCCTTTCCATGCTTTGCCACAGTGGTGAAGATCAGGCTGACAGTGTAAAAGCCACCTGTATGTGCTCTGTGGGCAAGAAGAGAAGAAATCCTGTTCAGATTTTGGGCATAACTCCCCACAGCTTCCTGCTGTCCCAGCCACTGCTGAGCAAAGACCTGAGTGCTCCATGTGTAGCTGGAAGGGAAAACCTCAGTAGGCTCCTCCTCAAGAAGTCTGACCTAACTGGCAAGTAAAATGAAAGTAATCCATTATCTCCTGCCTTTCACCTCACCTTCCAGACCTCTGAAAGGTGTTGAAGGCCAAGAACCTTCAGAATGTGTCCTCAGGTGCCTGAGTTTTGTGGCAAATGGAGTCTGAAGAGTGAGTACCAGCTATGGGATCGATGCTGCTTCCAATGCTTTTTGTTTAGGTGTTAGGCTCAAAATCTTGTTTTTTCGAGCCAGTGTGGTTGGAGATGCTCAGTGTGCAAGATTTGGTCATCCTGATACAAACACTTTCCTTCCTGGGCCCAGGGGTCGTGGCAAACAAAGCAAGAAGCCTCCGTGCTCTGTTCTTTGGGAGCTGCTGTAGGACATTCCCAACTCATGCCTTCTTCTCCTCTCGGGTACTTGGCATTGTTTGCCCCCCTGGGAGCCCTCAGAGATGGGGTCACAGCATCACTGCAGTGGGGTGGTGGAGCTGCCCCAGCCTTGATGGATCTGGGACACTTCTGCAGCATGACCAAAGCATCGTGGGCACCAAGGGGCTGGGACCTGCTGTGCTTGGGCACTTGTTGGTGCCTTGGTTGCCTCCTCCTGTGCCTCTGGTTGACACCTGGTGTGTGGGAGACAGTGACCTGAAGGCCACCACCCTCCTCTGGCAGCAGGAGCGGAATCATTAAGGCATTGCTGTTCTTCTGGTCCTTTTGGATTGTTTGTATGACTTATGCAAGAACTTATGGCTAAACAGTGAAGGTGCCAGAGCTTCTGGAGTCTGCAGCACTAGATAGAAGGTTACCATTGCCATTGCAATGATAGATAGATAGATAGATAGATAGATAGATAGATAGATAGATAGATAGATAGATAGATAGACAGATGATAGCCAGAGAGATGGAAGGTTGCCTTTGCACTGGGCTTGCATTCCAGTGGTCTCCTGCAAATTATATAGGCCATTTTTATCTCTTTTCTTATAAATGAGTCTGTAAAGGGAGTCAGCACTGAGACCATAAAATGCCTCCATGAGTTTTGGCAAGGCTGATTTTCTCCTCTATTGCACTGTTGGCACTACAGGGTTTAAAGCCTCTGGGTCACACTGAAATACACAGGAGGAGCCTTTGGCTCACGTGCTTGTTATCCTGGTTAGGCCATAAAAAAAGCAAAGAAATGCAATTCTTAAGATGAAATGATTAATTGTATACACAGGGTACAGAGGTCACAGCGGGGGGATTAGAAATGTGCCATGGATTCACTGTCATGACGATGTTAAACCCATTTTTGTTGGTGTTTGAGGCTCCTGGTGAGCAGTGAGGTGGGTCCAGGGAGCCAGCTGGGAATGGTGAATGTTTTGGGAAGGCTGCCCTGTTCTGCTTCTTCCTTACAAGTCATTGTTTGAAGGAGAAGGGTTTTCCTTCCTTCTTTCCTTCCTTCCTCCTCTCTCTCTCATCATCTTTATCCAGCTGTAACTCCTGCCACTCCTGAGAGGTGAGGAGCGTCGGGGTGGATTTCGGTGCGTCACGTTCTAGCTGCTGCTCTGTAAATTAGTGATAGCCACCACACTGTTCTGCAGCAATCCCTCTGACCTGGCTGCTCTTCCAGCCAGTTTGAAGGCTGGGTGGGTTTTCAAATGATGATATTTTAAAATTTGAGCACAGCTTTGATTTATTGACCTGGTGCCTCTCTAAATCGAGCTGTCTGTGCTGGCATCTGGAGATAAGAGGCTGTCGAGTAATTGCTTATTATTGACTGATTGCCAGCTCGGGCTGTTTGCTTGCAGATGAATCAATAGCCGTCAATCTTCAAAGCCTGAACTCTCAGGGAGTATGACCGGTTTCCAAAGTGGGAATGACAGGTCAGGATCACTCCATGTCTGATATCCCACCTTCACACGTGGGTTTAGTGCTGCAGTGGAGGAGGAAATGCAGGACATCATCTTCCTGCGTCGAGGCTTTTTCACATCTGCCTGCTCTGAAGGCTGGGATTTTTCTTTGGAAGGATTTTCAGGGTCAGATCCCACCCTGGCTCTAAACCTTCCTTGGAGAAGCTGGAGCAGGCTCAGCAGCACCTGGGAGGGAGGGCAGGATGAGCACAGTCATCAGTCATCGGGTCCCCAAAGGATGGAGCAGGGAGGGGTGGCTGAGCAGCCCGTGCTCCGACGCATCCCAACCAACCAGTTTGGATGCTTTCTAAATAAAACAGAGCGTCTATTTTTAATGCATGGTAACAGAGATTTCCCTCCTGTGGGTGATTCTATTTAGGTGACAACGGAGCAGAATATCCAGTGTCACCACAGGTTTGAGCGTTCCTTGCGGAGACGTCGCCATGGTGAGCGTTCATTGTCAAACGCAGCCATAGCCCTTCTTTAACACTATCCTGACATCCTGCCTGTTTGGTGCAGTCACTTGGAGGGCTTCAAACATAAAAAGGGACCTCGTGGCATCCAAGACACTCAAGACTTTTCAAAAAATAAATAAATGTCCGGGTGGTTGTGATGGCTGGGGTGAAGCCCGCCGCTGGATCCGGGCTGGGAATCAATGTCACACCTTGGGCTGCAGCCCCCTGTGGATTTGCCCCGGGATCAGGGGTTGCAGTCTGGTCTCTACATGTCCTAGGCTCAAGCTGGGTTTAAAACTTGAAATAAGAGCCTTTGGGGGGAGGGGGAGCTTTGGATCTCTTTCAGCTACAAAAAGCAATTAAGCAACAGGACATAAAATAGATAAATGGGAAGGGGAAGGGCAGAAGCCTGGAATATGAGAAGATGAAAATGGAAGCATCTATTTCTACAGTGTATTTTTTCCTTAATTTTGGAGCCTTATATTCACCAGGAAAGCTCTGATTTGAGGTGCATTGTTTGGGACGAGAGAGAAATACCTCAAACAGAGCAGTTTAATCTCCAGTGGTCTAGGAGAGAATGGACAAGATTACTTGAACAGCCTTGTTTAGATACTGGATTTGTTGTCTACCAGCAAATCCTCATTTGCATGGGTCCTTAATCTGTGGAGTTAAATGTGTCTCAGGATCTGTTATCAACTGTGATGCT
>VWZG01006518.1:170592-200243 GCA_013396735.1 Grallaria varia
TCAGGCATTGGAATGGCCTGCCCAGAGAGGTGGTGGATTCACCGTCCCTGGAGGTTTTTAATCTGAGATTGGACGTGGCACTGAGTGCCATGATCTGGTAAACGGACTGGAGTTGGACCAAGGGTTGGACTTGATGATCTCGGAGGTCTTTTCCAACCCAATCAATTCTATGATTCTATTCTATGGATGGATGGATGGATGGATGGATGGGTGGGTGGATGGATGGGTGGGTGGGTGGATGGGTGGGTGGATGGGCTGTGCTGAAGGAGGCCGGGTTTGAAAATGATGGTGTAGTGACTTGGTGGCTCTTAAAAAAGCGAAAAGGGAAAATGAAAGAAGAGGAAACAAACAGCAGGTGATTCTTCAAGCGCCATCTAGTCCATGACCCACTTGCTGCCGCAGGGCTGTGCAGCTGGGGCAGCACACAGAGGAGGTGGCTGTTCCCTGGGGGACATGCAGGAGCTCTTTCCAGTGGTGCCTCTGCAGCATCTGCGATGTGGCTGTGCCTGGAGACCAGGAATTTGTGGAGGAATCACAGGGAACAGTCTGAGCCATGGATTTCCCTCTGGTGTCCCAGCCACGGAGGGGACAGTGCTGGATCCTGGAACCAGGCTTGGATTTATGGCGTGTGGGCTCCTGGATGCAGGAGCTCCTTCCCCAGAGGGGTGTGGAGTGCTGGGTGCTGGCCCTGTCTGGGGACGTGGCTCAACTGGGCACCATAAGGACAGTGGAAATTATTCATCCCCAGCATCTTCATAATCCCCAGCAAACCATCTCCTGCTTCTGCTCCTTCAGGAGCCCCCTCTAACCTGATCAGCCTTAATCTCCTGTTATTTTCCAGATCATCAGTTTGATTTCTCAGTACTTCTACAGTCCTTGCTGTTCCCAGGAATCTGTGCCTCCATCAATTATCTCTGCTTTTCGAGGCTGTAGCAACCTTGAACCACAGTTGCCATCCTATTTTTATAACTCATTCTGCTTATTAGAGGAGTCTGCCAGAAATAACTCTGCAGTTCTTACCAAGATATCCCAAATTTTTCTCAGTAAATGATAACTTCATCTCTTGCTAGTATGAACTTGAGAGCTCTCCTCTTCCATTTTTTCACTTCTCCCTCTGGGGTTTGGGAGTGAAATGCCTTACCTTTATCTTCATTCATATATGTAGCAGTGCATGTGTGTCACAGGGTGTCAGATCCTCCTTTAACCATATTAATTGTGATGCTGAGCATCTGCTGCCAAAGGCTGGTGTCCAGCAGTGGCATTGATCAGGCAGTCACTCTGCCTTCATCAGCAAGCATTAGCATATACCCTTGCTTTGTTTGATTCAAAACTGGTTCTACTGTGTTGGAATCCAGATAACGTCATTAATCTCCACAGACTCAATGTGGATTTACTGGGGGCAGAGGACCCTAAAAAGCAGAGCCCTGCTGTTGTCAGTGCCCTGTACTCCCAGGACACCTTTCCCACTGGGAGCAGAGCTGTGCTGAGCCTGGAGCTGCTTCAGATTTTCCTCTGGTCAAAATGAGATTGGGAAGTGGCCTCGGTGTCTTTTTGGGGGGCTGTTCAAAGTTGCTGTATCAAATTAATGCATGAAGTGGCTCTAAGAGTGTCTGAGCTGAGAGCCTTCCTCCTGCTGATGCCATGGAGGCTGTGAGTGAGCAGCCCAAGGTTAACTCCAAAACTTCTGCAGTTCCCTTGCAAACTCCATCCAAGACAAGGTTTTCTTTGGAAAGGAAAATGAAAAAAAAAAACCACCACCTCTCCTCTGTTTTTCATAAGTTGTGAATTGTGCTCTTGTTTAAGCTGATTATTTTATTTATTCCAATAATCCTCTCTTCCAGAATAAAGGAAAATTAATTGTCTTCCTATTTCCATAATGGTTTGCCCTTCAGACAGTTGCCAGGCAAAGTGCTTAAAACCTGAAATGAAAAGATGAGGAATGTTTAAAATCATTGAGCTACTGTAGGAACATGTTTGTGTTTAATAGGGTGGTATCACACAACCCCAGAGTGGTGTTTGCTCCGGGTTCTGTAGGATTATAAGGGGTTTTTTTGGCTTCTGCATTTGAAAACACGGTCAAGGCTGCTGTGGTAGATAGTGCAGGTCTTAGGAGGATTTTGCTACCAAGATGGGCTGCCTGCAGTTGAAGCCCTGAAATGATCTGGCATTAATGGGGAATGTCGTCCCTGGTCTTTGCTGTATTTGTTTGTGGGGACAGTGCCTGGACACGGACAAGGACAAGGACTTCCCTCCTCACAGATGGGATGGAACGAGCTTTTCCCTGCAAGAGCTTTTCACTGACACCTGCCTGGCTCTTGGCTATTTTGAACTCTGGGTAGCTAGAAGAAAAATACCTGATTAATTTGGGAAAATGCTGGAATGTTTCCTTAAAAGGCTTCAAAGTGATGCAATATTCAGCG
Source organism: Grallaria varia (assembly GCA_013396735.1). Lineage (NCBI taxonomy): Eukaryota > Metazoa > Chordata > Aves > Passeriformes > Formicariidae > Grallaria > Grallaria varia. The sequence goes on from VWZG01006518.1 coordinate 173,013, forward strand.
AGGAATCTCAGAGCTAAACGAGTCCTTTGGTGGGTGCATTGGTTGAGGGAGGAGTTTTGTGGTTTTTTCAGCCAACACATTTATTTTTCCTGCTGGGGCTGCTCTGGTGGGGCTGGGGTGGGAGCAGTGGCACAGCTCCAGGTCTGGGCCAGCGTCAGGGAACTGGGGAATGTGCCTTCTGCTTTGCTTTCCAGGTTTATCCCGACAGGCTTCGAGGGCTGGGGATGGTTGTGCTCCCAGTGGAGTTTCTGCTGAGGGTGGATGGAGGGAGAAGGCACAGCATGGGAAAAACAAGAGCCTTGTGCAATGAAGGGGGTTTGGTGCCCAGTCATTCGTGTTCCCACAGGTGCTGCACATCCAGGTGTGGGCTCCCAGGCACAGGGACAGCAGAGGTGCAGCTCATCTCCACTGTGTTCAGGGAAAAGGTGCTGACACCAGACCTGGACGTGGCCAGGAATGAGCCAAATTCCTCATCTCACAGCCTGGGGACAGTTTCCATGCTGTGTTTCCATGCAAGAAACCACATGGCAATAAATTCCTCATATCTGTCCTATGTTTCCCTCTCTCCTTGTGTGACATTGCTCCTTTGGAGCGGAGTGTAATCCATTTCGGGAGAGAGAGGGGCAGGAGTTAATTCATTTTCCTGATCTTACCATAGCACTTAGTCCAGCTCATGGTAATTTGTCATCCTTGGCTGCCGCAGTAATCCCAGAAGGGACCCACTGGGAGAAGGCTGGGCACAAAGGACCCGTGGCCCCTGGGTATTTCCATTAGCTAAGGAGCACATGAGATCATCTGTTGCATTTCCAGCCAGAGTTTTGAGCTGCCACCTCAAGCAGGAGAACAACGGACGTATCTCAACATCCTCTGGCTCCAGGAGACCTCCGTGGCCAGGTGAGGCAGCCCCAGTGTCCCTTGGCACAGGGGAGGGAGAGAGGGAGACTCCTGGTTAGGGAATATAAAACCAGGTGTGGGAACCTCCTCCTCAGGTCTCACCTGCTCTGCTGTGCATACAACAATCTTTTGTTTTCCTTTAAACATCATAAACCCAGCAGGGGAATTCATTAACACGAGTCCCCACTGACTTTGATTTTGCCAAACATTGATTTCAAATCACTCTCCCTCCCCTTAATGGGAGAGATCTCTCCCTCCTTCCCATTCAGACATCCTGGGAAGGTGGTGGTGGAGGCTGCAGCACAAACCTGCCCACTTTGGTTCATTCTGTAGCTGGTGTGGGTTTCTATTTCTTGATGTTGGTGGTCTTGGCTCGTGCAGAGCACGGGAGAAGTTATCCCTGATGGAGAACACCCCTGTGGCCAACTCCTGTCTGTGGAAAGCCGCTGTTGGTTTCAGTGTTGGGGGCTGAGTGTCCCAGCTCCCGGATGGAGCTGCATTTCCAGCTGGCACAGTTCATGGCAGGAGGTGAAAAGGCTCCGACGGGCGGCAGTTCTGGCCCTGATCCGGAGGCAGCGCCAGCTCCGTGCGCGCCGTGACGTGGGGGCAGAGCTCTGAATTGATCTCTCACGCACTCCTGGTGTCAAACAGCTCCGTGCTTGTTGTCGTGGCTGCCAGAGGGACTTTTGAAATGGCAAAGGTTGTGCAATGGTGGCAGGGAACATCAGAGACCAGCGCCGGGCAAGAGGAGGAGCTGCCCCTTCCTGCGGACTGGAAAAGTGGGTGTTCGTGGCTGGGTTTTCACAAGGCACCTTCCTCGTGCTCCAGGCATTCCACGTGCCACGCAGTGACCTCTAGGGCTCTTTCAGATGACAGGAGTTCTGCAGAGGTGGCCTTTGCTCCCGCCCTTTGATGGCTCTATGAAGCAGGAGCTGTGTTTGGCTCCTGGGGCTGTCGCTGCTCCCATAAGACAATGTGGCTTTTGAAAATTAATAACTTTTGTCTAGTTATCACCACTGTATTGATAATCTTGTCTCTTTATTTCCTGCTCCACAAGGGGGTTTTTGCCCTTCCTGGATCTCATCCTGGTCGCTGCTTGTGAAAACAAATCCCAGAGTGCTGCTGGAACCAGTTGTGTGATGAGCTGCATCGTCTGGGGCTGTGCAGGGAGGGAAGGAACTGGTCCCTGGCAGAGCTGGGACCTTTGCTTTGGTTAAGGCCACCCAGCCTTCCATTCTTCTGTGTAGCTGGAGGAAGTGAAGTTTATCATATTTGAGTGTTTCGAAGCACTGGAACAGGCCGCCCATGGCAGTGGTGGTGTCACCTTCCCTGGAAGCGTTCAGAAATCATCTGGATGTGGTACCTGGGGACATGGTTTAATGGTGAACGTGGTGGTGGTTGGAGTTGATCTTCGAGATCTTTCTGAACCTTAATGATTCATGATTCTATGGTTTTTCTCTTGGTGCTGTGGTCAGGACTGATTATTGCACAGCATCACCAGCCCTTCCTTCCTTCCTTCCTCTGCCCTCCCACCACATCAGGTGGAATGAAGGGGCCAATAGATCTCCATCATAAATGAGGAGCCTGTAAATGAACTGTCAGGACCACTGTGTGTTCTGGGCTTTCATCCTCTGGAGCTCATGGAAAAGGCACAGAATCCCAGGATGGGTCGGGTTGGAAAGGACCTTAAAGCCCATCCAGTGCCACCTCCTGCCATGGGCAGGGACACCTTCCACCAGCCCAGGATGCTCCAAGCCCCGTCCAACCTGGCCTTGGACACTTCCAGGGATCCAGGGGCAGCCACAGCTTCTCTGCCCAACCTGTGCCAGGGCCTGCCCACCCTCCCAGGGAACAATTCCTTCCCACTATCCCATCCAACCCTGCCCTCTGGCAGTGGGAAGCCATTCCCTGTGTCCTGGCACTCCGTGCTCTTGTAACAGTGCTGTGCACCTGGAATGTCACAGCTCTCAGCACACGTGGTAAATAGAAAATCAGGATAAATAGAAAATCAGAGCCATCTGTGGGCTCTGGGACTGGGGGTGGGGAGGGAGGGGGGGAGGAGTCGCTTCCGAAGATCTGGTTAAAAATCAAACTGCAGGATTCGGAGTGATGGCTCAGCCAGAGCTGCTTGTCTCTGCTTTTCCTTGGGCTTTGGAAAGTCACACAAGGCCTGGATGCTGCAGGAGTGGATGAACCCATAATTTGTGATGTTTGCTATTGATTTTTTTGTATGGAGAGAGAATTGGAATAATACATATGGATACATATTCTATATATATATCTATTTATTCATGTGCATTCTTATATATTTTATAGATCAAATTGACTGAACAATTTTTCCTCTTACCAAGTCACTGCTGCATTTTGAAGAGGTGGAAGAGTTACCATGGCTGCAAATGATGGTTTTTGGGCCTTTTTGAGGTTCCCAAGGCTCAAAAAAAAAAAAGAAAAAACTTCGATTTGGGGGAACATGACCACCAAACCCCCCCCAAACAAACAAATCTTTATCACATTTCCAATCTTCCATCTCCCCCCCAGTTTCCAAATGTGCTTTTAAAATAGTTACAAGTGGTTGTTGGCATAGAAACTGCAGGATGGGAGTGAAGCATGCAAATGTGAAAGGAGCCATTCTGCTGAGCAGCATGGCCTGAGCCTCTGCAAAGCTGACTGAAATCTTTTACGAGGCAAAGAAAATTGTCCAGATGTTGCTTGAATTATAATGGCACTAAATATTTCGGTTTTTCAATTTGCACATAAATCCAAAAAAGCCTGAAATGTAGGGAATGCAGCTCCGTTACCAGCGAGCTTCCTTTTCTTATGAAAGAATTTGTAGTCCAAAAATATTGCTAAAATGTGTTTGGCTCTGAGTAGTGCCAATTCCTCATTAAAACATGTGGATCTTTCTGTGGTTTAATGTGTTAGAAATGCATTCAGGATTCAGTTATGTTAAATTAAGCAACAATATTGGCCTGGATGTTGTTTGAGATATTAAATGTGGCAGTCGGAACACCAAGCAAAATGTTTGCACATTTTAATCGCTTGATGAGCAATTTTTTTATATTTTATTTCAAGGAATGATCAGGAGTGCTTAAAAACCTGTCTCTGCTCTCCTTGATCCACTTCTTCTTCCCTGTACCAGGCTCTGGGAGTGGCACAGCATCCCTGTGATGGGCTGGAGTCAGGGAGTGCCAGGAGGATGCTGTTCCCTTAGAGCAGGATTTATCCATGGTGTGGAGCTCATGGATATGATGGGATCGGCCTCCAAAATCCTTGCCTGGAATCTAAAAAGCCAGCGTGGCCGGAGGGATGTGTCCCACCAGACTTGCCTTAAGAGGTTTTTCCTGCTGGTGCTTCTCTTTGTTGGGGATTCCTCTGGATTTCCTGGGACAAAACACCTCTGAACTTCCCAGGCACTGGGTTGTCCCCTGGCTGGTTTATCCCTGTGCTGGTGGCTGTGGTGGGAGGGCTCCTTTCCCAGCAGGCAAGGCCATGGATTGCAATCCCTCTTTGGCTTGCTAAATATCTATTTATTATTCTGTTTTTCCTCCGAGTTATTCACTCTCTCATGGTAGGGCAGATCCCCTTCTTCCTGCTTTAAAGGAAGGGCTTCCCTGCTGGGAATGTTGGATGGGTGGTACAGGGAATGTGGAACTCTGCTCTGCCTTGGGACACCTTCATAATATATGTAGAAAAAACGTATTTTACAGGGGATTCTGCAGGGACGTAGAAAATATCCCCGTGGGCAGATTTCTAACGAGGTGGGCTTTAAATGTGGACACGTTGCAAGAGCAGTTCTACACCAGGGCCTTGTTTGATGTTTCAGGTTCAAAATGAGGGAATATGAGCAGGTTTTCCAAAGTCTTTGGGTTTGGGGCTCTTTGTGTTGCACAGCAGCTTGTGCTCCATGAAAACAAGTACAGAGCAGGGTGGTTTTATCAGTACCTGGGTGCAGCTTGATAGCCTTCACACCTCTCTGTTGTCAGACATCAAAAGGGCAGTGTAGAAGCTCAAAATTCAACCAGGTTTGACTTTTTGTTTTTTTTTTCCTTTTCCTATTTAGTATAAAGTGCACACTTTTCTGTGGGAGAGTTTGGCACCCTTAAAAAAAACCCACAACAAACCCAAACCCTGAAGCTTCGGTGCAATATTCTTTATTATTTTAATGTAAAGAATAGCTATATGATGATAACTGGGGACTGTTAGTGATTCATGATGGGAGAAAGCAAGTGAAAATAGAAGGCACAGCAGAATGGAGGTCACTGCTGAAAATACCTTCTCCAAAAGCAAAGGGCACGTCGGGGAGGGCAGGCAAAGGTCCAGTTTGGAAGGGAAATCTGGTGAGGAGGGAACTGGGGGGGCTCAGCCTGGAGAAAAGGAGACTCGGGGGGGACCTTCTCCCTGGAGGGATTTAAAAGCCATGTGGATGTGGCACTTGGGGACACGGGTTAGTGGTGACCTTGGCAGCCCTGGGGAATGGCTGGAATTGATGATCTTAAAGGGCTTTTCCAACCTAAATGTTTCCATGAACTTTGGGAGGTTTGATTAACCAGTAAAACTGGGTTGTGTCAAGGGGGACAGCCAGGCCCCCAGTGGGCTGTGGTGTGTGAGGGGAGGCTTCAGTGCCACCACCTGTTCCACCAACCCATTTTATTCTTATTTTTTACTGCAAAGAGACGTTTCTCTTCATGGTTGGGTTGGGTTCATGTTTATGCTGCACTAACACTTGCTTAGCAGTTCACCCTACACATAGGATAGGGGCAAGTGTTTAAAACCTGAATTTTCTGACAAGGTCTGATGTGCATTTAATAGAGCAGCATCATTAGCTGGGCAGGACAAAGTAGGCCAAGCTTGCAGAAAAATCTGAAGTCAAACTAAGCCTCTTTGCTGCCTGTACCCTGAGGTGAGCAGCAACAGGGCCTTTGGTTTTAAACCTGCCCCAAAAGGAGAGTATGAAAGGGTTAGGAGAAAGAAGTGGGATGGAGAGAATAAATTAGAAACAGAGGCAACAGAAAATACAGGAATTAAAAAACATGGGAAGGGAGTTTGAAACACAAAGAGGAAAAGTGGCCTGGATGATGAAGGTGTAAAACAGGAGGGACTGGGCATCTGTGCTTGTGAACGGCTGCAAACAGGACAAACTGATCCCAAAAGCAAATTTCAAGGGAGGCACTGGGATGTGTGGGCAGGAAAGTGGGAAACAGGTTGAAGATGGCAAAGGGGCAAGTGCTGCTGGTGGTCCCTGCAGCAGCTGAAGGTTTGCTCTAATTGTCCTTTATTCCAGTGACTAAAAAGTGATACCAAAAAGTCCCCCGAGCCCTGGATGTGGATGGGGTGATGAGTGGGAGGCACTGACCCTGCTGTTCTCCATGGGGAACAGCTCAGGTGCTCTCTGGGTCCTGTCATTCAGGAGGGGCTGGGGAGGGCAGTGCTCTGCCAGGCTCAGAAACCTGAGTTTGAAGGGAGAGGAAATGGGGCCAGACTGTAGCTGGAGGAACAAACCATGTTTCCTCCACCTGCCTGATGGTTGTGTCACAGCCCTGCACTGTCCCCAGTGCCCAAAGTGCTGTGCCATCATTGCAGCCCAGTGAAGACAAAACAAAAGATATTTTGATCTCTCTAGCTAATTTAAGTTAATTTGTCCTATGTATCCTTCCTAGCAGATCAAGGTAATATAATTGTAACCTTCATGCAACCTATCTTCAGGTTTTAGCACAGACATGGCTTTTGCAGTGAGGACAGAGCCTCCTTCTAATTCTCAATTATGTGGTGAGAAAGAAATTAATTGTGCTCTGATGGACCTTGTGTCCCTGACAGACATGGCAAGTCTGAAAGGCCCGAGCTCAGTGGAATTTGGTTCTTACTGAGAAGTTTGGCTTTCACCTCTAGAAAAATACATGACAAAATATTTGATGAGTTTTATGATGAGATGCAGCCTGAGTTGACCCTAATTCTGCAAGGAGCTTATTGTAATGCAGCTGTGCAAATCAGCACAGCTGGATCCGCTGGGAAGTAGCTCTTTAAAACAAAATGATGGCAGCAGCCTTCCTTCTTCCCAGGCAGACTGCCTGAAGGTGAAGTCAACTGCTGAGTGCAAGTGTTCCAGGGATGAAAGGAGACAGAAGAACCTGGTAAAAACAAATGGATAAGGACCCCTTGAATTGCTGGACTTTATGTACCCCTCAGTGTCCTTCCTCCATCACTTAGATCTGAGCAGAAGGTCCCATTCGTGGGCATCCCTCCCAGCAGGGTTAGTCCTGCTCTATAAGCACCTGAGACTGGCATTTATTTAGGCTGGTGCGTACAAACTACATCTCTGGAGGATGATTTGTATGTACTTGTGGGTTTTTTGCTTGTGCCTTGCAGTGGACGCAGCCTTGTCTTGGGTTTTTATAGTTTAAAGTCAAACTTTGATTTATGACATCCATTCACTCCCCTTGGGAATGGGGCGTGTTTAGATTCACAATGGGGTATTCAGGGCTTTACAGGACCTTCTGCAATGCTTTTCTCAGTATGGAGAGTGTTGGATGCAGTTTGAAATGGCAGCCACTTTGGGTTGTTTTAGAGTTGATCCTTAATTCTGTTCCTTTTAAAACGGACTTAGGAAAAAAGAATACTGATGCATATGGCATGTCCCAGCATCCTGACCTGGAAATACCCGCCATGCAGGTGTTCACACCAACATTGGAGGCACGCCAGGAAAGGGGATTATCAAAAACACTACAGTGGTCATGGCAGTACCTGAGAGATTTTCCCTCTATACCCACCTGGGCTAATGTCATTGTCATGCTCTGAGTGGTGTTTCCCCCTCCCTGTCTTAAAGGAGGGGAAAAAAAGCCATGGAGCAGTTCTGCTAAGAGAGGAACACTGTCTGCTTGTGCTCAAGGCTTAGAAAGCATTTGTGTTTATATCAGGTGTCTGCTGATACCTTACACCTGATCAGGGGAGGAGATGACAGGGCAGCTGGGAATGTCCCTGCCTTGCAGCCTCAGGACCTTGCTTGGGATCTGTGCCCTTTGGGCTCTCATTGCCTTTAGAAGAAGAACAGGGCCGGGTGCATATCCAGGGAAAAGATTACAAAGAATTTGAGTTCCTCTCTGGTTTTTTGCTTTGAAGCAATGTCTCAGCCCAAAGGGCACATCATTTTGAAGCAGGGTTTGGAAGGGGGCTGTTCTGGAGGATGCTCAGGACCAAGCCCTGTCTGTGCCTGCAGCTCCAGGGGCTCTCCTGGAGCTGTGAGAGCTGAATGTGCTGAGGAGGCAGTGGAAGGACTGGGGGGTGTTTGCTGGGTGCTGCAGCAGCTCTGGGCTGCACTCAGCCTTCTGGGCAGGATCATCTTGCAGCCTCTGCAGCACCTTCCCTCCCCATCCTCAGCTGCTGCCTGCCAGGGAATCCTGGAAACCTTTCTTGGAGGGCCATCCTGGGCCCCTCTGGCTGTTTTTTCTTGGCTTGTGCATGAGAACAATGAATCGAGGCTGCCTTGGTGTGCTGCTCCAGGTCTGGGTTTGAGGGCAGTGCCAGGGATGATCCAGCTGCAAATAAACCTCGTGTGAAACTCCAGGTCTTTCAGGACCAAGCAAATGTCTTACAAAGCTGCTGGGGGAAGCCAAGCTGACTCCAGCAATGCTTGGGTTTGTTTCATTGACCATCAACAGTGATCAAGGCTGGTGTTTGGCTTCCTGTTGCAGAAGAAAAATACTCAGGATTTATTTTTTCCCCCCATTGCCTGCCTACTTTTATTTTATTTTTGGTATTATCCCTGAAGCAGAACCAACCACCTCTGCTTGTTTTCTCACTGGGGTGAGGCTGCATGAGTGCAGAGGGAGAAGCTTCCAAAGGTCCATGATGCTTTTGATGCACCTTTGGATTCAGGAGATCAGCACCAGGAGGGAGAGTCTGGAGCACTGGAAGGGTGAAGGCCTTTCCTGTTCCTTGTATAGTGCAAATGGTCTTTTTTCAGTGAGCAGAACTTCTCCCTGGTAGAACCCTGGAGAATCCCTTGCTTTGCTTCCCCAACAGATTTTAGTTGCTGTGGCCAAGAGTGGGCAGAGGAGGAGAAGGACTGCTGGGCAAATGTTCTGCAAGGTTTATCTTTCCCCATTCTATGGCTCATGGCTCTGAGAGCTGGTTGTTATTGCAGCATGTTGTGGTTTGTTTGTTTTTTTTTTCTTCTCAGTGTTTCACTGTATTTTAAGTCCTTCAGTTTAAATGTTGACAAAATGAAGCTCTGTGCCTCCTTTGAGGCAAGTGAATGGGTATTATACACAGAGGTGGGAAGGGGGGGAGAACTGGAAGAAGTCATTTTTGAAAGAGTGGCTTGATTTTTAATCTGAAACCAGTGCTTAATTTTCAAGTGTATTGACCATTTGCATCTTGCTGGAGCATCTGTACATCTCTAGATGTTCTGCTAAAAAAATGGCATGAAACTGTGCCAGGGCAGGGTCAGGTTGGATCTCAGAGAAAGGTCCTTCCCCCAGAGGGTGGTGGGCACTGCCCAGGCTGTCCAGGGCAGTGGGCACGGCCCCAAGGCTGCCAGAGCTCCAGGAGGGTTTGGACAACACTCTGAGGGACAGGGTGGGATTGTTGGGGTGTCTGTGCAGGGCCAGGAGTTGGACTGGATGGTCCTTGTGGGTCCCTTCCAACACAGGGTGTTCTAAAAATAGGTTTGAAAAACTCTTTCTGAATTGCCCACCCCAAATCAGTGTGTGGCTCTGGATTTAAAATGTAGTTTTTTTGTTCTGCAGAGCGTTCATGTGGGGAGGCATCAGAATGAACTCATCAGCCTTGTCCTTGAGCTCTGTGTAGTGTCCTCGTGTTTGTCCCCTGGAACACAACAAGGCTTTAGCAATGTAGCTCTGGGAATCCAAGCAAATAGATGGTTTAATGCCTTGGGCATTACAATAAATCCCATGTCTGTCATCCCAGAGTTCAACCTGTGTTCAGAGGTCTTCAGACATACCTGGGGCTCAAAGCATCTCTTGGCTCATTGTTCCTCCCATACCTGCAGTAGTTAAATTTGTTAGCAAGTGGTGTCATCTTGCTCTGTTTCGGTGTTTCCTTGTGTTTGATCCAATCTTTTCACCCCAGCCCTTGCCAGGTGTTTAATGCATCTGCATTAAAACCCCCTAATGGAGCTCATGCCCTCGGCCCAGGGGCTTTGACTTGCAGCCCAGTTATCTTACTAAACATTTCTAAGTAACTTCTCTGGATTTATTGCTGTTGGTTGATTCCAACGTGTCTGACTCCCTTTGTGAGTCTGGCCTGTGTCCTGGTGTCACAGATTCACCCACATGGCATCCACCCTCTTCTACACTTGGCAAGGGGCATAAAAGGCTCCTTAGTGATTGCAGGGTCACTGTTCTGCATAAATTATTTCTCCTCCCCTCCAAAAACATTGTTACAGGGAATTTTAGAGGAAGAAAATATGGATATGTTTGTTATATACAATGATGTGTTTCGAGGCTTTCTGGTTGTTTTTAAATAATGGTGGATGGGATTTTTTTTCAAGGGAGCTTGAAGTGCTCAAACTTCACTGAGATTCAAATGCAGCTCATCCTTAATGGGCTGTCCCATGACATTCCTTGCTGGCCCAGCTTGGCCAGCCAAGGTTTCTCAGTAAATAAGCAGCAGAGCATGACTTCATGTCTAGTTCTCCTGTATCGTGTTCCTCTGCTCCATACATTTGTGAAGGCACACTCCACAAATTTTTGCCAGTTAATTGTCCAAGCCTTGATTTTCCCAAAAGTGGATACATTATTATTGCCTGCTATTCCCACCTCTTATTATAAATTGCTTTATAAGTCCTAATTATTTTTATTGATGCAATACCTTTGGTAAAATCACCATGTGTCTACCTGGTTCTTTGTAACCTGGTGATGTTTAGATGCTTTCGATCAAGAGGAACTAGATGATTTTCCTTGGTCTTCCACCAGAACTCATTCAGGAGTCTCCAAAACTCCCTAAGACCATGGCATTGGTTAGAATAAAATGAAGTAATTACAATGATAAAGGGTGCCTGTAGTTGGGAGCCTGGGGGATTTGCTTCCAGGATTCCCTGACCTAAGCAGGAGTGGAACTCTGAGCTGATGGTGTTGAGTGCTGCTCAGCCACGGTGGAAAATCCATATATTGAAAAGAATTCAAGCTCGAGGGTGAGATCCTGTGTGAGTTCTGCTGGACTTTTGCAGTCTTTGGGGGTTTTTTTGGTGCTTTTTGTTTCCAGATTACCCTCAGGTGATTGGTCCTACTGTGAGCCCATTGAAGGAGAGAGAAAGGCTGCTCTGTCAGGAAAGTGGCACTGGCAGGCTCGGAACCTCTTTGGCATATCTGGGGGGTTGGAGTCCAAGGCCTGACTTTCAGGGTTCACAGCAGGTTTAGTGCTGGACACTGTCTCCAGCAATGACTGGGATTTTCCAGGTGCAGGGAATCACGGGGTGTTGTCCTTTATATGGAGGAAGGAGATTTTTCTTGCTCCTTCTGTTGCCTTCTTTTTGTGCAGCTCCCTTGGGTTTTTCTAATCCAGTGATCCAAACAGGACAGGAGAAGTCTGGGGCTCTGGTCCCTTGGAGACCCTTCTCAAGTAGGGATTGGGGTTTTCTAATCCAGTGATCCAAACAGGACAGGAGAAGTCTGGGACTCTGGTCCCTTGGAGACCCTTCTCAAGTAGGGATTGGGGTTTTCTAATCCAGTGATCCAAACAGGACAGGAGAAGTCTGGGACTCTGGTCCCTTGGAGACCCTTCTCAAGTAGGGATTGGGGTTTTCTAATCCAGTGATCCAAACAGGACAGGAGAAGTCTGGGACTCTGGTCCCTTGGAGACCCTTCTCAAGTAGGGATTGGGGTTTTCTAATCCAGTGATCCAAACAGGACAGGAGAAGTCTGGGACTCTGGTCCCTTGGAGACCCTTCTCAAGTAGGGATTGGGGTTTTCTAATCCAGTGATCCAAACAGGACAGGAGAAGTCTGGGACTCTGGTCCCTTGGAGACCCTTCTCAAGTAGGGATTGGGGTTTTCTAATCCAGTGATCCAAACAGGACAGGAGAAGTCTGGGACTCTGGTCCCTTGGAGACCCTTCTCAAGTAGGGATTGGGGTTTTCTAATCCAGTGATCCAAACAGGACAGGAGAAGTCTGGGACTCTGGTCCCTTGGAGACCCTTCTCAGGTAGGTATTGGGTTTTTCTATTCCAGTGATCCAAACAGGACAGGAGAAGTTTGGGGCTCTGGTCCCTTGGAGACCTTTCTCAAGTAGGGATTATAACCCAGCCTTGGCCTGGGAAAAGACTGGGAATGACCTCTGTGCTGAGCCAGGCCGGGGAGGGCATGTTTGAGGAGCCATAATTTCATCTGCTGTTCTCCTGAGTGTCCGTTTTACTCCGTATCTGATGGATTTGGGAAAGGTGCTGAGCTCTCGTCGTTCCTCACAGCGGCTCCAGAGGAGGCAGATGCTGATTCCCTTTGCAAATGAACCTGTGGGTAACTCAGCCCTGACCCTGTTGCCCTCCCTCCTCTTTATCTGCCCTCCCAGAGAGCTTGTGTGTCATCAGCGTGGGATTTAGTGCCTTTGGAGGGAGGGTGTGATGGGAGCAGGTCTGGGAGAAGAGTTACGGCTGCACCCAAAGGCCACCTTCCCACTTCCCTCCCGCGTGCCCCGGAGGGAAAAAGTTGGGTTTAAAACTGGCAAGACACATGCACAAGATGTTGTCACTCTCTGTTTCCCTGAGCTCGTGTTGGCTCTCCAAGGCTGTGTTGGAAGCAGGTGTGTTTGAGCTGTGCTGGTGTGTCCTTTGGAGGGACATGGTGGGAGCAGGATGGGATTTCCCTCCACTGGAACCACCGGGTGTATCTTGGGGTGAGCAAATCACTCTGGCTTGGCTGGGTTTTTTTTTATTACCTGTCCCCAAGGAAACAATATGAATGCCATGCCTTGAGTGTGTATCCATTGAGGGAAAACAGAATCTTTAAATAGTGATGAACTGTGGGTTTCCCTCGGTGCAGCACACCAATGGTTCATTAGTGAAATGTGTTAATAATTCTCCTATGAAGCCTGTTGGTGAGTGAATCTGCTTTAATTCCTTTGTATCAGCAAGAGCTGCAGGTATGGATGTCTTCGTTACATAAAATAAGAAAAAGGAAGAAAGCAATGCTTGCAAATTGGTCTTTGTTTCCAAGGAAACAAATTTGACATGCTCGAGCTGTGCGAGATGCAAACACTGCTCGATTCAGCAGACATGCCTCGGGATTTTATGGTCTGGATATTATTTTTAAACTACCTCCAATTTAAAGGCGAGGGAGAGGATGGGAATAGAATTTGTTGGCAGGGTTTATCAATCTGTGCTTAATGAAAGCACTGGGTGGGATCTGGGATTGCCCAGCGTGGCATGGAGGGAATTCATCCTGACGGAGGTCCCTGGGAAGGGACAGCCCAGGGCCAACCAGCCCCTTCGGTGACATCCTTCAGCAGGAGGAGAGGTCTGAGGGGAGCTCTGTGCCGAATTAATACGGTTTATCCTGGGTCACTTTACCAAATGGTTTGTGCTCTAAAAATGTTGGAGTGCAAGGCGGCTCGCCAGCGCTTGGCTGCCGGGCTGTTGGAGCTCCAGAGGCAGCTGCCGACGCGCTCCCAAAGAATTTGCTCAAAAGCTGTGGCTCGGTATGGAGCACTGGGCTGAGTTTGTCAGGGAAGGGATGAGAAGGAACAACGTCAGGAGTTGTTTGCTGGGGCGTCTGGCACAGATGGGCTGGGGCCTGATGAAAATCTGCCCTTGAATTTGGCTTGAGGCTGTCGCGTTGCTGTGATTGATTCCCTTGGGAGTTCGGGTCGGGGAAAGAAGCTGGTTTGGGGTTCCTCTGCCACCCTGATTGGTTTTTATTTATTTTTTTTTTTTCTGAACGGTTGTGTTGGTCCAGTAGCTTGTTCTATTTTGTAATAATTTTTAGCTCCAGCGCTGGAGCAGACACTGCATGTGCGTGGCAGAGGAGGGCACAGGAAGCGAAATCGCTCGGCAGAGCACACACAATTCATGGATTTGAACACCCAGAGTTGGTTTTGGCCTGGGCCCAACAGGAGGAACAGGATATATATGTTCCAACTTCGTTGGGATCGAAAAACCAATTTTTGCCCTGGCAAAGCTGAACTTCTGCACCAACTCTCTTTGTTTTCTGGAGCAGTTCACAGGGCTGGGAGGGATCTGCAGGAGACGTGCAAAGGATATTTTGGGAAATACAAGCTTTTAAGGAATAGTCAAGCTCCATGAGCAGATCGCTCACAGCGTACCAGGCTGTTGTGTGTCTTTGCATGTTTTGTTTGGAAAACTGGAGAGGATTAAAAAAAACACTCCTCTCTTAATTTGTCTATGAAACAGTCCTACTGCATTGAGGAGACAAGGTAATGATGGAGGAATTTCAGGGCTGAGGAGTGAAAAACAAACCTCTCTTAAAATTCAGGTCCTTAGGAAAACACAGCATGGAGTGTGTTACAGTGCAGTCTCTTTGCCCCTCTTTCATCCTACTGTTTAACTTTCCTGCAAATAGAGTCAAAATAACCTTCAGGGAGATCACAGTGGACTGGGGTAGGATTAGCTTTAAGATGGCTGGGAAGCACTATTTGCATTGCCAGCTAAAAGCCTCAGTTGAAGCCCGTTGGGGGACAAAAAAAATAGTATTAATGGCATTTCATGAAAATCTTGTAAATTATGGAAGGCCCAGAGTGACAAATTGCCTGGTTTTGGGTGTCACTGGGAAAGGCTCCTTTTGCACCAGGCTTGCCTGAGACAGGATTTGCCTTGCTTTTGTTCTAAAGCGAGATGCTCGCAGCCTGCAAACGCCTGCAATCCTGGCAGCCAGAGCTTCACCTCCTGGACGGGGGATGGCGAGAGCAACGTTGGCCGGATTGGGATGAATCCCGCACCATTTTTTATTTTCCTTATTTTTTATTTATTTTTTTTTCCCCCCCACCCTCTCCCTTGCTAATGACACTTCCTTATGCTTACATTTCATTAAAGCTCTGAAATGGCTGAAGATCAGCCCGTACTGAGCATGCTCCGGGGTGGAGGCTGCACCCATGGAGTGAGATGGATTTGTGGCTGGAGCAGGGATAGGCCTTGGAGTCAGGACCTGGAGGGACCCGCAGCTCCCCGCAGCCGGGATTGGAGGTAGGGGCAAACCCACTCGGATCCTCGCCGTGCCCTCCAAAGGCCGGATGGAGTGGAAAACTCTTGGATTGGATTCAAAAGCA
The DNA here is from genome assembly GCA_013396735.1 of Grallaria varia. Classification (NCBI taxonomy): domain Eukaryota; kingdom Metazoa; phylum Chordata; class Aves; order Passeriformes; family Formicariidae; genus Grallaria; species Grallaria varia. The sequence continues at coordinate 188,135 of VWZG01006518.1, forward strand.
GCATAGTTAAACCACTGACACGAGATGGCTTCAAACGCTTCCTGCGGATCCGCGGGGAGGGGTTTGGAGCGCTGACCTTCGCTGGCTGCCAGGCCCGTGGAGAGAAGGGACCTGGGCAGTGTTGTCAGGGTGGTGACACGACGTGACAGCAGGCAGGGGCCGCGGCCAGGGCTCTGCCTTCATCTTGGGAGCCATGTGAGCCCGTCTCCGTCGTCGTGGGCTGCGCTAATTGTTATTAATGGGAAGCCTCGCGGGGCTCAGACCTGCCCCGCAGTTTGGATCCAGATCCGTCTGGGATGGTGGGAGGGCCAAGGAATGTCAAACTCAGACTCCCTTGTTGGGGCTTATTTTGCATTCCAGCGATGACAAACAAGCCTTGCCACATCAGGCCCTCCAAAGTGGCAAAGGAGAGGAGGGAATCTGTGTGTTTATTCCTTTGGCTGAGGGATTTTCTGTGCTTCTTGCAGGGCTTTGCTGTGTTGGCCCGTGGGTCTGGGGGATGGCAGGGGGGCTCTGTGAGTTGTGCCAGGTTGGGCTCTTGGATTTTATCTGGACTTTGCCAACTTTTTACAAGGAATGTGTGAGCACCAGCAGGTATGTGCTGCATGAGCCGATTGACTCCAGTCGTTGTACAAGCTCGCTGCCTGTGGGCAAGTGCCAATAAAGCATTTTCGTTGGCTCTGGGTGTTGGTTGGTGAGGTGTAGGGGGGCTCTGCCTTGGGGTGGAGCAGGGGGCGCGTCGCCCACGAGCCTCAGCACACGGGACGGGGGTTTTGTGGGGGCCCAGCTGCGTGTTGGCCTGGCTGGAGGTGAAGGTGAAGAGAGGGGTTCGCTCTGCTCGGGGCTTTGGCAATGCTTGGGTGCTCCAGGGTTGCTGTGTGTGACTGATGAGCAGAAATCTCTGTGATCACAGCCTGTCTTTGAGGTAGAGCAACTCTTCCTTCAGGGCAACTCTGGTCGCTTTTCACTGTGTGATTTGGGGGGGTGACTGGCAAAAATTTGATTGTAATGCTGTGTCCCGTTCTGCATGAAGAGTCACTTCATTACCTAAAGGAACTGGCCTGTTTATTGCCTGGTTCCATCTTCCTTGTGTACCCAATGCTTCCTTGGTGCTTTTGTCTGCCCTGTGCTGAGCTGGTGACCAGTTTGCTTACTGGGCTTGCTTTTGTGGTGGCTGCATAAAATCCTGCTGGAGCCCAGCTTGCCAGCCAGACAGAACTTCTCTCACTCCTTAATGGTCGCTGAGTTATTCATGGCTGGATGAATACACAAAGGAAAGCATTTATGGAAACCAAACAGCGTTGTGATTGTGCACCAAGAGGGCAAAGGGTTGGAGTTTCTTTGACTGAGATGGGGGTTGTGTTTGTGGCTTTTCAGGTGGCTTTTGCTCCTTGTGTGACTCCGGTGCTGAGGTGATCTCAGCCCCAAGTTTTCAAGCATGGCCTGGCTCCCTTGAGGAGGAAATTGGACTTAAATAGTTTCAGATGCTGGAAACCCACTGGTGTGCTCATTTCCTATTGTGCTCTGTGAAGGTGTAAGGGAGCCTTAAAGACCCACTGCCACCTTATGGCAGTTGCTGAGAAGCAGCTTCTGTGGAGCCAATTCTGTGCACACATCATGCTCTGTTTCTCTGCTCCTCTAAACTGGTGATATTTGCATGGAGGCAGGAGCTTTGTTTTCAGAGAGTTCATCAGCTCTGTCTGTTCCCTGCAGAAATTGGAGAAAGTCAGCAGGACTGCTCGTAGAGCCGTCAACATTGATATTCCATGGGAGGTCCGGATGTGGGAAGAGATGCAAAGGCATCAGGAAGCGCCGATTCCTAAGAAGAACTTGCTTATTTTCACATCAGTGCCCTAATTCTTAAAAAAAAACAAAATAGGTGTGAGGTCAAAGAAGAGGGCCAGGCTGAGCACGTGAGGCTCCTTGGCAGGCTCCAGCCCGGCGCTGCGGCGCTGGGTGCAGCAGGAGCAGCTGGAATGTGCACAGCCATTTTCCCAGCTGGCAGGGCACTGTGGCTGGGCAGGGTGGCCCTGCCCTGCCATGGGGCTGGATCCCAAAAAAAAGCACTCAAACATCTGTCTGTGGAGCAGGGAATGTGGTGGGAGCTGTGCCAGAGGTGGGCGCTGGGTTTGGGACCCTTCTCCAGCAAGGCTGTGTTTGTGCAGCAGAAGCTCTTGATGGGCGAGAGCTGAAAGAAGGGGAGAAACAGTGGTTTTGGGTTTCCAAAATAGAAGGAGCTGTGGTTACTATAAGTTAAAGCTGAAGGAATTTATAATTGGGAACTGTTAGGAATACAGTATGTTCTAAATTACAGCTGTCTGGCCAATATGCTACTAAATAAAGTTCTAGGATTGCCCTGTAAATGAAATACTCAATGCAGATTCGTATCAAAACACAGCAACATCTCCCAGAGCTCTCCCATCTCAATTGCTGTCCAATAGGATGTTCTTTTATTTTCCTTTTCTTTTTTGCCTTATTGTTTTCCCTCCCTTTTTAATGTTTTTTCCTTCTTGGTGTGTGTGATGTACTCAGTGCAGCATCCCAGGGAACATTTCACATTTCCTATTCGGTAAAAACAGTATTAAACCATGCTGGGGAAAAGGGGAGGAGTGGAGATGGCTTGAAAACTTTGGGAGGCATAAAAACAGGTTTTGAGAGGTAGGGAAAGCTGTGATTCCAGAACTGTGTATTAATGACTGCCTGCTCTTTCAAGGCCATTACCTGAGCCTGAAGGTGGACTTTGGGTCTCCCCGGGAGGATGCAGAAGACACCTGTGTGACTTGGGACATTCTGGTTAAGAAATGTATATAATGGCTGAAGAGGAAAGGGAGTGTTTGAACAGCTTGTAGTGGAGCTGGGGAGTGGTTTATAACAGTGCAGAAACAAATGAAGATTCCAGCAGAAATGCTCATCTTATATCCAATATCCAAAGTCCCTTCAGCTTGTTGTGCTTTTGGAATCTCTTCCAAAGAGTCTTGAAGGGAGCATCAGACTTGATCAACTTCACGGCCTGGAAGAGGAAGAGCCTGATGGAAATAAGGAAAACCCTCTGTATTTTGCAGAGCTAAATGTTGTTCTTCCTATAGAAAGAAAAACCTCCCCTTGCCTCCCACTTGTGCTTCCACTGCAAGGGAGCTGTGAAAATGCTGGACATAATGATGTCATTAAGCAAAAGCCCCAAGGAACCCGGTGTCCTTTGTGAAGGGAAGTTGCTGTGCTGCTGCTTTCCTCCTGAAAATGTGGGATTTTGAGCCTTGAATCAGAGAAATGAGGCCAGAGAGCCTTGGAGTGAAAACACCTTGTAGTCTGTGGTCCCTGGAAGGAATGTTTGGAAAGGGGGTGTCGGGCGCTTGGGTGAATAAAGGGCACAGCTTCATGGGACATGGGCTTGTTCTCATCCTACATCATTAACAACATCCCTCCCACTGCCAGTGTGGAGATGGGGCTGTGGCCACCCGGCCCCTGCAAAGGACGGGAGTTGGGGGTTCTGGGGGTCCCAGACAGGAGGGACCTCTCAAAGAGCCCACAGACCCTGTTCCGACACAGGACTGGCTGTGCCCTGGAAGCTTCTTTGCCCTTTGGGATGACATAAATTTAAGGTCTTAGTGATGAACACGCAGCCATCCCTGTGGCAGGTGCTGAGCAGAGCTGCTGCTACAATACCCATCTATCATTTTGCTCCGGTTGGTTGTTGAAGAGTCTGCAATACCCTGTGCTTTGCTTTTTCCTTTTAGTTTCTAAACAGTGTTTAGTGCTTTCAAGGATGGCCATGAGATGGGAAAAGTGTCTTCTGTAGCATCTGCTCTCCGAGTATCTTTAACCTCAGCAGTAAAAACATGTCTCGTGTGGATCTGCAGTGGGGAGCGTTGCCCTTCTGCCTGTGCGGGGAGGCTGCGGGCGTTCTCCATCCTTATTTTATCTCTGGAAGGGAACGTTGACTGGGGTGAATCATTGACACTGCCTTTGTTAATATCTTTGTTTCTATTTCTGGGGTTTTAATGAAAGCTTGGTAATTTCGTGCTGCAAGGAAGGGCAGCACGTCAACTCTTTTAAAGCCATCTTTGGTTTGAACTGCAGGAATCTTTTGATGCGGTGGATAATACAACTCCTGTCTGCGGAGTCGGGGGTTGTTGCTTTTGTTTGGGGATTTTTGAATTTGTCTTAAATGAGTTACCTCTACACCTCTCAGCGACTGAGAGAAAGGCCGGGAAAATCTCATTTTGTGTATATTAAAACTTAAGATTCACATCAAACAAAAACTCAGTGGGTGAAAGAGTGATGCTTGCTTTATACTGTCACCTCAGATGCTCCTTCCTTATGAATTTCAGTCGTCTCAATTTAGCCTTGTGTGTTTTAACTGTTTAGTAGTGAAACTTCTCCAGAGTGTGGAGAGGAGAACAACATCCTCCCAGCTGAGGCACATCTGTAGCAGCTCTTTGCTGCTTTCATTATTGCAGCTTTGCAACCATGCCTGGCCAGGGCAGTGAAAGAGCTGCTTGGGCTGGAGGAAACGTGGCTCGTGGATGTTTCCTCTGCTCTGATGGCAGAGCAGGCCGTGGCTGGGGGCCTGGACTCGCCTGCCTTTGTTGAGTGTTGGGACAGGGCAACCATCCTCCTGGGGCTCCTGAGAACCTCCCTATGGATTTGGATGGCCTTTTCCCTCCCTACAGTGCAGGCTGCTCCCTGCCCTCCCCAGCTCACTGTGAAACGTTGCACTCTGCTCCTCTTCATTCTGCTTTCTGCTCTTAAAGAGACCTCTGGCTTTTAAAGAGGACGATCCTCTGCGCTCTTCTCTTTGGGCAAACAGCTTTCCCTTTGGCCAAGAGCTCGCGGGTGGTGCCCCAGGCCATGTGTGAGTTTCCTCTTCCTTCTGGCCTCCTGTCTGGAGTTGCTGGCCGCCCTCCCCCTGCTCGGGGGGAGGTTCTCCAGCTCCTGCAGCCTCCTGCTCCTGCCTCCCATAAATGCCAGCCTTGCCTGAATCCCTTCCAGCCGCTCTCTGCTTACAGATGTTCCCCGGAGCTCCTCTGGCAGTTTTGCTGGGAGCCTGAGCAGATATGGAGGTTGCCAAGAGTTTATGCTTAATTGTTAAGTGGAACAGAGACAAACTACTTTTATTTTGAAGCTAAAATGTCTTCTTTTATCTTGCTGGCAGGGCCAGCTGTATCGTAGGCTTTGACATAGGCTGAGCTCAGAGCTCCTGCACCTCATAATGCACTGTCCCTTCTTTAGGGTGAGGATGGATCCATGAGGATGTCCACTCATGCCATTCCCCCCCCTCCCCTTTTCAATGACTGTGTGATGCCCTTCGAAGGTCAGATGCGCCAGGTCAGGTTGTCTTATTAACCCCCAAAGTGAAAATCAGCTCCCTTTTGGCTCAGCACTTCTGATCTTGCTTTCACTTGCAGTTGGACACTGCTCCCTGCATCGATTTAACCCATGTGCCTTCATCCCAGTGCTCCCAGGTCGGGGGCTTTGTGAAGCACCACCAAATCATCCCGGGAGCATCCCCAAGCCACGGCAGATCCCTCTCCATCCCTCCTGCCTCTCCTGTTCCCAGGGACAGGCGCCACTCTTGAAGGCCATGAGGCAGCACACCTCGGCCTGTGGTTTAAAGAGCTTTCTCTTTTTTTCAGGCGAGCGATCAGTTTTGAGGCCTGGCACCCTGTCAGAGAGTTGACAGACGACCCGCGTTAGGGACACGTCCCCGGGATGCCCGGGAGAGTCGCGCTCCAGTGGACGCCCCGGAGCCGGCAGGTTCTCTGTGAAATGGCTGCAGCTTGGAGGGAGCAGTGAAATGGGCTCTTCTGGGCATGCTCACTCTGTAGAGGGAGCTTTATCACATGAGCAGAAACTGAATCACTGCTCATGAGGATCTGGAATATTCAACTCTTGGAGTCTTCACCAGAAGAAGGCAAGAGCCGCCCGCAGGTACCGCAGGGTCCCACCGCCGGCCCCGGGCACGCGGGCTGGTGTCCTGCTGGGGAAGGAGAAGCCTCGGAGAGGAGGAACGGAGCGTGGGGAATCACGGCCGGGCTGGTTTATTTCTTTATTTGTTTCAATATTCCTCTCTGCCGCCGCCCCGCGCGCGTGGGGGGACCGGCCGGGCTCCTTCCCGCTGGGATGGACATCGCAGGTGCTGTGCCATGGGCTCGTGGGTGCTCCAGCGTCCCACGTGGCTCCGGAAAACCTCGGGCTTTGTTTGCTCGCATCCAGGGGTGGTCTTTGGTTTGTCTTCTGGGGTGGGGAGGCTTGGGTTTTATTTTTATTTTATTATTTTTCTGGTGTGTTTTTAGGGTTTGTTTGTGCTTTATAAAGTTTTTTTTAAGCATGAAGTTTCTGGAAAATTCTTCCAGGAGCCCTCCCTGCTTGTAGGTCTTGTAAGCAAAACGACAAAGCCTGGGGTGTCTGAGCTGGTTGAAGACTGAACTTCCAGAGAGGAGGAGAGAGCCCATGGCCTCATGGCACCCCTCGCTGGTCTCCTTGGACAGCTTCTGCCCATGGCTCCTTTTCCTCATTTCCCTCGGCTGGAGTCAAGAGGCAACGATGTCTTCCCAGGAAGAAACAAGCCTTTTCATTTTGGGGTGACTTCCTCCCTTCTTTGTTATGCTTTTTTTTTCTTCTTCTTCTTTTTCATTGTAGCAATCCAAGGGAACAGCTGGTTAAAATGAAACATCCGTGGTTGATTTCGTGGCAGGAGGCCCAGGTCTGCAACATATTTTAAAAGTTGCCTAAAATTCAGGCCCCCTGGCCCTGCCATGGGCTTTATTTTATTTTATTTTATTTTTCATTTTTGCTCTGGTTAGTGTTATGTGCAGACGGCTCTGTTGGCTGCCACAGACCTCAGTGGGATTTGGGATGGACGCCGAAGGTCCCAGAGCCGTGGGCAGTCTGGACATCCCTTGCTGTGCCCCAGGGAGAGCCCTGGAGCTGCCACGTAGGCACAATATTGAATTTTCAGTCAAAGAGCAAGATGTGAAGATGGCATTTAAAAGATTAGGGAGCTTACGGGACAATCTGTAATACCTCATCTGAATATCTATCATGTCTCCACCGGACTATAAATGCACTCGTAGTTCATCATCTGGAAGATGTGCGCAAAAGGAAAAGGTCCCAGAAGTCACAAGGAGAGAGATGAGATTTCCTTGTGACAGTGAAGAGCAGAGGCCTTGACCTGCTGTCTGAGCAGCTCCACCCAGGGAGAAAATGGGCTTTGGGTTCCACGAAGGCTGAGGAGACGACCAAAAACCCGCTGAGGTGTGCAAGGTGTGCTCCTGCGTGGTGGCGACACGGTGACACCGCTGTGACAGCGCCCAGCGCTCCGTCCCTGCCCGGCTGGGGCCCTTTGGAAGCATCTGCAGAGACGCAGAGAAGCCTGACCTACTTTGGAGGGAGGAGAGCAGCCGAGGTCTGCGCTCGGCGCTGCTTCTCAGCAAGGGTTAAGAGCCCAAAGTGGGGCCTTCAGGTCTTGGTTTTGGTCTGTGCGATGTATTTAAAGTGCTTTTCGGTGCCAGCGTGGGCTCTTCACCTCGTCCTGGAGCACGTTTGGGCAGAGCTGGGCTCTGCGGCTCTAATGGGGCTTATTCCTGCTGCTCAGCCCCTGTGAAACCAGTCCCAAGCAGGGCAGCAGGGGCAGCTCCATGACCTGAGGGCACTGGTGGTTGTCCCTGGGCTCCTTTTGCTGGCATGGGAGCCCCGCTCCCCCGATCTCTCCCATGTGGTGCCATCCCCTAAGGAAGGAGGGTCATGTGCCTCTCATGCAATGGCAGGGAGTTGCTTTATTCAGGTAAACAAGGAGTTTTAAGGAGCTTCACCCTCCTGGCCAGCTGGTCTGGGGGAGGGCTGGCTTGATTCCTGCTGCTCCTCTTTGTTTTCCTTTTGCTGCTTTTCCCTGAAGTTTTCCCTTCTCGCCTTCCTGCTCCTGGGGCCTAGAGCGGTCGAGGAATGGCCGCAGCGGGAGAGTGACCATGTGTTTGGGTCACTGGAAAGGCTCGGGGCACTGATGGCGTGTGCTCCCCACTTGCGAGGCTCGGAGGACCATATGTTCCTGCAGGGACATGGAATGTCAGCAATTTGGAAGTGAATCCTGAATTTAACCGGCGTTTTCAGCCCGTTGTTTTTGACTCCTCTGAATTTCGAGTTTTGGCACCAACCCTTCATTGCAGACCCTCACGTTCGCCTGGGTCTGGAGGGGTCTGTCCCTCTCTGTGCCTCTGTGGGCTCCTTGGTCTCTTAGGTGGACAGCACGTGTCTGGCTTTGCTGTAGGGTGGTCTTGTTCCTGGAGGGGACAGAGAAGGAGGATGGGCAGTGGGGCAGCAATACCTGCCAGGATTTACAGTAGTCAGGAAAGCAGCAGGAGCGAAGCTTCCAAACTGTACGAGCTAATTGGAGAGGATCCTTAAAAAAAGAAAGAACAAAGAGAGGGAAAACAAATGCAGAGCAAGCTTCTTTGAAAAATACTCTGGCCTCCAACACAACAGCTTGCTTCCCTCAGACCAGGTGATTTATTTATCCTTTTCCTTCGGTCCCCATCAGGAGGGGGAAGGACGTGGAGAAGGGTCGAGGCAGTCGGGGTTGAGAAGATCTGAAGTGCGAGTGTCCTCCCTGCAATGCTGCCATGCTGTGCTGGAGCAGCACAGGGCCTCCTGCAAAGGGAGCTTTTCACAACTTGTCCTTGTTCCAAGGATGAGGAAACCTCCAGGTCTTCTGGCATTTTCTCTCTGTCATAAGTCAGAGCTACTTTCACCTGTAAAGTATGATCAGCACAGACGGGGAGAGGGCTGGAAGGGAGCGGGGCTCTGAGCAACCTTGCAAGGCTTTGCATGGAGTTCTTGGTGTTAAATGAGGAACATTTCCCCTCCTCCTCTCCTCATTTTCCTGTGTGCCTGCAAAAATACTCTGGTTCGCATTTAAAGGAGAAAACTGTATGTGCTGGGGCTAAGCCAACTTGTTTATTTGAGGGAAATACCACATTTCCAACCCTTTTTCTCACAGGGGAAGGCTCGGCAGAGGATGGCAGACTGGGCTGGGTATTATATTTTTAGGTGACATCGACGCACAGTTGTGATTTCGGAGAAGCTAAAAATCGTGGCCGGCGTTTTGCACCGAGCTCTGCCAGACCTCACCTCTCCAAACCCCCCCGACCTCCAGAGGGGCTTCAGCTCTGCCTCCAAAGCAGGTGCATTCCCACCAACATCGAGGGGCGAAAAAGGCACAAAAAGGCACCAAACCCCCCGAAACCCAGCCCCGCAGCCCCCCTCAGCCCGCCGTTCTCCACGCCGCGGTGGCTCGCCGTGTCCCCAGGGGGGTGTTGGTGGCGGGGGCCGGGGCCGTGGGCAGGGACGGGGGCCCCGTGTCCCCGTCAAAAGATGGCAGGGCCGTGTGTCCGTAAACAATGCGGTTATGAAATGGCAGCGCCGCCGCGCTGAGCATGCTCGGGAGCTGCCTGTAGGGGGAGGCGAGCCAGAAAGATGATCTAATTCCGTGCAATTCTTGGGATTGAAGGAAAAGACCAGGCTCCACTCTTAATGACAGAGCAGAAAAAGCAGGCCCCACGCCGGGGACGAAGCCCGTAGGCCATGGAGGAGAGGGTGTGAGGATCTCCCACCTCCAGGACTTCGGGTGCTGGGCAGCGCTGTGTCGCTTTCTCGCCCTCCAGGAGAGTAAGGCCTTGGTGAGGTTTTGCTGTAGTTATTAGAGGGACAGGCCCGAGGGTGCAAGGTTGATGATGATGATGATTATCTTTATTATGATTTTGTCTTTTTTCCCCCCCTTCCTTTTTCCTCTGTCCTCTTCTCCGGCTCGCAGGCACCGTGGCCTCTCCATGGCCAGAGGTGACCCAGGTGGAGGTGGTGTGGGCAGCCGAGCCAGGTCCTCTCGATCCCATGGGAGGCCCATGGGGGGCTTTCCCTCCTCTGCTGCCCCATGAGCCCATCCTTGGGGCACCATGGGGATGGGCAGGGGCAGAAGGAGCTGCGCCGCTGGCTGTGTTGCTTTGGGGGTGGGAGGAAGAGGAGTGTGGAGGCTGAAGAGGTACCTGAGCCCCTTGGATGGGGGCGAGCTGCCTTCCAGCTCCCCATCCCTGAGCTGCCGGAATCTGCTGGCTCCAGGCTCCTCTTGGTGCTCTGGTTTTGTCCTGGCTCGGCCTTCCTGGGGACTAGGTGTTTCTGAAGTGGCTGGTTTGCTTTTGCTAGAGGTAGTGTTGAATCTTGGTTTCCATTTTGGGGTTTTCTTGTCCCCCTTGCCCTCCCGGGTGCCAGGAGAAGGCAGGAGCAGCTGGACTCCTTGTTCCTCTCAGGAAGGAGGGGATGCCTTTGTCTGCTCTGGATTTACACTTGCCTGCACATACAAGTGGCACTGGCTGTAGCTCTGCTGGGATGCAGCTAGATGGGAATGGCCTGGAAGCAGTGAGGAAGTGTAAATTGATCTCCCCTTTTCAGGAGGGCACGGGGCTCTGCAGACCCCCCCCTTGCCTGGAGGCTGCTCGCCATCGTGGAATGCCTTGCCTTTGGAGGAATCACTTTAAGTCCTGTTGTGTTTCCTGCACGTGTCTCCGTGTTCCCAGCTGTTGCTTGCAGGGACTTGTGCCTCTTTCTACGCTCACCCCCTTTTTGGGAGGTGACGTGCGTGGCTGGAATAGGAGAGAGGACATGGGGGTTGAGAAGGAACTGTTTCTTTTCTGTGGGAGAGAGCGTGGATGAAAGGAATTCAGGAGACAAAGGAATTGCAAAGAATTCGATTTGGGGACAAACTTCAGGCGGGAGGGCAGTGCTTATTGTGAGCTGCAGATAAAATTCCATGTTCACATGATTGCATGAGGCTTATAAGGAAGTGGCCTTAACCTGAAAAAAGAAAAAGAGCTTTGAGACTGGTGACTGCTTTGTAGGCCAGGTATGCTGGTGGTTGTGTTTCCTTCCTTCTCCAGATCTGATGCTGCTGTTGGTTCTGGTGACAGGCCCGTGGTCAGTGTCCAGCCGTGATCCCAGGCCTTGCCCATGCACAGCCGGACCTGAGCAGTGCTGAGATCCAAAAGGAGCAGCCTTCCCCTGCCTACAATAGCAACACTCTCTTTCTACAAGCATTCTCTTAATCATTACTTCCTACATAATTAACTACAAAATGTTTGTCTGCTCTTTAAGGCAAAGGTTATTATGAGCAGGGTGGTTTGGGTTGCATGGGTTTTATTTATTTAATTTTTTTTCAGGAGAAGGAGGTTAAAAATGAGTGAATAAGAATCTGCCACCGGGGTTGCATCATTTGTTGAGAGCTTTGCTGTGCTGCAGTCTGGGCTGGTGGGAGCTTTCCCTGGGGCCGTGTCCTGCCTGTGTGTGGGGAGCGGGGCCTGGTGGTGTCACCTCGGAGGGGTTGGTATCACCTCGAAGGGGTTGGTGTCACCTTGGAGGGGTTGGTGTCACCTCGGAGGGGTTGGTGTCACCTCGAAGGGGTTAGTGTCACCTTGGAGGGGTTAGTGTCACCTCGGAGGGTTTGGTGTCATCTCGAAGGGGTTAGTGTCACCTCGAAGGGGTTAGTGTCACCTCGGAGGGGTTGGTGTCACCTCGGAGGGGTTGGTGTCACCTTCCCACTGGAGGCTTCCAGGCAGGGTCAGCCCTGCCAGTCCCAGCAGCTCTGCGGGCAGAGGTGTTGGTGCACCCACTGCCCCAGATGGGAAGAGCCAGCTTGAGGGCTCTCCTGCTCCCAGCTCGACCTGCCTTGCCTGCACTGCTCTGCTCACAGCAACACTGCTGCGAAGCCTGGGGTTCCCACACCGGTGATTTTTAAGACATGAAAAAAAAAAAAGGAAAAAGAAAAAAAAAAAAGACCCTGGTGAAGGTAGGTAGACATCTTGGCACCTCAGCCTGCGCTCCTTCCCGGGCTGCCGGGAGAGGACACGGCTCGGGCTCATGATGTAACTCTGGTCCCCTGGGCTTGGTAAGCTGCAATATGTTGGAGTTTTGCTGTGCATGTGTTGTCTTTGCCTATAAAACCTGTTTGGACCTTTGCGAAGGGCACCCGGATGGCTGATGAAAATGCCAAGGAGGAGGCTGAGAAAGCCCTTTCTGTGTTTCCCAGCTTTGTTCTTTTTTCTCTTCTTTCTTTTCCTTTTTTTGGTGT
>VWZG01006518.1:201003-236470 GCA_013396735.1 Grallaria varia
CACAGAGGCAGACAGACAGACAGACAGACAGACACACACACACACACACACACACACACACACACAAATATGGAGGTATTGACACTGTGCGGTGAAGTTGGTGCTAAGTTGGCTGGGTGGAGCCGTGGGCCGGTGGGAATGAATGAGTGGGTGCCCCTCGGTGCTGGGCGCTGATGGTGAGAGGAGGGGAGAGCATTGGCCTGGGGGAAAGAGGCTTCGAGGGCTTTGCAGGGGTTTCCTGTAGCTTCCCTTTGATGAAAATGCTTCAAAATTCACAGTTGACTCTTTTTTTCCTTTCATTTTCTTTTTCTTTCTTTCTTTTTTAAATTATTGTTTCATTTTCTCCCTTGTTGCTGAGTTTTTGTTGGGAAGTTGTAACGCTGTCGCTGCTGGTGGAGAGGGTTGTGTGTCTGAGACAGGAACCAGGAGAGCCCATGAGGTGCCACCTCAGTCAGCCTTGCCTTGGCACTCGGCTTTTGGACTCTCCTAGAGAGACAAATGGTGGTTTCTCTCTTGGAGTTGGAAGTTCTGCTCTGAGAGCTGGGCAGGACCCAAGCTGGGGAGACAGGAGGGAGGATGGTCAAGCTCTGACTGACCCCACGGTTCCTGCAGTGGCTTTTCTTCAGGCATCGTCCCTGTGGAAGGGAGAGTGTGAGTGATGTGTGAACTTGGGGGTGCTGCTTAAAAAACAGAGATAAACATAGAATCAGATGGCTAAGAATGACCCACTGGAAATCCTGGGGCTTCTCGTAACAGTCAGTGTAATAGCAGGAATATGAAGACCTTTCCTTGTAGCAACAAAGGTTGGGAAAACAAACTGCTCCCTGTTGGACTGACTGAGGCTCTTTATTTGCTGTCGGTGCCTGTGGTGCCCCTGTCTGTGGTGGGAGCCAGGGGTGCCCTCGAGCACTTGGAGCTCTCTTTGCACTAGTCTTGCTGCAGGGTAATCCAGGAGAAAAATGAAGTTATTCCCAGTTTACAAGAGGCCTGACTCGAGGAGAGGTAGGGTTTACAATCTCACGTTTGCAGCAAGGATATATATTATTGGCTTAGCAAATAAATACATAAAGAAGCTGCTCTGTGTTGAGACTTTGGGCTGTGTTTTATGATCATTTCTCGATGGAAGCTCTTGGCCAGTGTCTGCTGGAGGTAGGTTTTGCTTCAGGCTGTCTGAGCTGAGGTTTCAGATGCTCATGTCTTGTTTTTTTGGGCTGTGACAATATGTGAAGGTGCTGTGCTGGGACCACAAGCTCCCTGGTGCTGAGAGCACCGAGATGTGCTGGGATTTGCTGTGTGCTTGTGCTCAGGGCGGGCTGGGGACAGGCAGCCACCCACAAGCTCCATCCTCCACGCTCCAGGAGCAATCCTGGAGGTGCCCTCACCTCCAGGGCCTGGCAGGTGGTGGAGGCTTTCCCAGGAATCTGTGCCCAACTGTGTCCCTGGCACTCCCTCCTTCCCTTTAGTGTGTGTTGCTTTGCAGATGGTGGCATTTGGGTGCAGGGCAGGGTGACCCTGCAGGGATGTGGGGCTGGTGGCACTGGGAGCCGCTGGACCTGCTGGCACTGGGCATTGCTGCTGAGGTCACATGGCCACAGACCTGTCTTGGTGGCCAGTGACAACAAAGCAGCACCAAAGCCCATCTCCCCTGTCCACTCTGGACAGAATCCCACAAGGGGATGGGGTGACTGGTGACAACAAAGCAGCACCAAAGCCCATCTCCCCTGTCCACTCTGGACAGAATCCCACAAGGGGACAGGCTGGCTGCTGCTGAGAATGGTTTTGGAGCTGGTACACCAAATTTGGGAACTGGTCCACCAGGTCTGGGAGCTGGTCCAGCAGGTTTAGGAGCTGGTGCATCGCATGTACCTTATCTCTCTCGCTTGCTCTGTGGGACACGGGCAGGTTGTTTTCCTTCCTTTACATCACTCAGTGCGCTTTAAACCTTGTGATTTGCATGGCTGAGGCACCATCTGCTCTCTGTGCTGGCCCTACAACAGTTGGCCTGACCTGGGTTTATTCTTGTGCGGCGGCGCCAGCAGCGTGAGCTGAACCCTTCACCCGACCTCGTCACGTGGCAGCTCTGCAGGGCAGGCACCATCTTTGCCTTCAGACCAGCTTGTCTCCTGAAACACAGGGCTGTGCCGAGGACCCCTTCTCTTTTCTTCTTTTTTTGTTTTCTTTTTTTTTAAATACCTTTTTTCTACTGTTTTGTTCTTGTAGCTTTTCTTTTTTTTTTTTCCTTTCTTGCCACTTCAGCATAAAAAGAGAAGGTATTAAGGCTGCAAACCTGATCTAACAACGTGACTCCAGGCGTGTGAAAGGCAGAGGAGATGAGCAGGTGTTCCCTTTTTTACATAAAAATTAAAAAAAAAGTGGGGGGGGGGAGAAAAGAAAAATGACTTTCTGTAGAATTAAAAATAGAGCTGATTAACTTTAATAAACATGGATGTTATGAATGAGGAGTTAGCTGAGCTGACTGATGGTTTGCATTTTGTATGTACATTTGAATGAACTACAAAAGAAAAAAACACCAAACCACCCAAGAGCTCATGGGCTGGAAATGCTGATAAATGAGGTATAATGAGCAGGCTGAGAGATCTGCCTCCCCCACCCAAAGCCTAAGAAGTTTTGGGGGAGTAAGAGTCACCTCCTGGAGATGCCTTTCCTGCAGCCTGACTCAGCCGGATTCCCAGGCACAGGAAATCCGTGTGGCTCCTGCAGGGCAGAGCGCTGGGAGGTCCCGGAGCCCTGGGCACAGCTCAGAGCTGCTCCTGGCGCTGTCAGTGGGGCCATGTGGGACCCATGGCCTGCGCCTCAGTGGCAGCTTCCTGGCAGCCTTCTTCTGCAGAGGCAGCTTGGCCCGTGATGTAAACAGGATGTGTCCATGATTGTCTCTTCTTTTCAGTGCAACGTGTGGATGAACGTGGAGCTCAACCCTGATGTTGCTTGTTTTTTCTCCCCCCCTCCTTAGCGAGCGCTGCTGAGTAAGGGAGAGCCAAGGAAAGACGCCTGCATGAAGACTGAGCTGCTGAAAGATATCACCAACAACAAAGAGGAAGGTGAGCACCCGCCTTGGGTGAGGGCCAGACCCTGCTCGTGAGGTGGTGGGAACGAAACCGGGGGCTTGGAGATGTGCCGGGTCCCCCCAGCACCTCAGGTGTGCCCCCACAAACTGTGGCTCCCCTTCCCCTGTGATTGTTCTCAGCAGGGCTCTTCCCAGAAGAGGCAGATTGGCTTTTCAGTCCATCCCTCACCACTCCCCTACAGAAGGAGATGTAATTTTCACTTCTGCTTCGCCCAGGCTGTGAAGCACAAGGGAGTTCCTTTGAACTTCCTCTGTGTGACTGGTTTGAGCTGAACTCCGATCCCTCCCCACGATGACTTTTTCTTCCCTCTAGGAAAGTTGACTTTCTGTTTTGCTGTGGGTTTCTCTGTTGCTGCAGAGCAGGCCCTGATGTTCTGGATGTAGGAGGGCTGGTGGGGCTGGAAGACACTTCCAGGCTCCTGTGTGGCTTCTGCAGCTTTTCCTGTGCAGGATGCAGCAAGTGTTCACTTGATAAAGTTTTTCCTATGGGAAAGTTACATAAAAGTAAAATAAAAGTTACAGAATCTGTGAGTTACATGCCCACAAATCTAAGGGTTTAATAAATGTGTCAGTGGGATTAGGGAAAAAAACCCCACTGCTCTTTATCTTTCCCCCAACTCCCTCCTGTCTTTATTATTCCTTGACTAGTTACTTCTCGTGGCTCTGCACGGATTTGGTGTATTTTTGTTCTCCTTTCCATAACAGAGCATTAGAAAAGCACTGAAGTGGCCCCATCAAAATCCCTAATCTTATCTAGAAACAAAATTTTGGACTTAACTCAGTTGTGTGTGAGTACAGCATTTTTTCTTTCTCTTCTGTCCAGCATAATATTTTGTCAAGCTGCTCCAGTTAGAAAGTAAAGCTCAGAAAATGCTGACTGCTGTGTCAGGTGCTTGGTTATTAGCTGGGAGCACGTGAGTCCTGCAGCCAGTGCTGGTGGTGTAGGGACCTGTGCTCTGGGCAGAGCAGGGACGAAATCTGAGGTGTCAATGGGAGGTCATATTGCTCTGGGAGAGCCTCTCAATTTGATCCCTTGCCCTGCTTGGTTCAGGACTATGAATCTTGTTTGTTTAGCTCTCGGTTGCTTTTAAAGTAAGTGTCTAGGTGGAGTTAAAAAAATCCCAAAGGAGGGTGGAAAGAGATACTTCTGCACCTCGTATGTCTTGACTGATTGTGACTTGGAGCAAATCCTCTGGGTCAGAGGGAAGCTGAGAACCCTCCCTGTACAGGAACAGTCTCAAGGCTTCACAAGATGCTCAAATTCCAGCCACTCCAGCTCATTGTCTGCTTCTGTAAAAAGAGGTGTCCTAAAATGTGATCTGCACAGTGTCCCCTCTTCTGGAATGTTCAGAATGTGTCCTTCCCTTCCCAGGCACACCACGTGTGCCACAGTGTGTGTGGTCCCTGTGCTGTGCCCATTGTTCCTCACTGCCCTTCCTT
Organism: Grallaria varia; assembly: GCA_013396735.1. NCBI lineage: Eukaryota > Metazoa > Chordata > Aves > Passeriformes > Formicariidae > Grallaria > Grallaria varia. Next base: position 205,529 of record VWZG01006518.1, read on the forward strand.
CCCCAGCTGGGATTGTCGGAAGATCATCATCAACATAACATTAATTAATGTCCTAAAAGCCTGTTAATAACAGTGTTTAGTGTTGGCAAAGAGTTTAAATTTCTGACTGTTGCGTGAACATGAAATCATTCCAACAGACTTGCAAGACGACATGAAATAGTTTCTTGGAGCCCAGTTCCCTGGCTCGGGGACAGGCAGCAATGTATGGAGCTGGGATGCATGGCCTGGAAAAGCACCCTGAAGTCTCAGATTTCTCTCTCTAAATTTGTTTCAAGGTTCCTTTAGCAAAGAGGATGTGGCCAGTGCTGTTCAGTATCTTCAGCAGTGGCACAGACTGGTTTAGGCTGAGCAGCTGCAGCAGGCTCGTGGTGTGTTTGGTGGGAGCCAGGACCTGCAGCACACAACTGACCCTGCTCTGGATTGTGTTCCCTTTGAGAAATCCTCTTGGCAGGTAACCTGTCAATATTGAACCCAGGATCCAAAACCTTCAGAGGCTTGAACTTGCAGACCCAAAGGCTGACCAGAGGTGCTGTTTGGGCTACAGGCTTATTGTGAATTGCTGTGGTTTTCCTGCTTTTCACTCCCCCTTGGCTCAGAAGGTTGATGATGCTGAGGGCATGGGAACTGTGTTAGCACATCCATAGCTCCACTGCTGCCTCCCTGAATGGCCTTTTACCAGTTACACCTCTACATACAAACTTGTGCTTTCCTTGTGTCCAAGATGAGCCAGGAAATTCAGGTAACTTGAAGTCATGACTGAGATTTAGGAGTCTGTTCTCCAAGCACAGCAATTGCCACTGTGACAGTAGTGCCTGTGACCACTGTCTGGCTCCAGAACTGATGAACCTCATCATACTGGAGATCTCCAAGGAAATCTCCTGTTGGACAGAAAGCTCTCATGGGGCAGGGGCTGAGCTGCCCCGGTTTATAATCACAGAATCCTAGATTGGTTTGGGTTGGGAGGGACATTAAAGATCATCTCATCCCACCTCCCTGCCATGGGCAGGGACACCTTCCACCAGCCCAGGTTGCTCCAAGCCCTGTCCAACCTGGCTTTGGACACTTCCAGGGATGGGGCAGCCACAGCTTCTCTGCCCAACCTGTGCCAGGGCCTGGCCACCCTCTGAGAAAATGCATTCTTCTAACAGCTAATCTAACCCTGCCCTCTGTCACTGTGAAGCCATTCCCCCTTATCCTGTCACTCAAGGCCCTTGTCCAAAGTTCATCTTTCCTGCAGGCTCCCTTAAGGTATTTGCAGGCTGCAGTGGGGTCTTCCCTAAGCCTTCTCTTCTCCAGGCTGAGCAAACCCAATTCTCCCAGCCTTTCCTCGTAGGAGAGGTGCTCTATCCCTTTGATCAGCTTGGGCTGGAAGAGACCTTAAAGCTCATCTCATTCCACCCCCTGCCATGGGCAGGGACACCTTCCACTAGCCCAGGTTGCTCCAAGCCCCATCCAACCTGGCCCTGATTAATGTCATGGTTTGAGTCAGTGCCTCCCCTTTCGTGGTGGGCCTTAGCCTCTCGTTTGGGGCAGCTAAGTAGCTGGGAAGGAGCTGTTGGTGTTTGGGATGGGGTGGGGGGCTGGGTGAGTGCCCTCTGGGTAGGGGGCCCTTGGGTGGGCAGTGGTGGTGTTTTGTTCTCTGTTCCTTGAGTGGGAGGTGTTGCAGAAATGCTCTGTGGTTCCCAGCTGGGCTGTCCTCTTCTGCCTTTGTCCTGGTAAAGAGAAATGAGCTCTGAGTGTAACACCTGTCTGTAGGAACCACTCTTTGCGTGTTCCAGTGCTTTCATTTCCAGTTCTGGGGTGAGTGCAAAGCCCAGTGGGAGTCGCTCACTGGGCTCAGAGTCCCTTTCTGTGTAAAATTGCCCAACACAGATAGAAAAAAGCTGTGGATGAGGCTGTTTTGTTGTCCATGGGAAATGTTCCAGTTCAGTTTTATGTGAGCGTGAGTTTAGGTCCATCTTTCCCTTTGACAGGGCAGGGAAGGGGGCAGGGAGAGGGAAAAAAAAGCTTTTATTAGGCCATATTGTCTTTAGCCTGACTCAGAGAGAAACTATTAAAAAGTGGTTTCTTTGCAAGAATTGTGAGTGATTTCAGTTCTCGTCATGTGCATCACCCTGAACTCTGTGCTGCGTCTCCCTTGACCTTTCAAGACAAACCCCTCCTTTCCTGATTCCCCAACCCCAGGGATGGAAAGTTCCATTGAAGCAGTGGGACGAAGGAGCAGGAATGGGAGTTGGGAATGAAGTTCTCAATTAGCCCCAGAATTTCTGAGCCTTCACTTGGGACTGCTGCTCTGCAAGAGCCACAGTGCTGGGTGAGACCTGCACAGCCACTGCCCTCAGATAAACTCCAGGCTGCTTTGAGACAGTGTCAGAGATTTAAATTCCTGGAGGGGCCTTTTTTTTTCCCCCCACTTTTTTTGGTTTTTCTCCCTCATTACAGGTAGGAAGCTGCCTCTGAGTGCTGGAAGTGCTGCTTCCACTACGCAGCCTCTGCATTCCCAGTGATGGGATGGCAGCTTTGAAGGAGGAGAGGACTAATCTCCTCCCCTCCACATGCTTGGCACTGGGATCCCCTGCTGAGACTGACAGCAGGAGACCAGGCAGAGCAAAGTGTTGCTTAGATCTTTCAGATGTTCATCCAGCTGTGCTCCCAGGTGCCTGTGTTTGGGACCCTTGCTCCAGGAAGGATGTGCCCATGGCAGACAGGCTATGGAAGCAGAGGAAATGCAATGGGAGCCTGGCAGGCTCAGGGCAGGAACATCCCTTGGGGCCACTGCTGTAACACCACAGCCCTGATCCCATGGCAAAGGGATGAATGAATTTCATGGAGGCTGTTAACCTGCTCCGAGTCATTAAAATGTTGAGCTGGTTTAACTTTGAAGCTGTTGAGCCAGCAGTGTGTCCTTGGGGTCAGCAGGGCTGATGGGATCCTTGGGACATCAGGAAGAGTGTGACCAGCAGGTCAGGGAGGTGATCCTGCCCCTCTACTCAGCTCCACTGAAGCCACATCTGGGGTATTGGGTTCAGTTCTGGCCTCCACAGTTCACAGAAGATGAGGAGCTGCTGGGGAGGGTCCAGCAGAGGCCACAGAGATGATGAGGGGTCTGGAGCATCTCTCTGATGAGGAGAGACTGAGGGAGATGGGCCAGGTTAGTCTGGAGAAGATGGAGAGGAGATCTTACCAATACACAGAAATATGCACTGGAAAATAATAAATAGGCACTGGCACAGTTTGCCCAGAGAAGTTCTGGATGCCCCATCCCTGGAACTGCTCAAGGCCAGGTTGAATGGAGCTCTAAGCAACCTGGGCTAGTGGAAGGTGTCCCTGCCCAAGGCAGAGGATTGGAATGAGATGATCTTTAAGGTCTCTTCTAACCTCAAACCATTCTGTGAGTCTATAAAGTATCTTCAAGGTGTAATCTCAATATTGAGCACTCACAGCAGAAGATGATTATTCCTTTTTCTTTTTAACTTTTCTTTTCCTGTTTTGACCCTCAGTGTGACCCTACTGCCTGGTGACAGTGCTCCAGGGGCCTGGGAGGAGTGACACCCGTGGTTTGGAAACACAGGGCAGGCTCTGGGATGGACATCACCTGTCTCCATGGATTTAAAAGGGGTTGGGGGAAGAAGAAACCATCAGTAGCTCTTCCCTGAGAGGAACTTCACCTGAAAAAAATTTCTCTGCTTTCAAAATGCTCCATGTTTTAGCTTCGGTCATAGAATCACAGATTGGTTTGGGTTGGAAGGGACCTTAAAGATCATCCCATTCCACCCCCTGCCATGGGCAGGGACACCTTCCACTAGCCCAGGTTGCTCCAGGCCTCCTCCAGCCTGGCCTTGGACACCTCCAGGGATGGGGCAGCCACAGATTCCCTGGGCACCCCGTGCCAGGGCCTGCCCACCCTCCCAGGGACCTCACCAGGTCAGGTTGCCCAGGGCCCCCCTCAGCAACGGAGGGGGTGCTTTCCTCTCCCATGGACACAAGGTCTCCAGCCACCTCTTCTGCCCTGTCTGTCTGGTTTCAGCCTCCATCTCTTCTGGTCTCAGCTGAGCTTCTCTCTGCTGTGCAATTTTCTTTTTAATGACTTTGAGGAGGAAGAGGGGAAGGAACTGCTGTTACACAGGGATTGCAAACAGGTGCTCTTCTCTCTTTTAGAAGTTTATCCAGCAGGACAGTTGGGTATGGAATAAAAGACTGTGATATCTGTGGTGTTGTAAAGATGATCCGTAAAGTGCTTAAGGTAAAACATCTGTTAAATGTGTGCATATAAATATAACTTTATGCAGTTCTTGTACTGCACTTCCAAATCCTGAGCTTTTCCTTTAATCTCTGTCTTTGCTTAGTTCATTTAAACTAAGTTTGTTTAAGCTTTGTCTTTGCTTAGATGTTTCTCTTGCAGCAGCTGGAGCCTCGTGGCTCTGCCCTGGGCTCTGTGCTGGGGGCTCTGGAAATGCAAGGAAAATCCATGGGCAATGAGCTTTCTTGCCTCTACCAGTGCTCAGCAGCAAGGTGTTCAGTAAAACTCTCAGGTCATTTGTTTGTAAGATGATTTTTTTCTCTCTTTTTTATCTCTTTCATTCTCTTTTCCCCTCAGACCTAGTGGGAATTGCAGTTTGGCCTGGAGTGTAAGGGCTCCCTGCACTTGTTTGTCTCACTGAGCAGTGAAATCTGAATTTTAAATATCTGTTTAAGGCTTTATTTTTTTTCAGAGCCTTGTCAAAGTAATTCAGAGTGTTGAGGTGATGTCTGGCCTCCTGCAGGTGGAGAGTTCTGGTGGGTGTGTGTCCCCTTGGGTCCCCGCAGAGGCGATTTGGTCCCCTCTGGATGTGGCTGGGACAGCTGTGGGGACAGTAACATACCTGTTAGACAGGCTGTGCCCAAGGACAAGCTTTGGCAGGCTGAACCCAGCTCTGGCAAGTTCCAAGGCAGGACTGGAGCCTGGTCTGGCTCTGCTGGAAAGGCTGGAAATCCAGGCAAAGACAGCAGAGAGGAACAGGCATCTGGGCTGGGAGAGCAGAGGTGGGACTCATCTTGCCTAATTTAGGGGTTTTTTTTGAAGTTATGATTCTGATTCTGTACTAGTCCAGTTCATTTCTGCTTAGACATGGTAGCAGGCAGGTTAGAGATGGTCCAGGCAGGGATTAGTTTGTCCAGAGATGTCTCAAGTCAGCCCATGCTGCTTTTGAGCTGCCAGTTCTCTCCGTTGTTTGCAGCAGTGGCTGAGGGACACCCTGGGATACCTGTGAGCCACCTGAAATTAGAGGAGGTGGTCTCATCCTGTCTGCCTTAGCCTCTTCCCTACTTTTTCTGTTCTCTTTGTGGGAATTTTAATTCAATTTTGAATGACCTGGACGTTGGGAAGAAAACTTCAGCCTGACCCTTCTGCTTGAGCGTGGGCAGGGCTGGGAGCTCTGCAGGGCTCTCAGGGAGTTGTTCATGCAGAGAAGGGATTAAAATGTGTTACTGATTATTCCTTGCCACCTGGAGTCACAGGGATAATGGATCTGCCCAACATCCCGAGGCTTAAATTCCTTGTGTTACTAAGATGTACCCAGCTCTCAAAGGATACCTTTTTACTGAGGTTTGTGCCAACTTGGTGTCAACTTCAGACACCACCCACCAAGGAGAAACGGGCAGCAGAACAGAAAATAAATCTCTGGGCACGTTACCCACCCTGCACATTCCTGGATTTAATCCCAAGTGCTTGGATGGGGATCCAGGCAGGGTTGAGGTCCATGTGAGAAGCTTTTTCTGCTGTGTAGGGGATGCACGAAGAGTTCTGAAAAGTCTGGGTTGCTTCTAGTAAATGAGGTTACACTTCATTGGCATAGGCAAGAACTTTCTACCTTGCATTTCTTTTTGTTTAAAGGAAGGATGGTTGTAGATTAAAGAGCAGTAGTGAGTTGGAGAGAAAAGTGAATGTGGAGAAAGCCTTGTTTTGGCCTAATTTAGGGGTTTATTTAAGGGATGAATGCTGTCAAGTCATAAAGTTTTAGAGAAATACCAATTTCAGTTTTCTAATCCACTCGCACTTGCAGCACAAGAGTGGAAAAGCTGCTGAACTGCATTTTCAAGAGAACTCGCTGCCACGAGTCGTATTTGAAATGAAGATTTTAGCAGGTTGTCTGTGAAACCTTTTTCTTCTGGAATGAAAAAGGGGAGATGAAAAGGTCATGTCAGGAGCAAGTATTTCTTCAGGTGTCTGGTGCTGTTGAAGAGCTTCTTAGGGCTGCTTTACTTAGTGTTCTCACTGTGAGGCTCCTGCTGGCTCTACTTTCTGTTCCCATCACTGTCTGTAGGCCAGAGTTCAGCAAAGGTGTAAATGTATGTTGAATTGTGCCTATTCAGCAGTGCCTGTACGTGTGCACTTGTTGTGCTGGAGACTTCCTGAGTGTGCTCAGATTTGCAGACGTGTCCTGTCCCATGAGGATGGAGCACATGGAGCACCCAGCTGGAGGCAGGGGAGCAGTAGCTTAGCCTGGGATGGCAACTCCTGCTTTCCTTTTACCAGTCCAGGTGTTTTGGGTTGGGAAAACCAGAGTTATCCCATCTTTTGAACTGATACAGCTCGTGATGTGAACCGGTTCTTCATGGGGAGCTTTGTGATTGGGATGGTGAGGCCTTGGTGCTTCTTGCAGGAGCCTAGTTTGTGCAAAACATGCTATTCCAGCCTAGTCATGGATTGGTTTTTGTGCTGCCAGGAAAGGCAACGGGGGAGTGGAGATGATCTTTCCCCAAAGAAAGGGAAGGTCATGTCTGCAGTGTCTCAGACTTGCTGAAATCTCTCTTCCCATTCAGTCCTTGGCCTCTGCTGACTTTTCCAGCCTTAGTGAGAGTTCCCATAAGCTTTTGTCCTGTGGATGTGTGTCCATTAGGCACCAAATCATGACCCCCTGTGGTGCATCCCGCTCAGTCCAGGGAGTGGTGGCAGCACTGGTGTCCAGGGCTGGAGCTGGACTGTAGGACATGCCTTTGCCCTGAGCATGAGCAGTCAGCAGCAGGAAGAGTGGGTGCCAAATGCTGTTAAATCCCAGCCACACCCATGGCAGCTGCCACCAAGTTCTCCAGTTCCTCCAGTGCAACTTCAGGGAGTATGAAATTCCATATCTTTGTTCTGTCAAATCTCTAGTCATACAGATTTGGAAGTCTGGTGCCTGTTTATAGGGGATTGATGCCACTTCCGTGGCCAGTCATGGTGCATTTTACACACTTATTAGGAGTCTGTATGTGAGATTTTAATTTTAGCTTCATGGATTTTTCATGGAGTCCGTGATGCTTTCTGGAGTAATGCAGTTACTCTTTTCCCTTGGGCAATGCTCTCATTTTGGTTTGGTTGCCTTCATGGCAGGTAGAGCAATTCTTGCCCTCTGCTTATTCAGTTTATCTAATAGTCAGCCACTGAAGTTATTTGACTGCTCTTGAGGGAGAGTACAGTGTTTAAATCAACAAATACTGAAGGCTTCATTCAGCCAGGTGCCTAAAGCTGAGCACCAGAAACCTCCAGCTGTGGTTAGGGAGCTCTTTTTTTTTTTTTTTAAATAATTTTTATTCAATAATTGCTTCAATGGCCACAGCACAGTCTTTTGAAGACACCAAACACAGAAAGGGAAACAAGGGTCAAAATAGGGGCATCGTTGTGGCTCCCTCTGCCCAAAGCTTTTCAAGTAGTTAAATAAAATGGTGAAAAAGTATCACTTTATCCTCTCCCAGAGTTATTCCTATCCAAACCAACCCCTTGTGCCTCTTTCTGTGCACAGAAGGGTCTGGGTGGTGTGAGAGGCAGCAGGTGGAGGTGATGGCAACCCCAGTTTTCCTATTACCAATCCAGGTGTTTTGGTGTCTCCTGCTTGGAGAACCCTCAGTTACTGCTCCTGGACGTGGGATTTCTGCCTCTCTGTGCCCTGGAGAGCACTGGGGAGCTCTTTTGGGAGCTTTTGGAGCTCCTTCTGGAGACTGTGAGCCAGCAGGGTCCATGTGGGAGGCAATCCCAGCCTGGGTTGCCTGGGATTGGGAGGAATGGATCACTCAGTGCATCAGGAAAAAATGGCCAGAGCTGAGCCCCAGGGAAGAGTGACCACACAGGGTTTGAAGACACTTCCAGATGTGTCTGGAAAGGTGCTTTGTGCCCGATATCTGTGGTGTTCAGTTGGAATTAAGGAGCAGCAATGGGACGGTCCACCTCTTAGCTGCTGGGTAGGACTGGGCTGCAGGGAGTTGGATGCTACAGCAGGTCTGGGACCCACGTGGGCAGAGCCCAACCTGGTTTGAATTCAGCATTTGTGGCTTCAAGCCAGAGGTTGGGTTGGATGCTCCAAGTGTACTGACCAGGCCAAAGAAGGCTTTCAGTTTGCTGGAAATGTCTTTAAATCCCAGATGGGCACCAAACTCGGGACATTTGGGGACTAATAAGGTTGTTTGAGGTAATGGAATGTATGGCTTTTAGAATCTGGAGCTGCCAGTGCTCTTTGGGCAGAAATCTGTATCCAAATCTTTCAGGTCAACCCAATGGGAAGGAGATGTTAGATATCAGCAAAAGGTTCTTTCCTCAGAGGGTGGTGGGCACTGCCCAGGCTCCCCAGGGCAGTGGGCACGGCCCCAAGGCTGCCAGAGCTCCAGGAGGGTTTGGACAATGCTCTGAGGGTCAGGGTGGGATTGTTGGGGGGTCTGTGCAGGGCCAGGGGTTGGGCTGGATTGTCCTTGTGGGTCCTTTCCAACTCAGGATACTTTTTGATCCTAAGATTGAGATGGACTGAACAAATGCATTAAAAATGGGTAAAAAGAAGGGGAGATTTTTTTTTTTTCCCCCAGTGGAAATGGAAGGAGAGTTTGATAGGTTTTGGGAAAAGCTGTTCTGGTGAGCTGTGCAGGTCTGCATCTCCTCCCTGCTGACATTTGCACTGAGCTGCCTGTGCTTGGGGATGTGCAGCAGAGCCCTCGGACCCTGGCTGTGCACGGTCAGCCCAGGTTCATCGGACTGGACCTCCTGGGATCCAGGGTCTTGGGGGCTTCTTCACCCTTTAGCCTGGCATCAGGTTTTTGCCAGGTCAGAAGAGGCATTTGTAAGTCTGAGGAGCAGCTGAGGGAGCTGGGAGGGCTCAGCCTGGAGAAAAGGAGGCTCAGGGAGGACCTTCTCACTCTCTGCAACTCCCTGACAGGAGGGGGGAGCTGGGGTGGATTGGGCTCTGCTCCCAGGGAACAGGGACAGGAGGAGAGGGAATGGCTTCACTCTGGGCCAGGGGAGGGGCAGGTTGGACATCAGGAATAATTTCTTCACTAAAAGTATTGTCAGGCATTGGAAGGGGCTGCACAGGATGGTTTGGAGTCTCCATCCCTGGGGATGTCCAAGGAATGACTGGACATGGCACTCAGTGCTCTGGGCTGGGGGACAAGGTGGGGATCAGGCACAGGGTGGACTCAAGGGTCTCAGAGTTTATTCCCACCTTAATGCTGTTTTTCCTTGAGTGTTTGGGCTTCAAGAGCAGTGTGAGATGAGATGCAGGTACCCAGCGAGCTGCTCTGGCTGCAGAGTTGTCCTCCAGTGCGACTCCAGGCTCTTGTACTGAAGGTGAAAATTGCTTTTCTGGGTGCTGGTTGTGACTCAATCCCCCCTGCCCTGGCAGCCCACTCAGACACAGCTCTCACTGGTTCTTCTTCTTGTGCTGCTTCTCATAACTGTGGCCTCTGAAAGGAAAACAAGCCAAGGAATCCCTAACAGCAGGTTGATGGAATCATTTTGCTGATCATGCCAGTAAATGGTTACCTCTCCTGCTTGCCTGGGGAGCTGCTGGTTTGTCACGTCACAAACTTTCCAGCAAGAACATGGAATTCATACTCAGATTATTTTCAGCTTGGGTCTTGAAATCTCTGATGGGACAAATTCATTGATGGGGGAGGAGGGAAATGTTTGGAAGGGAAGGAAAAGAAAGGTTTTACACAGGCATTGATGTTTTAGCTGTGCATGAACTTTTAGTCAGGCTGCAAAAATCTCACTGCATTTGAATCATGTAATTATTTTAGCCTAGAATTGCATTTAACATGCTTTACTCCTGTGTTTACTCTGTGCTATTAGCTCTGAAATGACACCATGAATCTTGTCCTGCTTTGTCCCTGTGAAAGAGCCAGACTCCAGTGGACAACATTCCCAGGAGAGGTGTGATTGCCAGGGAGTTGTTCCTTGTGATGTCTCCTGTAGCAGCAGAGCCCTGCTGTAGCTTTGGCTGCTGAGCTGTGTCTGTGCCACAAAAACCCACTCACACAGCCCTACCAACAGCTGTTCTGTGCCAGTCTGGCCTTGGGGAAGGGCTTTGCCAGAGATCCGGGTGCAAGATCGGGCAGTGCTTTGTTTACCAGGCGAGGTGTTGACACAGGGTCCAATAAATGGACTTACTGGGGAAGCTGAAGATAATGTTTACTTTGAAACATCCGTAGTTGGGAAGAAATGGCCACATCTGCAGCTGAGGTGAGTGAGAATGTCAGGTGCTGTCACCTGAGCCACCCACCCCAAATGTCACCGTATGGGGGTCCAGGTGAGCTGGGCAGGGTGAGCAATCTAAGAGGACTATGGTTTTAGCTGACGTGATCTAAGGTTGGATGGTCTTGGAGATCTTTTCCTGTGGTTCTACGATAAGTGTCAAGCAGGTTTCTGGAGGAGGGCTTTGCTCTTTGTCAGCCACTGTGAGTAGCTGTGGCTTCTCTTTGGAGCTTGGATACCACTTGTGACCTTTTTCTCCTCTCTTCCTCCTTCTCCTCCCTCTTCCTCCAGGGTTTAATGCCATGGCTGCAGATGAAAGCGCTACGGAAAAGCAAGTGGGGGAACCAAAAATGGCCGTAGACGGTGAAACCAACGGCTCCTGCGAGCACAGCGAAGCCGGAGGGCACCCAAACCCAGCGAAAAACACTCAGGACAACACGAAAGTGAGCCAGCAGGACTCTAGTGCTAAATTAAATAGGATAGCAGAGAACGGCATTTCGGAGCGGGATGGCGAGCCTGGGAAGCAAAACCATCTGAAAGCAAATGACTTCACACAGACTTCTGTCACGGGGAGCAATGGATATATCCTAACCAAGCAGATGGCACAGGAGCAGCCTCTAAGGACTACCAGCACCTTTGCTTCCCTCACCGGCCATGCTGCAAAAACCCTTCCTGGAGGAGCAGGCAAGGGCAGGACTGTGGGCTCCTTTGCCCAGCTCCAAGCCACGATGCCGAGCAAGCTCGGGGAGGGCAGTAAGGACATGGATGCTAAAAAAGGCCCTGCTGCTAATGCTGAAGTCAAGGTCCACAGAGCACGGAAGACAATGCCTAAACCCACCCCCAGCCTGGTAATGTATATGCCCAGCACTGCCCTGCTGCTGGGGTTGCTCTTGGCTTTCTCTGGGTGTGTGAGGGATACCTGCCTGCCTGGGAATGTGCAATTCAGAGGTGGCCCACGGAATGGCTTGATTTTTAATATATATATTATAAATATATTCATTTATATTTTTCTCTTCCCACAGACAGAGATATCAAAACGTAGTCACATTGCCACTATCAGCTCCTGTCCCCAGTGTGTTTCTAAATATATAATTGATCAATTGCCTTCTCCAACAGATCTATGTGAGACACTAAATGGCCATTCTCTCATGGCTCTGTTGCTCATTGTCTGCTGACACTCAGAGCTGCCTGTGAAACAAATTAGATTTCTTCTAAGTTTGACCCAAAGGAAATTAAGCATAGCATGTAAACTTGGGGCTTCTCCTAAGCTTGGAAGCTGTCAAGAAGCTGCTCTGTTAGGCAGCTTGATTGCATAGCTGTAGGAATCATTATAGGCTAAACCAGATGATGTCTTCCCTCTGTGCTACCTGCAGTAATGCAACTTGTGGAGAAATGTTTGCTCCAGAATCCTTAGGGGTGGATTTGCCACCACTTAAAAACCCAGATCTCTGCCTTTTTTTTAGGAGGCCAAAGGAGATGCAGTTTGGTGTGTTCATGTTATAGTGAGAAGAAGAAATGGGCCTTTCTTTGTCATGAGACAAGTTTGGGTCTGTAAGATATTTTTTCGTTCTTTGCCAGAGGCAGGGAATGGATCCTGGATCAGGCAGATCTCCACGACGAGCAGTTGGTCTTCATCCCTTTACATTTAACTACAGGGAGCTGGATCCTCTCATTGTGCTGCGTCTGATGATGGAGGGAGACCAGCCTTTAGGTCAGGGAAGGGACTGCCAGCCCTGCTTGGCAATGGGAGTGACTCCCAGGAATGCATGGAAGCTGCTGCAGCTTCCCAAGGGTGGGGGTGATGGGTTGCTGACAGGATCCAACAAATCCAGTGTGATCCTCACGTGTCCCCACGTGTTGCAGCAGAGCAGCAGAGTGATGGGAAGGGCCCAGAGCTCTGAGCTGCTGTGATCTGGAGCAGAGGAAGAGAGAGGGAAAAGGGAAAAGGAGGGGTGGCCCCTGGCCAGCCCCAGATGGGGAAGGTGCCCGTGGCTGTGGCACCACCTGTGCCTCTGGAAGCAGGTGGGAGTCCAAAGAGCACACCAAGACAACAAACCTGGGGGCACCCCACCTTGGTGGCAGGGCAGGAACCACGCCTGCCTGCCTTGATTTCCCAACCAGTCTCCTAAACCACTTCCCCTCTGTCTTCCCCTGGCTGCTTTTGAGTTCCCTGCTCTGCAGCCGTGCTGTGTTCGAGGAGGGGAAGCCCAGATATACCATAGTGCAGCCTGATGAAAAGCCCCCATCAGGCTGTCTCTTACTCAAAGAAGGCTTTGCAGCCCCAATTCACTCACAGCTTTTCTCCAACAGCCTGTTGTGCACTGAAATTAGACTGGGAAAACCCCCAGACCCTCAGGGAATTCCACAGGGAGTGATCCCATGGGGCTGAACAGTTGAAAGAGTCAATGCCCCTTTTAAAAGACAACTGCTAGGTTAGGAGAGAGTGTTTTCCTCATTCATATTTTATGATACATCAAAAGAATATTTATATTCAACCCTTGGGCTTTAAGGTCTGTCTCTTGGAAGTGGCGTGTGGTGTTTGGGAGCACTTGGAGCGCCGGGACACGACTCGCTGGGACGGTGCTGGTGATGGTTATTTGCTCATGTGATAGAAGTGGCTTCAAAAACCAAAGCCTGCACTTGTTGGGCTGCTCTAGAAAGTACATAGCCAGTCCTCAGCTCCTCTGGCCGTTTGCCTTGGGCTTAAAATAGGGAGAGAAGCAACATTCCCAGGAAGGGTGGTGAGAAGGGGCTGTTCCCGTGTTCTCCGCCTGAGCCTCTGCAGTTGAATGTGAACCCAAGATTTGATCTCAGCTCTGCAAGACAATAAAACATCTGTTGTGTTCAGCCTTCCTGATAATTACTACCTTATTTTCCCCCATTGTCTGTCGAATTTACATGCTGTTTTCTTCTGAGTAGCTGTCCTTGTTAGTTGTCATTTTTCTGTCCTGATTATTTCTTTGTTGAGTTTCTTAGAAGAGGCTCCTCAGCCCAGCAGTGCAGGGGCTTTTCCAGCACCAACCTTCACGTTCACACCTTTTCCCCTTCAGAAATACCATGAAATCAGGTGCTGTATGCCAGGAAATAAATTGTAGAAACCACCCAGGAGCTGATGTTACAGGACACAGTAGTTTCCTTGGCTAGTATTTTTTAGAGCATTGTTGTTTTCTTGATAAGGCTGTTCTTGCAGAGCTGTGTTGCCCAGGAGAAGGAGGGGAGGAAGGTATTTTGTTGCCTGCAAAGTGTAAACATTTGCTCCCCCTGGCTCCTGCAGAAACCCACTGGGGCCAAAAAATTGTTTTCTGTAATCCAATAGCTGTCAGGGGACCTTGGTAGCCTTTTCCTGCACATGTGAATTGGTCTCTGAAAGGAGGAAAAGAACTTTCTCACCAATTTAACCAGCTTTTTCTCTGTTTAGGATTTGCTTCCTGAATTGGGATCGAAGCTGAATCTGAAACAGGTGACAATTTTAATTGATGTTGTCGCATGTTAAGGTGGTTTTTGAGCAGAGACCTCAGAAGAATCATTGGCAGCATCTGAATAGAGCAGTAACACAAATGTTGCACCTTTTGGAAGAATCTTTCTTTCATTCCTAATCCATTTACAACCCTTTTAAGAGCCTAAAAATTTCCAGGGCCAGGCAACAGTGTATGTGTGGTTGTGTGTGTGTGTCCTGTGCTTGGAGAAGGCCCCTCCTGCTTGGGAACTCCAGTTTCTGTGCTTAACATCATAGAAACATGAGGGCTAAAGGCTGATGAAGGTACTGAAAGCATCCCAGAGTTATCTTTGGAGACAGGAGGAGCACATGGCTGAATGGGGAATCCCAAGTTCTGTTTCCATTGCTTGGTGACCACGAGGTTGGGGTTTGAGGTGTGTGTCTGTGGTGGTGTTTTTTTATGCTGTGCAGAGCACTGGGCTGGGGGAACTGAACTGTCGGAAGAAACAGTGCAAAAAATCACTTAAATGAGTATTTTGGCCTGATACAGTGCGAGCCCAGTTTCACCTGGGGAACACAAACCCTGGGCAGGGAGGAGGAACTTGGAGCAGGAGACGCTTTGCTTGTGTTTGTACCAATATTCATCAAACTGTACCTTTAAGCAGTGTTGCCACTGAGTGTCTGATCCCAGAGCTGGGAATGCCACGCAGGAAGGGCTGGGTGTCCCTTGTCAGTGCTCAGCAGCCCTGCAGGGCTCTGCTGCCGTGGGCTGGGGGCTGCTCTCTGGGAGCTCTTGGCCTAAGAACACTTTGTGCTCATCTCCTGGGGTCAAGCAGGTGGCAACTGGAGGATTGTGTCTGGGATGGCTCAGCAAGCTCAGACCCTCCAGTATGCAGAGAACTTAAAATAAAATGGGGATAATGATGGGGACAGTGTTTCCCTGAAGGGGAGTAAATAAAAAGCACGGGGTGTAGTGAATCAGCTCTGTGTGTGAGGGCAAGGGCTCTGCCAGCTTGGCTGAACCCAGAAGGTCCATCAAGGACCCTCTCCAGGGGGATATCTGGGTGTGCGTAGGAAGTGGAAATCCATGTGTGTGAGCTTGGTCATGGCTAAATATCACAGAATATCCTGAGCTGGAAGGGACCCACCAGGACCATCCAGTCCAACTCCAGGCCCTGCACAGGCACCCCAACAATCCCACCCTGAGCATCCAAACCCTCCTGGAGCTCTGGCAGCCTTGGGGCCGTGCCCACTGCCCTGGGGAGCCTGGGCAGTGCCCACCACCCTCTGGGGGAAGAACCTCGTCCTGAGATCCAACCTGACCCTGCCCTGGCCCAGCTCCAGCCATTCCCTGGGTGCTGTCACTGTCACACAGAGCAGAGATCAGAGTCTGCTCCTCCTCTGCCCCTTCTGAGGAAGCTGCAGACCCCAGTGAGGTCTCACCTTGGTCTCCTCCAGCTGAACAAACCCAGTGCCCTCAGCTGCTCCTCGTATGGCCCCTCCAGACCCTTCAGCATCATTCCTGATGGGAAACCTTCAGGAGCGACAAGGCCACAGCTGCCACTGCTCTGTTTATCCAGAGGGAGGTGGGCACTGAAGGGGCTGTGCAGTACATTTAATTTCACACTTAACTGATTGTGCTGGTGCTGCCGTGGCAGCTGCACTGGCTGAAGGTGCTGCCCCAGCTGCCGACCACAGCCCGCAGAAATAACCGTCCTGGCCCCAGCAGGTCTATTTCTGTCAGGAGCTTTCTTTTCACAGCTGGGCTGAGCTCCCCTCTTTCATTTTGACTGATTGGTGACACTCCCTTCCCCTGGAGCTGCTCAACCTAGCGGGGCACAGGGATGAGCCCACACCCCTGGGTGCTCTGGTTCAGAAACCCACTGATTGCAGGTTTGTAGGAACATCTACACTTCAGCTCAGCCTGCCTGGCAGCCTAAACCTCTATGATTTTATGCAGATAGGTGACTGCACTCCGATCAGTGTAATCGTAACCAAGACACAGTGGAATCCCTCCTCTGATGGGCGCCTGTTGATCAGCCTTGCAGTGTGTCTGATCTAGATTAAGACCAAAGCCTTGCAGGTTTCTGTCTGTTGCTCCAAGGTAAGGCTTGGTCAGGAGCCTGAAACCCAATAATGAACAATATAATCCTCCAGCAGCAGAGCAAAGGGAGAAGAGCACCACTACAGCTCCTACAGGCACTGTCATCTGCTTGTGATCAATTTTTTATAGCAGACTGATATTTCTTGCTTAAATACCTTTCACCAGTTGTTAGAGGCAGATCCCCCTGGGAGCTGCTGCTTCATGCTTTTCAAAGGCAGCGCCTTGGTATAAATCCCATTCCCCCTGGATGGAGGGAACTGAATCATAGAAACACAGAATCAACTGGGTTGGAAGAGACCTCAGAGATCATCAAGTCCAACCCTTGATCCAACATTGCTATGATTCCCAGATCATGGCACTCAGTGCCACGTCCAGTCTCATCCTAAAACCCTCCCGGGACGGTGAATCCACCCCCTCTCCGGGCAGCCCATTCCAGTGCCTGATCACTCTCTCTGTAAAGAATTTCTTTCTGATATCCAGCCTAAATTTCCCCTGGCAGAGCTTGAGCCCGTGCCCTCTTGTCCTAACTGAGCTGCTCCCTGACAGCTGCTGTGTTGCCTGGGTAGTTTAGTCCTCCTGGCCAGTTGGCTTTGGTTTGCAGCTCATACTGTGCTGGAGATGAAAGCCCTTAAAAGAAGAGAAATAAGAAAGCAAGCCTGGGGTGGTTTTAGGCATCGAGAGTGTCAGTCCTTCTGAGCAGGGCCAGCAGGACCTGTGCCCGTGTCCTTTCACCAGCACCAACATGGAGTTCTGCTCTGGTTTCCCTTCCAGCTTGCTGAGTTTGCTCATGGAAAGACCCCTTGATTGCTGGACCGTGGGGAGAATGCCGTGTGTGATCTGTCAAACCCTCACGGGGGTTAGTTGGGAATGTTTGTTCTGCATTTTGGTTTTCAGGAAAAAAAGCAAACCTGAGGATATTCTGTCTTTTGCCATTTTTAGTAACTTCTCCCTGCTGCTATAGGGGTCTTCCGTGCCATTAACAGAAATGTGGTCAATCCCATTAAAATGTAGAAAGCCCTTGAATTTAATTTCTGTGAACACGTAAAATGTTGTGTTCTTGCCCTAACCTAAGCAGTTTTCTTGGCTGTATTTCTCACAATGGTGTTGGACATCGTGGTGGCCCCATTTTTGTTGTTTCCAGACACAAGCATTGCTAGAAATGTTGGAATAGCTGTCCAGCTTCTTCACTTTTCCTTGCAATGCCCAGCATGAAATAGTGACATTGCAGCCTTTTGCGTAGGATGGGCTGATACCACATGAGAAGCTGCAAGAAATGAAGCTGTTAGCAATGCAGTTTCTTTTTCTCTCTCATTTTCAGTCCTTTCTTGGCCTCCAGTGGCCCACACATGGGGGTTGGGACAACATGTGAGCGCAGGGAGCTCAAACTGTGCCCTGGAGTTTCCTTTGCGTGGGATTCTCCTCTCTGTGCTTCTCTATGTTTGACTGGTAGTTAGAATTGGAGAAGAAAGAAGACAACCATGGCTGTTTTGGGCATAGTGCTCAATAGAGGAGTTTGTTTAGGGTCAGGGAAGGTGCTGCTCACCTCTGATTTGGACCTGTGGAGGTGTTGGTTGAAAGCAATGCTGCTCTCTTGAATGTTTTCTGGTGTGAGTGAAGGAGCATGAACTTCATCCAGTTTCTGAGTGTAGGAATCTACTCACTCAAAAACCAGTTGTAAAACCCAAAGGATGTGTGCCCTCACTGGTGTCCTGAGCAGGTCAGTCCATGTCCAACAGCTCACCCAAAGCCATGCCTGGCTTTTCCAGCATGGTCACTTCTGGTGCAGGTTCCAGCATTGACGTTTCCCACCTTTAGGACTCTGGATCTCCAGGAAAGGAAGGAGGGATGTGTCAGGATTTGTCACAGCCCACTGGAAGGGTAGATGCTGACTGGCAGTTGTAGCAGCACCTGCTGTTTGCAGCCCCCTTTGTGGTTTGCCAGCTCCAGTGCCATGGGCTGGGAAAAGGGAAGAGAAGTAAGCCAGGGAGCAGGAATTTGTTTGGCTGGACACTGAGCAGTTTTATGGATACCTGCTTGGTGCTGGGAACTGGGAGGGCAGGAGGAAGGCTGGAAGAAGGTGGCATGTGGCAGGAGCATGGAATTGTTATGGTTGGAAAACACCTTAAAGATCATCAAGTCCAACCATCAACCCATCAGCACCACAAGTGCCACATCCACATGTTTTCTGAACTGTTCCGGAGGTGGTGACTCCATCACTTCCCTGAGCAGTCCATTCCAATGCTTTCCAACCCTTTCAGTGAAAAAAAAATTTCCTAATATCCAATATTTTCCTAATATCCAATCGAAACCTTCCCTCTTGGAACTTGAGGCTGTTTCTTCAACCATGGGTGACTGTCGGCTGTGCCAGTGGCCGTGTGGCCCACAGAGGTGACTTAGAGCTGGGTCCTGCCAGCCCTGGGCTGGGGCACAGCATGGCAGGGCTGGAGGGAGGGCAAACCTACATCTGAGGTTTTCCTTGGACAGCCTTTTCCCAGGAATCTCGCTGGAGCTCAAGGGGCTGAGCAGTGTTTTGGGGAGTCCTCTGGTGCTCGTAGGTGGGGCTGAGAGCTCTGGGTTTAACTGGATCACTGCCATTCCTTGTTTCTGCTTTGCTTGGATAGGAGTCTGTTGTGCCCACAGTGCCTGGCACCCACTCACCCCCTCCCAATGCACAGTCTTTTCCTTTGCTGCTTTTCTTGGAAGCTTTTCCCTCGCCCCTCCGAGAGGTGCCAGGGGTACCTGGGCAGCGAAGGGAGCAGAGCTCTCTGTGCCAGGAGGGGCCCAGGAGTGCTTGAACCAGCTCTTAGCCAGTGTGGTGGGATTGCAGGGAGGCAGAAATTCCCAGGAAGAGCTGTGTGCTGGGTTAGCAAAGCCTTTTTTCTGGGGGCATTTAAATTTGGAGTGGACAGAGCAGAAAAGAGCTCAGTGCAGAAGACCAGCATGGGCTGTAGCTACAGGCTCGAGTGAAGGAACTGGCAGGATTCAGATGCAATAGAAATTGGAAAAGAATAAACTTTCATCCATTAAATCCACTCTTTAAGGAGTAAAATTTAACAAGAACAGCAAAGATGTAACTTTTGTGTAGCTGAGAATGAGTAGAGGTGGTGAGAAAACTGGCTGTAAGTGCTTACAAATCTGTACTAATCCTTTTTATTACAATCCTAAGATGTAATATTATCTATCTATCTATCTTATCTATCTATCTATCTATCTATCTATCTATCTATCTATCTATCTATCTATCTATCTATCTATCTATCTATCTATCTATCTATCTATCTATCTATCATCTGTCATATATATATCTATATTTATATGTTTCACAGCTGGCTTGCTCAGCTTCCCATGCCATCAGGCTCCCTGAGAGATCTGCTCACCTCTCTGGGAATTCTTGTTCTTTACCATGGCTGCACGTGCCTCCAAGTGATAATCCAGATCTCACAAGACTTAATTTGATTTAATAAAAACCTGTTTCACCAAAATTGCCATGAAAAAAATCACGTTTAGCGGACGTCATGCAGCCTATTGAAGATTTTAAATTTATGTCCGGGGTGTAATTACAGGGGGAGAGAAAAACCTCAAGCTAATAACATACTACTTCTTAATTTAAAAATTGGATTACATTCTTCCAAACAGTCTGGCATGGTTTGAATGTGAATTCCTCATGTTTGGGAATAACAACACATTTTCTCAGTTGCAGAAATCTACATGTAAAGGACACAAAATACAGGCCTTGTGTACAGTTGTTGCAGGCAGTTCTGTATCAGATTGTCTCTCCCAAGCTCATTTTTCTAATTTTAAGTTAGATATGGGAGGCATTGGATGTTCCAGAGGACTTGGGAATTCTCAAAATAATCTTGTAGCCAAGAATTTCTGTTAACCTTTAGATCTACGAAGACTTTTAAGAGGTATAAAGAGTATTGTTGAGACTATTCTTGGCATGCTGTGCCCAGCACTCCTGACGAACATTTTTAAGGGGTAGAGAAACTGGGAGCAGACTCAGGAGTGATCCAATGTCCAGAAAATGATCCTATAGACTCTTAATTTACTAATTTTATTAAACTTATTGAAGAGAAAGTTTAAAAAAAAAAAAGTTGGTCATAGCCCATAAGCATCTCCTGGGAGAGTTTCTGATGAGAGAAGGCTTTTTAATTTAGTTGAAAAAGCATAATGCATTTAATTATTTGGCAGTGAGAGCAATTAAGCATTGGGACAACATATCAAAGGATATGGTAGATTTGTCATCTTTGAAATTGTTAATCCAGGACTGGATGCCCTTTTAGAAAAGCTCTGGCAATTCAGCCAGAAGTTATGGGCTTGATGCAGGAATCATTGGCCCTTTGATGGCCTTTTTATGTGGGTCATTTCTGATCATCGTTACAGCTTTGCTGTCC
This sequence comes from Grallaria varia, assembly GCA_013396735.1. Classification (NCBI taxonomy): domain Eukaryota; kingdom Metazoa; phylum Chordata; class Aves; order Passeriformes; family Formicariidae; genus Grallaria; species Grallaria varia. The sequence goes on from VWZG01006518.1 coordinate 225,937, forward strand.
CTGGCCCAGCCCTCACTCTGCCAGTGCTGGGCATGTGGCAGAGCCATAATTAGGAGAATCACCCTCTTCCCTGTTTGTTCCCAAGGTCACATTACTTGAAAGCTGTGCCTGTGAGTGTCTCTCTGAACCTGGGCTTCCCAGAGGGCTTTTATTGCTTCCTGCTTTTTATTCTGTCCTTGCTCTTGCCTGGATTCCTCCTCCTCTTTTGGTGTTCCAGCTGTTGCTTCCTAAGTCCTGTAAGAATCTTTTTTCTGCAAGTGTAACAGCATTAAAATCAGAGAATCCCAGACTGGTTTGGGTTGGAAAGGACCTCAAAGCCCATCCAGTGCCACCCCCTGCCATGGGCAGGGACACCTTCCACCAGCCCAGGTTGCTCCAAGTCCTGTCCAACCTGGCCTTGGACACTTCCAGGGATCCAGGGGCAGCCACAGCTTCTCTGCCCAACCTGTGCCAGGGCCTGCCCACCCTCCCAGGGAAGGATTCCTTCCCAAAATCCAATCTAAACCCACTCTCCTTCAGTGTGAAGCCATTCCCCCTTGTCCTGTCACTCTGTGCCCTTGTAAATAGTCACCCTCCATCCTTCTTGGCTCCCTTCAGGTGCTGGGAAGCCACAATTAGGTCACCCCGAAGCTTCTCCAATCCCAATTCTCTGCCTTTCCTTGCACTCTGCTCCTGCTTTGCTGGAGCTGCTCTGCCAAACCTGCCCCTTGCGTGGAGAGGTGTGGATGAGCTGGGTCACCTGTGGAATAAACCTGAGGGCAAATGCAGTGTCAGATGTCCCAGCAGAGGCAGCTTTTACCCCACTCCCCGTTCACCCCGTGGCTGCAGCACTGCAGGAGGGAGCCACAAACAGCCCCTTTTGCTTTCCTGTGCTTCCACTTGTTGCTTTTTCCCAGCAGGTGCCCGATGGATTGGCTGTGATAGGAAAGGGTCTCACTGAACTGGACCCAGAGGCCTTGCCCTGACCTTGACTTTCCTTTGCCACACTTGGCACAAAAGGCACAGGAATAAAAGCACCATTAATGCCAAGCCATGACTGTTTAAAGAATAAATACAGATGGAAAAGGGAAACACAAATACGGTCTGGACATCTCTGTCTGAGGCTTTCAGGGGACATAAAATGAAGTCAGACAATCATTCAGGGAGGGGATTTTTTCCTAAATTGAAGGAGAAAACATTGAAGAAACAGGAAAAGCTGAGAAATTACACTCAGGGACATGATTTAGGGGTGGACTTGGCAGTACTGAGTTAAGGGTTGGACTTGGTGATCTTAAAGGTCTGTTCCAACCTAAATGGCTCTCTGTGGAGCTGTGGGAACCCTGCCTGCATGGGCAGAGCTGCAGGGTGAGACTTTGAGCCCCAGCATTGATCACGAGCTGGGGCTGGAGCTGCCTGGGTGCCCAGGAGGGGCTGCAGGAGCAACGACAACACTCTCCTTGTTTGCAGGAGGAACCTGTAGCCTGCCTGGGCTTTGGGATTGCAGCAGCTGGAGTGGCAGTGCCTGCTTTAGAGGAAGCTTGGGCAGGTCTCTGTAGGTGCACCTGCAGTGTCAAGCAAAGGGCTTCTTTGCCCGTGTTTTGTTGTGTGCTGGGTTAGAGGTGGGAGCCTTTGCTGAGCCTTGATGGTGCCAAGTGCTGTCCAAAAGGAAGGATCCCTTCCTGCTCCTTTCTGCTCTTTCAAAACAGCTCTGCAAAGCTGTTCTGTGCCTGCTTGGCGTGACAGGGGTGTGTTCCAGGTGCATCTGTTGCATTGGTTTGTCTTTTCCAGAGCCAACCACAGGCCAGGGTGAACAGTGTCTGGTCCTTGTCATGTTCTGCCCCTCTGTGAGGTCACCTGTCACCTGCACAGCCTTCAGCCTGGGAGGGAGTCGCTTCAGCCAGGCTGGGACTGTTCAGGCAAAGTCCCAGGATGTGCTGGAGGGGTTGTGTGCTTCTGCTGTGAATGTGTGATCCTGCCTTCAAATGGAAGGGATTATGGTTGAGAGGAAGGAATTAAAGGAATTTTCTAATTTTTAAAAAATGATGTATTTAATGCAGAAGCTCAATTTAACTGCACTTGGTTTTCCAGCATGCAAGTAAAGACCCCAAAGATGGGAGAGACAGCAGAGATCAAAAAGAATCCAAGGAGAAGGAGTTTGAGAACATGCTGGACTTTGTAAAGCCGTTGTCGCTGCCCTCTCTCCCGGGCCTTCACCAGTCACTACCTCAGAACCAGAGCTATGTGGCCACCACGAAGTCGCAGACAGGTACCAAGGAGGGAGCTGGAATCCTTAGCAGCACCCACCTCCAAACCTCTGTGTGTGTGAAGTGGGAGATGAGGAGGTTAACAAAAAACCCCCTCTGTTAGTACCTTTTTCCCACTCAGTCTCCATCAGGGCTCCCTTTCCTGCTGACATCAGTTGTGCTGCTGCCACAGACCTTGTCTGTCAATTGTCTCATCTACTCACTCCCTGCCAGTGCCCTGCAAGTGTGGCACTTGTGTCCCCAGACCCCCTGCTCCTCCCCTGGGGTGTTGGACAGGGGATATTCCTGCAGTCCCCTGTTGAAGTCCCCTCCCAAGCGAAGCCCAAGGGAAGCAATTCCCATGCAGTCCTTCCTGCCCCTCCCTGTGTCCTGGGGTGCAGGTCCTTCCTGGACAGGCAGGTGAGCTCTGCCTAAAGCTTTTGTCAGAGAAGACATGTGATATTGTGAAGAAGTTTCTGTCCATTCTGAAGGACTTTGAATGTCACCACAACTGCTTACCAAGAACTACAGCCTTATAAATATAATTAATTGGGTCCACAGAATGTTTCTTTGAGCGGTTTCATAGATTTCATAGATTTGTGGTGAAATTTCCTCATTGTGGGAGATGAAGAAATGCTTTCAAGGAACAGGCTGTGCAACTGCAAGCAATAATCCTGGTGCTGAAGCTCTTAAAAAGCCTGCACCAAGAATCCTCCCCCAGTCTATTGACCAAAGACAGCATCAGGCAGGGGGATGTGATGTCTGATTTGATTAGAAGGCCAAAAGAGTGACTTAACAACTTAAGACCCAATCAAAGTAGTGAAAGGAATCAAACAAACTCCTATAGTAAGTGTGAAATGAGGTTAAATGGCAAACAGCTCTTTATTTAAGGTACCTTCTCCCTGTGTGTTCTTCAGTTATTGTCCCATTGCTTTCGTTGTCAGTGGGTATTATTGGCCGTGCAGGATCTATTTGAGCAAGTTGGATCCAATTCAGCCTCCTACACACTGCCAAACACAGGCTAATTTAGGGAATTGATGCTGTGTGTGGTGACGGAGGGGCCAGAGGGAGTGTGGGGAGGATACTCAGAATTTGGGTGGTTGGTTCACAGCACTGGCAGGGAACTGTTGGCGTGTTTGCACCTGCATGTGTGTCTTCTTCTGGTTGACTTCTAAATAAATCAACTGAGTCTTTTTCTCAGATCATGCCCTCAAGTGTGATTTCATAGAATCCCAGACTGGTTTGGGTTGGAAGGGACCTTAAAGCTCATCTGCTGCCACCCCCTGCCATGGGCATGAAGAGCTTCCACCTAACCCAGGTTGCTCTAAGCCCCATCCAGCCTGGCCTTGGACACTTCCAGGGATGGGGCAGCTGGTTTCTCTGGATAACCTGTGCCAGGACTTCCCCACCCTCCCAGGGAAGAATTCCTTCCCAATATCCCATCTGACCTACTCCTCCTTGTCCAGTCACTCAGGTCCTTCTCCAGTACAACTCCGACTCTCTATCTCTTCTTCTCCTTCCTGAACAAACTTGGTGCCTCTCCTGCTTCTCTTTTCCAGCTGCTGCAGTATCTCGGAAGAAAAAACGGAGAATGGGAACCTATAGCCTGGTTCCCAAGAAAAAGACCAAAGTGTTAAAACAGAGAACAATGATTGAGATGTTTAAGAGCATAACTCATTCCTCTGCAGGTGCCAAGGTAAGGGCAGCGCTAAGCCCACTGGACATGTTTGTTGTCACACACATGTCCCTTGGCTTGGCACACCAACCCCATGCGGAGTTGCAGGGACATGGTGGCTTGTTGAGATCAGCAACTTCCCTTCCAAGTCTACATCTTCTCTCTGGCATCAGCTTCCTGCCCATAACAGCCTTGCTGCTTTGGAAGTAGCATTTTGAGAGCGGCTGTTCAGATACCAGCTCTTAAAAAACATTTTCCAGTGAATGTTCCCCTTCTGTCCCGTGAATCCTGGAGAGATTTCAAGCCTGCCCCAGGTGGTAACCTCAAGGTCTCGTGCTGCTGCTTGAGGCTGTACAGCAAAACACTTGGTTACTTACAAAAGGTTTAGACACCAACTCACGCTTGATCAGATTCTGCTTTTGCTGCCATGCCCTGAAGTTTTGGTGTTAGAATTCAAGGAGAACAGTGCTAGGCCTCCATGAAGCACTATGGAAATCCCAATGTGATGTAACTTCCCTTTCCATTCCCTAGAAACCTTCCTGCACTCTTGGGGGAGCTGCCCCCCCCCGTTGTTGAATCAGGCCCTGCTGCCCCTAATACCTCGTACAACCCCGTGAGTCTGGAATGACTCCTCGTGGCTCCTCATCCCCAGATCCGACAGAGTTGGGTGACACATGGCAGGCACCAGGGCTGGGCTTTGCTGGCAGCACCAAGGAGCTCTGGAGGGACACAGAGCCAGCTTTCCCCTGGCAGCTCTAGAGTTCCCAGCACACAGGAGGTCTGGGATGGATCCAGCTGCTCTGTCCCAGCAGCTGATGTTGTCTTTGTGGCTCACAACTTTCAGAGTGACAAGGACCTGGGTGATGCCAGCCCTCATGTGAATGGGGAAAGCATAGAGGTGGACTCTGAAGAGGAGGACTCTGATGAGCTGGAGGAGGAGGATGATCATGGAGCAGAGCAGGCAGCCGTGTTCCCTACAGATGACAACAGGACCCTGAAGGACAGTGCATCCGATGCAGACAACGCCAGGAAGGTAATTCCCACGCCCTGAGCAGGACCTGAGGTGCAGATGGGACAATGCTGGGACTCCTGGGGTACGAGTGGCTTGAGTTGAGGCAATTTCTAGGTTTTTTTTTCCACCTGCAAGATGACAGAAAGCTCAGTAGTGGTACTGAGGCTCTTTGGTGACCAGTTTCTGCTTCTTGATGCACCTGTGAGGGTCTCTCCACCTGCCCCCCAGTTTCAGCCCTACACTCTGCAGAACCCCCACCATAGTCAGTCCTGGGATTTACTGAACCAATAAAAGACATCTTCCTAATCTTGCTGGTAACAGACTGGGAAAGCACCAAAATTGATTTAGTTCATTTTTCCCCCAAAATCATTATACAGAGTGTAGACGTGAGGCTGGTTTGGATTATCAAGGAAGTTACAATTCGGTTTGGAGAACTTTATTCTGGAGCCAGTTTTTCTTTCTCCCCCTGTACCATCCTTATGAGTATTCCATGATGTGACTGGAACACACCAAGCTCCAGCCTTGGAGCTCCTGTCCTGTTGGTTCACGTGCAGGCTGGGGCTGGGTGGGGGGCACAGTAGGATGGAGGGGGATGCTCTGATGGGTGGGGGACACAGCAGGATGGTGGGAGATGCTCTGATGGGTGGGGGGCACAGCAGGATGGAGGGGGATGTTCTGCTGGGTAGGGGGCACAGTAGGATGGTGGGGGATGCTCTGCTGGGTGGGGGGCACAGTAGGATGGAATGCTCTGCTGGGTAGGGGGCACAGCAGGATGGAGGGTGATGCTCTGCTGAGTGAGAGGCCAGAAGGATGGAGGGTGATGCCCTGCTGGGTGGGAGGCACAGTAGGATGGAGGGGGATGCCCTGCTGGGTGGGAGGCACAGTAGGATGGAGGGGGATGCTCTGCTGGGTGAGAGGTGAGAAAGATGGAGGGTGATGCCCTGATGGGTGAGGGGCACAGCAGGATGCTGGGGGATGCCCTGCTTTGACTGACTTGTTCTGTTCTTTTGCAAATGGTGGTTGCAGATTGATGATGGCGAGTCTGAGGAGGAGCAAGAGTCTGTAGAGTCTGGAGAGGAGGAGGAGGATGGAGATGAATCTGACTTGGTAAGTTGAGCTGCTAAATATGTCTTCCATCCTGTGGCCTGTTGATAATAATTTCCCCTTTGCACTGCTGCCAGAAAGAGAGAGAGCAAAGCAGCGCAGTTTCAGGTCTCCTTGACAAAACTCACTCTCTGCAACCACCCACACATAGAGTATTGTTTTCCACAAGGTGCTTAACCCTGATCTGTGGTACAATTAATTGCTTTCCAATGATAACTAATGGGCTTTTGTTGTTTTCAACAAGGTGTTGACTGCTTTTAATAATTTGAATGTTGGTGAAAGTATTTAAGGGCGCTTGAATTCTTCAGATGCACAGTTGGCAAGTGGTAGGAGCCAGCAGTGCTTTCTTACCAACGTGAGGCTCTGCAGGGCTTTTTGAAGCTCGGGTGGAGTTGTTCCCAAATCCATTGGCCCTGCCCCCAGCCTAAATTCACACTGATTTGACATCCACTTCATGTTCCAGATGAGCAGCTCCTACCAGGAAGGCTTACAAATAGCACACAGGCAGACACACACTGTCCGTAGGAGGTTGGTTGTGTAGGGCAAGGTCAAGACTTGCAGCAGCTTCTGGGGATTTCTACTTTTTATTTTTAGATGTTTGGTGAAGAGAACCTGATGATTTTCTATTTTTAAATTGTTTTTCATTGATTGTCTCTGTCCCCCACCCTCCCCTTTACTTAAAAGTTGTGCTCCCTTTCCACAGCCTCTCAAGTTGAGGAGCCAGCATTTAAGGCACCCCAACTCTTCAGTCACCTTGAGAAAGTTCTTGGCTTCATTTTCTTGATGTTTTGAGCTGAAGGTAGAATCATAATTACAAAATACACCAAGTGAACTGTTGAAGCTCTTGAGGGTCTTGTTCCCTGTGCTCTTGGCATCCCAGAGGGCTGAGCAGCAGGGGCTTTGTCTGCCCCTTTCTCTGGGTAGCTGAGGCCAGTCTGCAGCATCAGCACAAACCAAGGCATGAGTTTGTACTCAGCCCAAACTCCCAAGTCATATCTCCCTGTCCTAGGTGGTGGTTTGTGCTCTGGTGAGTCAGTCACCTCCCCAGGCAGGGACTGGCTCAACCACAAACCTCTCCCCCACGAACTGTGTGTTGCAATGGGGGCAAATCACGTGGTGAGGCACAAAGGGGATGGTTATTGGGGCAGCATTTCTCTGTCTTCCCCCACTGTGAGAACAGGCCATGGTGCAGCTGCCTGTGAAGGCAGGGGCTGATCCAGCTGTTGTTAGTGGTAGCAGGAGGTTTTTCCTAGGCTTTGGTGGGAGTTGAATACGCATCAGAAGCTGATGTTTCAGTTTGAACATGAATTTTACAGTGGATGCCTTGCAGGCTGCCTGAGAGGGTTGTGGTGCCTCATTCCCCATTCTGATGTTGGCTTTGAAACCCCCGCCCCAGACAACTGTATTTTTTTAAACCAAACCCCAAACTCTGTTTGGACTCATCCATGTGGCTGAATGTTTCCTGCATCGTTAGTCTGTGCTACCCTGTGCCTGCCTCAAGGTGGGGACTGGTCTGCTGCTGTGGAGTTCAGTTCCCCATGGTCCATCCCAAACCTATCAGGCTCTTCAGGTGCAAGGCAGAGGTTTTTCTTTTGGTGTTTCCTAGCGCTGCTGTGGAGCAATGTGAACATTTTAGTTTGGAAATCCCACTGCCAATGCTCAGGTGGTGTTTGGACAATGATCTGAGGCACATGATTGGAGCTGTATTCTTGGAGCTGTATTGTGCAGGGTCAAAGAGCTGGTCCTTGTGGGTCCCTTCCAGCTCAGGATATGGTGTGATTCTATGATTCTACAATTTTTTGGGAAACTAGAAGTGTGTGTGTGCTGCACAGAAACGCTTGGCTACCCCTGCGAGGAGCGTGGTCTGAGGGCCTCCATGGAAGAGAAAGTGCAGCCTGCACTGCTGAAATGACAGGAAATACACCCACACGTGTGCCTGGGTTTCCTTTTTGGGGCTATAAAGGCATTTTACCACCCCTGGCTTTCAAAGCCCTGGTCCTCAAAGGCCTTTCTGCAGCGCTTGGGCTGCACCGAGGCTCTGCCCCACTGCACTGAGGCTCTGCCCCACGGCACCAAGGCTCTGCCCCACGGCACCGAGGCTCTGCCCCACGGCACCAAGGCTCTTCCCCACGGGCACGAGGAGCTGCTGGGACACTGGGGCCAACATGCCTGACGTGCACGTGGCCTCTCTGGTTGTTCAGAGCTCGGAGTCCAGTGTCAAGAAGAAGCTGCTGAAGAGGAAAGGGAAGACGGACAGTCCATGGCTGAAACCCACCCGCAAGAGGAGACGGAGGAATAAAAAGAAACAAGCCAGTGTGTTAGGTAATTAATTGTGTTTTGTTCCTCAGGTGCTTCCAAATCAGCCTTCCAGGTGGAGGGGAAAGGACCTGAGGCCTGGCAGTCTGCAGAGCTCCCTCTTCACTCTGGAGCTTGGGCTGTGTGATAAAGCAGGGGGTGAACTTGCCTCTCCCTGGCAGTCGCTGTTGGGGTCACTTTAAGAGCAGAACCACACGTGAGGTGACTTTGTCCTTGGCATGCTGGAGGAATATTCTTTTGTTCATGAGCTGCCTTTATTTCCAAGTATCTAAAAAAGACCTTGTGGAGGAAGGTGGGCCTTTTTTATGGGCCTGGGGTGGCAGGACAAGGGAGAATGGTTTTGAACTGACAAGAATGCAGCATTTGATGGGATATTAGGAAGAATTTTTTTCCTCATAGGGTGGGCAGGCCCTTGCACAGGGTGCCCAGAGAAGCTGTGGCTGCCCCACCCCTGGAAGGGTCCAAGGCCAGGTTGGACAGGGCCTGGAGCAACCTGGGCTAGTGAAACATGGAAGGGGAGTGGCACTGGATGATCTTTAAGGTCCCTTTCTATCCAAACCAGTCTGTGATTCTGTAATTCTGTGACTCATGTCCTTGGGGACTCCTGTCCCCTGAGCTTGGGGAGTGTGTTTAGATGCAGAAGGACAAGAAAGGATGACCAATTCTGTTCCAGTCCTTTCACATGTATGTTTGTGCAGCTGGATGAAACGTGCAGGTTGGCTTTGCTCATTCTGAAAGCACCACAGTGTTTGTAATGAGCTGCCTCTGGCCCATCTCAAGCATGGGGGTCATTCAGGTGGTCACTCCTGTTTGTCCTGAGTTACCCAGCACTCAAAAGAAGGTTTCAGTGGCCTCAGCCGTGGTGGCAATGACATGGGTGAAATAAACTGGGTAGTCTCTGAAGTGCAGCTGTGCCTTCAGCCTTATTATTAAGGTTTCACACGTCCATTGCCATCAAAGAGTTTGTTCCTCCAGGCTTGCTGATTCAGTGCAAACAGGCCATTTTTGTATCAGCAGGTCTGTGGTTATTTCTGAGTTCCTTGACCATATTTCAGCCTCTGGTCTTGGCCTGGGCTCTGTCAGTCACCTGGCCTGCTCCTCTTCCTTCCAAGATGAAGCAGGGACCATTGCTCCCTTTCACAGCAAACAGCTCATTCTTCCTTTCAGATACTGGTTTTCTGCCCCTTCAGTAAAGGGGGCAGCTGGTCTTCCAGGGTAACCACACTCTCTTGGCCAAGCTGGAGTGGGAGAAGCAAACTGGGGAAGAAAACCAAGCCAAGGGAGTGTGAAATGATTGACAATTCCCACTCAGGCTCCAAGGGATCCCCAGCTTTGTTCACTTAGAGCCAGAACTTGGCTTTTTTGTGTTTCCCCTCCCATTAAGCTGAGTGTCACCTCTCTCATCCTCTGCCCGAGGTGCACGAGGGGCTGGAATGTTGTCCCTGAGCCCTGTGCAGCAGGTTGGAGGCAGCAGGATGCTCTGAGCCCTGCTCATCCCTTCCTTGTGCCATTGCAGCTCGTGCTGTAGGGCAGCAGGCAGAGGTGCCTTGTGAAGACAGAACTTGTTTCATTTATCCTTTTTTCTGGTCGTTACCTGCCCCAGAGGAGGTGGAAGCTCTGTCTGACCCACCGTGCAGATGTTGTGTTTCCATCTTCCCTCGTGGTCCCCGTGAGGGTCCCGCACAGGGCCTGGTCCAGCCATGGCCTTGCACGCTGTGGGGTGGGGGGTGCTGGTGGGCTTTGTGTGAACCCCCCCGTTCCCATCCAGGTGCAGAAGCCTACAAAGCATCGTTGGGTGGCAGGGAGGGCCCCGGCCAGGAGAACAGCATGGAGTACATGGAGGTGTCCCTGGATTCCCTGGACCTCCGGGTGAAGGGCATCCTGTCCTCGCCGGCGGCAGGTGAGTGCTGGGCTGGGCTTTGGGATTGGGGCTGGCATTGGGGTCGGGCTGGGGCTGGGGCTGGGTTTGGACCTGGGGCTGGGTTTGGGTTTGGATGTGAGTTTGGGTTTGGAGCTGGGGCTGGGTTTGGGGCTGGATGTGAGTTTGGGTTTGGAGCTGGGGCTGGGTTTGGGGCTGGATGTGAGTTTGGGTTTGGAGCTGGGGCTGGGTTTGGGGCCAGGTCTGGCTCTGGCTTTGGGGCCGGTCTGGCGTTGGGTCTGGGTCTGGCTTTGGGGCTGGTGTAGGTCTGGCTTTGGGGCCGGATC
>VWZG01006518.1:237227-273054 GCA_013396735.1 Grallaria varia
GCTGGGATGAGGATGATGATAGGGATGGGGCTGGGCTGAGGCTGAGGATAGGGATGGGGCTGGGATAGGAATAGAGATGGAGCTGGGATGAGGATGATGATAGGAATGGGGATGATAATAGGGCTGAGGCTCAGGCTGGGATTGGGATGAGAAAGAGGATAGGGATGGGGCTGCAATGGAAAATGAGGATAGGGATGAAGCTGGGATGAGGAAGAGGATAGTGATGGGTCTAGGGATGAGGATAGGGGTGGGCCTGGGATAGGGATGATGATGGGGATGGGGTTGGGATAGAAATGTGGCTGGAGTGAGGATGAGACTGATGATAGGCATGGGACTGGGATGAGGATGAGGATAGGGATAGGTCTGGAATAAGAATGGGGCTGGGGCTGGGGTGAGGCTGAGAATGGTGGGAAGGGGGTAGGAATGAGGATAAGCATGAGGATAGGGATGGGGCTGGGACAGCAATGGGGCTAGGATGGGGATTGCACTGGGATGGGGATGAGGGTAGGGATGGAGCTGGAATGGGGATGAGAGTGAGGATGGGTGGGAGGATAGAGGCGGGACTGAGAATGGGGCAGGGGCTGGGATGAGGATGAGGGTAAGGATAGGGACGGGGGTTGGATTGGGGCTGGGACGGAATGAGGATGTCGTTGGGGTCCCAGTTTCAATGGGACACGCTGCCTCAGGAATACACCTCCCAAGGGGTCCAAGAAACTGGCCCGGCCCTCCTGTCTCTTGGGCAGCTCCCTTTCATTCCCTGAAGTGTGCTGATTCAGATTCCCCCCAAATTGCTGTTCTTGTCCCCCAGGAATCACTTGTTCAGCCCTGGGAAGAGAAGGGACTGGTGCTGGGCCCTGGGTGCTCAGCCCCAGCTGCTGTTCCCAATGCTGAACTTGCCTCTGCTCCATCCAGCACCTCCTGCCTGGGCTGGATCTGCCCGTCTGTCCCTCTCAAAGGTTGTCTGGCTCCTTTGATAGAGGCACATCAAAGAGCAGGGGGGAGTGTTCCCCACCCAGGGAGGGTCAGGATGGAGCAGGGATGCTTTCACCAGAGCCTCTGGATGTCAAACAGATTAGGGAAGTGACAGCTCGGAAAGCAAGGAATGAGCTTTGTGATTTGTGCTCCCAGAAAAAGCTCTTAAACCTTTAAGATCTTGACAGGATTTTACATGAAAACTGCGAGGATTTTCCCTGTGCTTGTGTGTCTTGAAATATCCCTTTGCTGGGCTTGGGCTTGCAACTTGGTGGCTAAAGGAAATTCCTGAGGAGATGAAAGGGGCTTGTGCTCGGCCGACAGGGTCAGAGCCATGGGCAGGGGGCTGTGGGGGAGAATATTCCCATTGCCAGGGCAATTAAAGAGGAATCTCCCCCAGGAGAGGAGTTAATCTTCAAAACTTTGCAGCAAAATAACTCTCCTTTCAAAAGCTTAAACCCCAGCAGCACGATTCCTTCTCATTGTGAGTCAATCCTGTAGCAGTGTGTAGGGAAAGCTTGGGATGCTCCAGGGGGAACCAGCCCAAAGGATTTGCTTCTGTGCTGCAAACATTGCAAAGAGAAGTTTCAGTGTAGGATTGGAACAGGCTTGTAGGACCAGAATCAAGCTCCTGTCACTAGGCCAGTGTTTTGCAGTCATGGGTAACCCAATGATTGATTTGGCTCCAGAGGAGCCACAAGAACATTCCCGCTGTGTCCCCATACCTGGCAGTGACCCCCCTCCAAAGCCATTATCCACCTTTTCATAGGTTTGTAAACGTTCAACATCTGAGAGAAAGGGATGAGGAAAAGGCAAGAACTCTGGAGCATCTTGCTGCTTTCTTTTCCCTGGTTTGTTCTCTTTCCAAAATAAATAATTCTTGGTTGACTGAGACCAAATAGTCCCTGGAATTTTGTTTTCCCATCTGTGTAATAGGCCTCTGCAAACAGAAGTTTGTGCTTTCCTGATCTTCTCTATTTATCACTCCACTGACTATTCAAATTTCCAGCTCTGGATGGTTTCCTATAAATTTTCTGGTGCCAGGGCACAGTTTGGTGGGGCAGGTGGGGAGGAGAGACAGGCTGATAAAAATTTCTACCTCATCATTGCTTTGCCTGCTTGAGATTTTCTCAGAGTAAACTGTTCTTAACTTACTATTCCTGATTTCAGCACAGTGACTGGACTTGGAAAAGTACAGGAGGCTTTTGCAAACTCCAGCTGGTGTAAAAAAAGGGTCTTTTTTGCAGGATTTGGGGAATGTCTTGAGAGCACTTCAGGACATGGAATGGGAAGATGTCACAGGGTGGTGTTGATGGACTCCATCCTTTCTCCTGGGAGAGAATTCGAGTTAGTTTACTGGTCTTTTGTGCTCCAGGTCTTTCCAATGGTCCTGAAGCAATGGAAGTAGATGGTCTGCAGGAAGTTCCCCTCTGCAGCTGTCGGATGGAAACCCCCAAAAGCAGAGAGATCACCACGTTAGCCAACAACCAGTGCATGGCCACGGAGAGTGTGGATAACGAGGTAGGAGCCTGTCTTTTAGCTTCTCACAGCTTTTTCTGCTGAGGACAAAGACATAAAGAATGAAAAGCTGTGCCAGGGACATGTGCTGGGACATACAGGGGCTCTGGGACCCACTGGTGTGGGGAGGGCAGGGCAAACATCTCACTTGTCAGGTGTAGGGCTCCAGCACTCTGTGTGTGTCCCACGGTGGGGATGAATGGATGCAGTGGGAGAGGCTCAGGGTGGATCTCTCCTGCTTGTCCCAGCCTGTGGGGCTGGATCTTGGTGTTGTAACAGACACACTTGAGGCCAAGGGGGCTCAAATACATTGTCATGCACCCAATTGGGAAAATCCAATCGAGGGAAGCCTGGAGCTGGTTTCCCTTGGCTACGAAGGAGCTGGTGCAGACCTTTCCATAGGCAGGTCTTGAGTTTCAGGAACTTGGCATGTGCTCTGCTGCCCCAGCCTGCCCCTCTCCTCCTCCCCTAAGAGGCTTCTCTTCCAAAGCTTCCCATGTCCTATTTGTGGCCTTCCAGTGCCTGAAGGGAGCCCACAAGAGAGATGGAGAGGGAATTTTTACAAGAGGAAGTAGTGACAGGACAAGGGGGCTTCCCACTGCCAGAGGGCAGGGTTAGATGAGATATTGGGAAGGAATTCTTGGCTGTGAGGGTGGGCAGGCCCTGGTACAGGTTGGTCAGAGAAGCTGTGGCTGCCCCTGGATCCCTGGAAGTGTCCAAGGCCAGGTTGGACGGGGCTTGAAGCAATCTGGGCTGGTGGAAGGTGTCCCTGCCCATGGCAGGAGTTGGAAGTGGATGAGCTTTAAGGTCCCTTCCAACCCAAACCATTCCTTGATTCAATGGTCTGGCAACTCTGCACAGCCCCAGGTCTGACTGACTGACAATTGCACTCAGTGCCTTTTCATCGTCACAACTGAGCTGGTTGGGCTCTGCTGGTTCCAGAAGTGTGGAATTAAGTGGTAAAAGTGACTCCATTCCACAGTCTGGGACGTGAAAGTGCAGGACAGGAATGCACTCAGTGGATCCTCCGCTTACTGGGAGACACCTGGGTGTCTTCTCGGCATCAGCTGAGCTGCAGTCTCACTGCAGCACTCTGATACTCACTGGTAGTAGGACAAGGAGTGAGAATATCCCCAGTTCTCCTCCACGATCCCAGGAGAGGGGTTGATGGAGGGAGAAATGGGATAATCAGATTGGCAGCCCAGCTCTGCTTGTCTTAGTACGTGCTGGTACCTGTAGGGAGAGGTGTTTCCAAAGAGTGGCAAAATTGAGTCACTAAAGAGAGAAGGCCCTGGGAGACTTATCAGAGAGAGGGGAGACCCCAGGGTTTCTAAATAAACACAAGGGATATGAAAGAGTTCCTGCTCGTGTCTACGGTGGGTTGACAGTTCTGTCCCTGGATAAATCAGAGGGAGGAATAGCAAAGGCCATGCTTTATGTTAGATTCTTTGTCATAATGGGATAAATGACTCATAGATGTTATAAGAATATTATATGTGTGAATAGTGGCTTCTCCAGACTGTCATGTCCTTGGAGAGTGTTATAAATAGTTATGAGCACCCTGCTGCACTCTCTAATGGTTGGAAAACAGCAATTAATCATGTCAAACTTTTTTTAGGGTTTCTAACAAATAATATAGTGTGACATAATAGTCTTCTTCACCCAGATAGTGCAGCTTTTCATGTTAATCAGATTCCCTCAGCTCAGTAAAATTCTTCCTCAGTAAAAGATCAATGGTCCCCTCATGCTCCCCCTGCAGCCCCCAGGGTTGGGGTGGCAACAGGGATCAGTCCAGCCAGGGTGTCACTACCACTGGAGAACTGGCAGCTGGAGTTTGGGAAAGCTAAATCAGAGATGCTGGGGTGAATGATGAGCCTAGGTTAAAATCCATTCTCTTTTCCCACAGGGGTGTTGCTTCTGCGGGAGAAGCGGAATTTGAAAAAAATTAGAAAGTCTAGTTTTGTTGAGAAAAAGCAGCGAAACAAACCTGGGCTAGAGCAGAGAGACAGTCTGGGGGGTGATGAGCAGGCACCAAGTCCCTGACTGACTCTGCTCATGATGACAGCACACAGCAAACTGTGCACCTTCCCCTTGGGAAGCAGCCTTTCACCTTTATATTCCTAGTTTATAAATGTCCTTCATGGGGCATTTGGGGAAAGCAAGATTGTCATCAGGAGGAACTTGAAACAGAACCCAAAGAGCATCACGTCGTGCTGGCAGGTGGCAACTGGGATGTGCCAGTGTGGTGTCTGTAGGAGTGGGGCAGCAGAAGGAAGTGCTGATCCCTCGGATGAAGCAGGGCCAGGATCGCTGGCTGGGAACAGGGAACCCCAAATATGGAACCTGCTGCAATTAATGGAGTGGTAGGACAAGGGGGACTGGCTTTCAGCCGAAGAAGGGCAGAGTTAGATGAGATATTGGGAAGAAATCCTTCCCCATGAGGGTGATGAGGCCCTGGCACAGGTTGCCCAGAGAAGCTGTGGCTGCCCCTGGATCCCTGGAAGTGTCCAAGGCCAGGTTGGAGGACACTTGGAGCAACCTGGGCTGGTGGAAGGTGTCCCTGCCCATGGCAGGGAGTGGAATGAGATGAGCTTTAAGGTCTTTTCCAACCCAAACCATTCTATGACTCCCTGATGTTGAAGCCCAGAGCTCTACGTTGGTGAAATCCTTTGGCAAACATGCTCCAAATGCGACTCTAGCTGAGCTCTCATGAAAGCCTGGCTCTTCATCCCTGTGGTCTGGGCAGGGGCCAGTGCTGGAACCCGTGCAGACGATAAACTTCGCTGGCAATGAGGAGCAATTATTTTTCCTTTTATCTTCCTGTGACTTCTGCTTTTGAGCAGTAACGAGATTTAGTGCGTATGGTCTCGTTCTGCTGGTCACTCACACACGCTCTTCCTGGCAGCAGGGGAGTGTGTGTTGTGTGAGTCAGGCCCCTGGGACTGCCCCTTCTGCTGCTGCTTGGCTGTTGCCTATTTCCAGTTATGATTTTTTTTTCCCTTGCAAGGAACAAGCGACTCGGGGTCCACATGCATGTTAGTTAGTAAATGATGCCTCCCTTCCTGTGAGAGCAGCTTCCTCCAGCTTCCTGCTGCACTGCTAACGCTGTCTGGCACACATCTGAACTCCTGTGGAAAAGCCAGGGCTCCTCGAGGCAGTGTGCAAGATCTCCCTCGGCACAAGCACAGAGAGTGTTTTGGTCTGCAGTAATTTCATTTCCTTTAATTTCTCCTGTTCCAGCTGGGCCGATGCACAAACAGTGTGGTTAAGTATGAACTGATGCGCCCGTCTAACAAAGTCCAGCTTTTGGTGCTGTGTGAGGACCATAGAGGGAGGATGGTGAAACACCAGTGTTGCCCTGGCTGTGGATACTTTTGCACTGCAGTAAGTCCGTGCTCTCAATCTAGGGAAGGGGGTGCCTGTCGCAGTAGCTGAAAGCTGAAGGTGGAGATGGTACCTAAAAGGGTTTACTGACTTCCTGGCATCAGCTCCACCTCGTTCCACGGCACATCAGGAGGTGTTTTCAATAGGAATGTGTGTGAGGGTAGCTGAAATCATCACCTGGATCTTCCTGGAGACCCCAGGGGGTGTTACTGAAGGGTTTTCACATGGTGGAAGTCTTGCCTTCGGAATTCCTTTGGAACAAGGGTTTGGTGTTTTTTTGTTTGTTCTCTGTACAGATCAATCATGCCAAAAATGTATTAGCTTGGTTTGTAGATGAATCTGTGTGCCCTCTGTGTCCCCCTGTCACCTCATGATGGTTTAGGTGGGGAACCTGAGTGATGGCACTGAAAAAAGGCAGTGCTTGAGATCTCAATTAGATTAGATATTAGGAAGATAGATTAAATATTAGGGAAAAATCTTCCCTGTGTGTGGTGAGGCCCTGGCACAGGTTGGGCAGAGAAGCTGTGGCTGCCCCATCCCTGGAAGTGTCCAAGGCCAGATTGGACGGGGCTTGGAGCAACCTGGGCTGGCGGAAAGTGTCCCTGCCCATGGCAGGGATTGGAATGGGATGATCTTTGAGGTCCCTTCCAACCCAGACCGGTCTGTGGTTCTCTGATCTCCTGCTGCTTCTTCCACCTCTGCCACTGAGGCTTTCGGTGGCCTTGGTGCAGTCCTTTAGTGGTCAGTGTCCTGGTTTCCCTGTTGGCAAAGCTGAAAAGCCCCAACTGAGGCCTCGCAGAGTGAGGATGAGGGTTAGTTGTCTGATGCTGGTGTTTTTCAGGATGACTTAAGGGAAGATTCTGTGCTAGTGTCGAGCATTGTTGGATGAAATGGAGCCACTCTGGGTTTTCCTGCTGAGTCAAAGATCATTTGAGAGATGAAATCCTTAAAACCCTGAAAGGCATTTTGCAGAGCTGAAATGGAGTTAATTAGATTGTGGGAGGACTGTGAATTCAAGAGAAGAGTGGGTTTAACTGGCCTTTCCTTGCACACTTCTGCATCTCTCAGTGCCATGTCCTGGCCCACACAGACGAACCTGGTGGTGTTTGTCTTTGCCATCCATCACTAACCCAGAGCACAGCAGGGCTTCAGGCAGCAGAGGGCAGGGAATTCTGAGGTCCCTGCAGGGCAGCTGGAAGGACTTTGTTGGAAAGGGAAAATAAGTTACCCAGTTTGTTGCATGAGCGGTTGGTCTTATTGGGATTGAACAGCGGCTGGGGCTGGTCCAGGCAGAGAAGTTGCATCATTTGGGTTACACTGGGGGCAACAACTGATTGAATCAGACTCATGGAGGTCTTTGAATGGTTTGTGTGCTGCTTTGTTAGGTAGTTCTAATGCTGGCTCAGCACACAGGTCTGGAGTTTCCTTTCCCAGTTTTGGGGGCGTCCTTACAGTGCACTGGCACTTCTAGAAACAGAAGCGAGAACTTCAAGCGTTTGAGGAAAGAGATGGAAATTGGGACTTCTTGGTTCTCTTTCCCAAGCACAATTCAAAATCTTGCCTTGTGGTCCTTAACCAAGTGAGTTTTCCCCCTCTTCACCTTGGTTTTGTTCTCTTCTAAAGAAGTGGCAGTGCTTGCTTACTGTACTGGACGCACCAGGGGCAGGCGTGGTGGTGGCTGGAGTGTTTGAGCTCTGCGGATGGAGCGTGTGGACGGGGCGAGGCGCGTGGTGGCCGAGCTGTGAACTCCTTCTCTGTGGTTCTTTTAGGGCACTTTCATGGAGTGTCAGCCGGAGAGCAGCATCTCCCACCGTTTCCACAAGAACTGTGCCTCCCAGGTCAACGACACCAGCTACTGCCCACACTGCGGGGAAGAGGCCTCCAAGGCCAAGGAGGTGACAATAGCAAAGGCTGACACGACCTCCACGGTGTCTCTCACCTACGAGCAGCAGAAACCAGCGGCCGTGGAGGGAAGGGCTGACACCACGACGGGGAGGTGAGCCTGGGAGCACGGGGGGACCTCAACCTTTGTGCCAGGGTGGGCTTTGAATTTGAGTTGTTGTGCTCCTCCCCATGAGCAAAGGGCTTCCTGGCCCTGCTCTGACAAACCAAGCTCAGCTGCAGGAACCTGCAGGTGGGTTTTGCGTCGCTTGCTGTGTTGGAGAAGATCACACCAAGCACAGGGTGAGCTGGGGCAGAGGCTCTGGAGGTGGGGGGTTCAGGAGTTAAACCATTCCTTCCCCTTATTGTTAGGAATGGAGTAATAGTGGGATTAATTGATGTTGCCGGGTCTGCTGAAGGAAAAGGGACGTTCCTGCAGTACCTGGCTGTAGCTCCTGACTCACACCAGTGAGCACAAGCTCAAGTAAAGAGGGGAGGAAAACAAAGAGGAAAACACAAATCAAGCCAACCCTATGTTGAACAGTGCCCTGACTTCCCATCCCATCTGGTCTTGTTCAGGTGGCTTTTATGACTTGCCCAACATGCCTGGTTTTCCTGTAGCACAGAGTCCATCAGAATGTAATCACTGGGCAGTGCAGTTCCTTTCTGGGGCAAGTCCTTACCGAAAAGGCTGGGAAACGTATTGGTTTGTGTTTCAATTTCAGTTACACTTATCTGTATTTAAAATGCATTTGCTTTCCTTCTTTGGCATAAGATACACACTCTTCTGTATTTTTAATGGTTGTGCTTTGGCTGTCTCTCATTTTACCTCTTCAGTGGCACTGGGACACGGTTGTCAGAGGAAGACAAGCCAGAAAGTTCAGCTGCTGAGGGGTTTGACATGGCTGGGTCTTCAGTTTTTCCAAAGCCTACTGCTAGCCTGACCCAGGGACCAGTTAAAGAAACTCTGGAAAGTGCCCTGATTGCCCTGGACTCTGAAAAGTAAGAAAAAAAGCCACTGGGTCTCTCCAGTTCCCACGGAGATTGCTTAACCTAGAGAAAATGGGATTTAGCTTCTCCGGATTTTGGTCCCACTTAGAACTTCTTTTGTTCCCTTCACTCATTTGTCATCACCAACAGATTTGGGAGAACTGTTACAGCTCTAAATGTCTTACTTATTGGTTTCTCTGGAGGATTTAGTTTTTCCCTGGCAGCTGGAACTGCTGGGAATTCCTGTTCACAGTAGTGAGACCCAAAATTTGAGCAGCATTGAATAGATCTGGCCCTCACTGGAGCAAGGCTGGCTGGAGTTGGAGCTGGAGGTTTTAAGACTTCTTTCTGGAGACTTGTTCTGTTTTGCTGGTACTTTGGAGCTGAATCATAGAATCACAAACGGTTTTTGGGTTGGAAGGACCCTAAAGACCACCCAGTTTCGCCCCCTGCATGGGCAGGGACACCTTCCACTATCCCGGGTTGCTTCAAGCCCCATCCAACCTGGCCTTGGACACTTCCAGGGATGGGGCAGCCACAGCTTCTCTGCCCAACCTGTGCCAGGGGCTGCCCACCCTCACAGGGAAAGATTTCTTCCCAATATCCTATCTACCCCTTCAAGCCATTTCATCGTGTTCTGTCCCTCCACCCCTTGTCCCAAGTCCCTCTCCAGCTCTCCTGGAACCCCTTTAGGCACTGGAAGGGTCTCTCAGGTCTCCCTGGAGCCTTCTCTTCTCCAGGTGAGCACCCCCAGCCCTCCCAGTCTGGCTCCAGAGCAGAGGGGCTCCAGCCCTTGGAGCATCTCCGTGGCCTCCTCTGGACTTGCTCCAACAGCTCCATGTCACCTGCTGTTGGGACCCCAGGGCTGGAGGCAGCTCTGAAGGTGGAGTCTCACCAGAGGGGGACAGAGGGGCAGAATTTCTCCCTCACCTGCTGCCCACGCTGTGGGATGAGCCCAGGACACCAAAGGACAGGCTTTGTCATGCACAGGGGGTGTCAGTGAGGGGGTGACATTCGTGGTGTGGTCACTGAGTGTTAATTCCTCCTCTTTTCCCTGCTCCTGCAGACCCAAGAAGTTGCGGTTCCATCCGAAGCAGTTGTACTTCTCTGCGAGGCAAGGGGAGCTGCAAAAAGTCCTGCTGATGTTGGGTAGGTGCCTCCTTCCCAGGCCAGGGCCTGGCTGGCAGCACTCCCAGCTCCTGCCAGGCAGCTGCCAGGGTCCAGTTCCCAGCATGGCCCCACGTCACATTCCCCAACACCCCTTGGGAGTGCAGTTAGAGGAGAAATCCACTTCTGCAAGTGATGTGTCATTGGAAAGGGCTTCATCTCTATGTGAAATGTGGCTTCTTCCCAGCTTGTTTCTGCATTTGAGTGTGGTTTTATCCAGAGGAGCTGGTCGTGTCCCCAGAACGACCTAAATGTGATTTTTCCATTCCAGCAGAACTTTTCCTCTCCATGCCATGGGACAGATGGGTATTTACATCCAGTGGAGAGGTAAAAAGATGGGAGTCAGCTTAAGCTGAGACCCGTCAGCAAGGGGGCAAAAAAATGAGAGCCTTCAGTACATGGGGTTTCTTTTGGGGGTACATAGTTGTCTGTCACAAGATGACTTTGAGGTGCTGAGCTTTTTTTTAGCAACAAATATCCCTGAGGTATCTCCCCCTTTGAAGGACATAGTGTTTCCTTGGGATCATTTCCTTTCCCCTCCAGTACTTTGCTGTACATTTTTGGACACTTCCTGTTCTTGTTATTTATCAGTTTCTTCTTCTTTTTTTTTTTTTGTATAGCGAGTGTTTGCTCCTTTGTTCCTGTCTTCAATAGCACAAAAATGTTATTCATTGATATATAACTGCGGCCTCATCATACACAACATGTTATCATGCCCAGACATCTTTGTCTGCCTGTCAGCATCATCTCTTAGGCTTTGCACAGCTGTGAGAATCTCTGGCCAAATCCCAAGCTCGTGTTAGCTGGAGAAGTTCTTTCCATGTTGTAGCCCTGTAGTTTGCAGGGATGAATCAACAATCACTAATATTAATTGCAGTTAATAGTGGTGAGACAAAAAGGCCAGGTAGCACCAACTCTTCATTTCCAACTTCTGGGTTATTTTAAACAAAGCAGCATTTTTTTTGTTGTTGTTTTTATCCCAGTATAGTGTTGGTTTTGAGATGAATTGAGAGTCTGAGGGACATGGCCTCTGTAGACATTGCAATGCCTCAAAAGTCATGAATTCCCTGGTGTTTGTGAAGCTCTTGGTATGAGGGTTCACAGAATGTGCTGAGTTTGAAGGGTCCCTCAAGGATCAGCGAGTCCAACCCCCAGCCCTACACAGGATCATCCCCAGGAGTCCCACCCTGTGCCCCAGAGGATCATCCAACCCCTCCTGGAGCTCTGGCAGCCTTGGGGCCGTGCCCACTGCCCTGGGGAGCCTGGGCAGTGCCCACCACCCTCTGGGGGAAGGACCTTGTCCTGAGATCCCACCTGACCCTGCCCTGACACAACTCCAGGCCATTCCCTGGGTGCTGTCCCTGGTCCTCCCAGAGCAGAGATCAGTGCCTGCCCCTCCTCTGCCCCTCCCAGGCTTGTTGCATATCAAATATCCATGGGACTGCCCTGAGAGCTTTCTGGTTTAAATGTGTGGTGGGACATGAGGAGGGCTGAGGATGGGCTGGAAACCCAGGCTCTAAAAGCCTCGAGTTGAGATGTGGTTCTCCTGTTACACTTTAATCTCTGAATTGTGGTTGAAAGTGTCTCTGCTCTGTTTTTCAGTGGATGGAATTGACCCTAATTTTAAAATGGAGCATCAGAGTAAGAGAACCCCTCTCCATGCTGCCGCCGAGTCTGGCCACGTGGACATCTGCCACATGCTGATTCAGGTCTGTCTCTGCTTACATTCTTCTGTACAAGCAATTTGCTGTGGTTTTTGGTCTCCTGCCCCACTTGGAAATCCACACTGAAACATCCCTCCTGTAAAAAAACCTCCTCACTCCCAGGGTTTGCTAAGGGAGGAGTGGTGGAGAGGAACGTGAGGCCTTGGAGGTCACCACTGGAGCTGTCCTTCCAGGCAGGGAGCATTGAGGCTTTGGTGCAGGGCACTGGGAAGCAGGTGGGAACCTGTTCCTGAGCACAGCCAGATGTGCCAGCTCAGGCTGACTGCACTGCCAGATGTGCCAGCACAGCCAGAGCAGTTCGCTGCCAGATGTGCCAACACAGACTGACTTCACTGCCAGATGTGCCAGCAGAGGCTGACTTCACTGCCAGATGTGCAGGCCAGGCTAACTTCACTGCCAGATGTGCCAGCCCAGGCTGACTGCACTGCCAGGTGTGCCAGCAGAGGTTGACTTCACTGCCAGATGTGCAGGCCAGGCTGACTTCACTGCCAGATGTGCCAGCAGAGGTTGACTTCACTGCCAGATGTGCAGGCCAGGCTGACTTCACTGCCAGATGTGCCAGCAGAGGTTGACTTCTCTGCCAGATGTGCAGGCCAGGCTGGCTGCTGTCAGGCTGCAGATCTCCAGGCTGCTGCTCTTTGTGACAAGGGCAGGGAGGCCCTGGAGCCTGGAAGCTCACAGATCTTGTCTCCCATTCCATCAAAACTTGAGTAACTCCAGCAGGATTTTCCTCTACAGTGTGAATGTCTCACATATAGAAAGGAGGGAAGGAAAGATACAAGTTTGGTTGATTGTCTGAGATTTGTATTCTAGTTGAGGGAAGGTGGTCAAAGCCACTGGCATGCTGTCACTGAACCTGCTCCAAAATGATGTGAGGGAGAAAAAGAAGGATTGAAAAAATTACAGTATTTCTTTTTTGTACTGGCATAAATGGTCTGGAGTGACTGGAAGTGTATTTTGTTTACCCTGTGGGATTGGGAAACCTCAAGGGGCTTTTCAGAAAGCAGCAGTGCGGTGTGTGGCAATGAGCTGCTGGGGTGGTGCATTTCAGCACCTGGAGTCAGCGCTTCTGAGTGCTCTTTGAAGGCAGTTTTGGGCCTACCTGGCTGCTCTCACTCAAGTTCCTGCACATGAAGACAGCGGAATGAGCAAAAGGAGCAAGATTGGTGAGATATTGCAAACAATTTAATTATCAGTAGGGCTGGTTGGTTTCCAAAGTGCTTCATCTTCTTGTCTCTTCCCTGCAGCAGCGCAGGATTTGGCTGCGAATGGGCCCAGCTTGTTAAACCTGAAATGCCTCTTCTTTGGCCTAATTTAAATAGCTGTAGCTGTGCAAAAGGAGTCAAAACAAAGGAATTCAGTGGGAGGCACCTGGAAGCATCTGGGCCAACTCCTTGTGCCAGGTGAAGCTGAGTCAGAGTGTTGCCACACACATATGCATGTGCAGGGCCTGCCAGGAGCTGTGTGTGTCTGAGATCTCTTGGGTTTGAGTTTTGGGTGGTTCCTGAGCTCAGCCCAAGGGTTAAAGCAGGCAGGATGCAGGACACAGCCATGTTTTGGGAAGGAGTGAGGTTCTGGTTGAAGGCACTCTGTGTTGAGCTGAACGTATCTCAGAGACTTCTGTGGAAATGGTGCTGTGCCTTCTGCAGGAACAGTTCACCACTCCTCAGGATGTGTTTTATAGCTCCTGCTTCTCCTGCAATCAGCAGGTTGTTCCTGCTGCTTGTGGCATTGGGAAGAGCTGGACAATCACTTGTTTTCAGTGATGGACCAGGGAAAACAAAGCTGCTGGAAGAAGGAGGAGGCTGATTTTTCCAAATTGTTACACAAACAATACCTAGAAAGCAGGAGTACAAAATTCATTAATAACAGGAGTTATTTAATACCAGCTGTTGGTTTCCTTGCAGTTACTGGTTGTGGAAGGCAGGAGAGAGGGCAGGCAATGTGTGCTGCTTTCCAAAGGATGTGAAGCTGAACCGCCTTCTTTCCTGGTTTTATTTCTCCTTTTTTTCCCCCTTCCCTGCTTAATATGGCTAAATTTCAGGAAAAATCATGCTGCTGAATCTCTACTCCCACATCCTTCCTCTTCTGAGCAGCAGTGACTAACTGTCCTTGCCTCTGCCTTGGCCTCTCAACAGGCTGGTGCCAACATCGACACCTGCTCTGAGGACCAGAGGACCCCGCTGATGGAAGCAGCAGAAAACAACCACCTGGAAACTGTGAAATACCTTATCAAGGCTGGAGCACTAGTAGATCCAAAGGTAGTTTATTCCTTATCTTTTTCTCTATCATTTCTTTCTTGGTAGGTTTGAAGTTTTGGGTGGAAGTGAATGGGCCAAGGGGGAATGGGCTGGTTTGTCTTGGAGCAAATGCTCATTTTGCTGCTGCAGAGCCCTGGCCATGAGCTGGTTGGGGCAAGGGCTGCCACTTGCTCCATTGATTTGTGGCCCCAAGTGTCAGGGTTATTTGATTTCATATGAGCCCAGTAAGTCTTGGTGTCACAAATCCATTGCAGTGAATTCTGAAGTTGATTTCAGAGTTTTCTTCTCAACAGACTCCAATAATAAGAATTTTGGGGTGATGTTTTAAAATGGGCTGGTAATTAAGTGCTTGCCAAGCCAGCAAAAAAGGCAGGAAGCTTTCCTTTCCAAAGGACTGATGTGTGGTTTCTTGCAGTCACGCTGCAGTGGCAAAATTGAACCCCATCTTCAAACTCTACCCTTTAATTTAAACCAATACAATAAAATGCAGCTGTCTGTTTGCCTTTAGCATGCTCTGGTTGCTTTGCAATCTTGGAAAATATACAGATTGTTTATTAGTCCCATAAATCAGAATCTATTTGGAGCACAGGAACCTTCCCCATGTGCACTTTTTGTCACAACCTGCTGCTGTTGGCTGGTTTTGTGAAGGAATTGGCAGGATTTCACGAGGTATCAAGTGCTGTCCACCCCAAAGGGATCCTTGAGAGCCTGGGAAAGGGGAAAGAGCAGGACAGGCATGTGTGGATTCATACTGGCCACTGTCCCAGGTGTCTCTGAGCAGTCCTGACACCTCTCACCTGATTTATTCCCATGGAAAAGAAGGGAGTTTGTCCTAAAGGTAAAGGGAAGGAAAAGAGTTCTGAGCTTACAGAAGCAAATTAGAAGCCTGAGATCACGTCTGAAGTCTAGACTAGTTTATTATGTTAATTAGTTTCTTGCACCAAATTAGTCATCTGTTTGAGAGCAGCAACACTGCAGTTTGGAACCAGCTCCAGCCGTTTCCATGAGAAATCCAGCCATTTCCTGGTGTGTTTGTGGAGCCCACCCAGCCCTGGGACTGCAGCAGAGGGGCTGCTGAGGGCAAGGTGGGGCTGGGTGGGGGCTTCTCAGGCCCCAGGGTGGTCCAGTTAACTGCTGATCCACTTAACAGGGTGTAAAAGCCACTGTTGAGATCACCATGGTGCTGAGGAGCTGCACTTGGCTCTTGCCAATCCAAGGGGAAAGCTGTGGCATTACCCAGATGGGACAGGCACTGACAGGGGTGTAGAAACTCCTTCTGTATCCCAAGAAGCCCACATGGTGCAATCCCTGACCTGAAGTGTCCTGTCCTTTCTCAGAGAGTTGCCCCCTCACCCTGCACCCAATAACGTCCATTCAGCTCCATCCCAAAACTCTCAGCTCCAATGTTGCTTCCAGGGGATTAACTGGAAGGAGTCATTTGGTTTTCAGTCTTTCATTTCCTCCTTAGTTCCTGCTCTCTGGGCCTTGCTCTGTGCAAAGCTCTTGGGATATAAATGCCTGATAAAAATCAGGCTCCAGCCAGTGAGATCTTTGGTGCAAGTGTGGGAGAGTCTCTGCCATGACTCACAGCCTGCCCATTTCCACCAGACCCTGCATTCCCAGCTCCCAAAGGCATTTTTCCTTTCAGCCTTCAGGGTTGTTTTTTATCTCCTGTCTGGGCAGATGGCTGTGGGCACCTGGTCTCTCCAGAGCCTCCCAGCCCTGTGCAGGACATCCCTCTGCCCTGCTGCCAGGTGCTGGGATAAGGCCTTAGGCTTTAAAAAACAGCAGTAAGTGGAGCATTTCAAGTTCAGACAAGGCTACTTTTTTGATGTAAAGTGCAAACTTCACCTCTGTAAGAGATTTCTGCCTCCCTTTTTCCTCTCCAACATGTGGAAAGGAGTGGGAAAAGGTCTGTTGGAGAAGGAGAGCATCACTGCCAGGGTTTGGGGCTGGTGCCTTCCCTAAGCTTTGCAAAGGCATCTCTTTGCACTCTCAGCCTCTTACTCTGCACCTCTGATCTTTGTGTGAAGCTCCTGAGCTCTGCTCAGTGCTGGCACTGGCTCCTGCTCTCTCCCCTCCTGGCAGAGGGTTGGGGGCTTTTGGAGTCCTCTGCTCCATCCGTGAACTTCTCTGGTGGTGCTGAGCATCACTGGTGTCACGCAGGACGTGGGAAGCCTTGGGAAGGAATGTCCCTGAGTGCTTGTTCTGTGTGTCCAGGACGCAGAGGGCTCCACGTGTCTGCACTTGGCCGCCAAGAAGGGGCACTACGACGTCGTTCAGTACCTGCTCTCCAACGGGAAGATGGATGTCAACTGCCAGGTGAGCTCTGCTGTGGGGCAGGAGCTGCTTGTCCCAGCTCAGTGCTCTGCTGGCTGGGAAATGGTCATTCAAACACAGTCCTGTTGCTGGGAGGACACCTGAAAAACACGATAGGGTGGCAATTCCATGGGCCTCCTGTCTGCCAGGGAAGGTGATCCCCTCCACTGACCCTGGGGAACCTTCCCTTCTGTGTCACTTGCAGTTTCTCCTTGACCCTGGGTTTGCTGGCAGAGCCTGTTGCTCAAGGGTGTCACTCCATGGTGAGGGTGCTGGGCTCGTGGGCACACTGTGGGATGGGTTGAGCCTGGCACTTGCCACTATGGACTTTCTGCATTTCCATGGGGTGAGACAGCGCTGCATTGGGGTTCCCCATCCGGGCAGGTCCCTCAGGCTTCTCGGGGGTTTTCATAAGGGTTTTTACATGAGCTGGGTGTTGGTTGTGCCCTTTGGACAGTCAGCTGTGTCTGAACCACCTGGAGATCCGCTGGCAGCCTGCTGAGATTGGAATAAACCCCAGCTGGCTGAGGTGTGGTGGTTCCAGCCACGCCAGGCTCTGCAGGACCTGCAGCAGATGGAAGGAGAGGGAAGGAGAGTGATGGGAGGCACGTGGGCAGGGAAAGGGTCTTTGGCTGCCAGAGGTCTCGGGGAGGCAGCAGGAGCCTGTGGTGCCCGTCGTGTGTGTGTCAGCCTTTCCTCCCTCCCCAGGACGACGGGGGCTGGACGCCGATGATCTGGGCCACGGAGTACAAGCACATCGAGCTGGTGAAGCTGCTGCTGGCAAAGGGCTCCGACATCAACATCCGTGACAATGTAAGGCTCTGCTGGAATCCATTCCAGAAACCAGCCACGAGCTGTGCTTACAAACCCAACACACCCCAGCTGGCACCTTCTGGGCTCAGTGCAGGGAGGTGCTGCCTTGGCACGGGCAGCGAGTGAACAGTGGCTGGTGGGAGAGTTTCCCACCATGTTCTGAGAAGAGGTTTACAAGATGTCCTTTGCCCCCAGCTCTTCTGTCACAGCCTGTGAGGATGCTGTGTGGAATTCTCAGGCTGTAGTCAGCTCTGAGCTGTTTCTCACCCACTGTGCTGCCCCCTGGATGCTGCACCAGGCAGATCCCCTTGAGTGCAGACTTCCCAGCTCCACACTGGTCACAGGCCAGTGGGCACTGGGCATGGATTAGGGGTGCCCTGTGTGTTTCTGAGGGACATAAGCTCATACTTGTGTTTTCTGGATGGGCTGAGCAGACACTGCCAGCTGTTCCAAGCCATCATGGGCACGAAGCCACTGATGTGGGCAGAGCATGTCCACTGGCAGCTCTTTGTGCTGGACCTGACTCTTGGCCTGCTCTTCTCTTCCATAAATCCTGCTCCAGTGGGATGTACTCAGTACTCGAGTCCCTGGGAATTCCATGGGCCCAGTATTGGGCTGTGCCACCTCGTTTCACAGGGATTTCCAAGGAAATAGGGAAGATACTAAGGAGATAGTCTCCTTTTCCTCCCATGTTTCTTCAGGAGACTGATTTTATCAGCACAGCTTTTTTTTCTTGATAATATGTTTCTCATTTTTCCCTTTGAGTCTCTAAGGATATTGATACCCCGGAGCTTTCAAGGCATGTTTGGGTGTGAACTGGGGTGTGAGGAGATGCCCCAGGCTCTGGCCTGTGGATGTGAGATGGTTTGATTAATGAAGGGTAACTGGCCTCACTGCTTACTGCATGGAGGTGTTACAGTGGAGCACCTACCCCTCCATCAGTTCATGCTCTGCTGTGCCTTGTGGCACTGTAGTTCCTTGTCCAGTGCTCCTAGTGCTTTTTTAATCCAAGGGACATAAGCAGATAGTTTTTATACCTCTTTCTAAATGCCTCATTTTGTGTCTTGGGTGCTGTCAGAGGAAGGTATTGGCACGTTTGACTCATGGAGCTCAGAAAGGCTTGAGCTGTTCCTGACGAGTTGCCGTCCCAGTTCAAAAGCTCCTTCCTGATGGGAGTCTCAATTTCCTTGGTAGCTCAGTGTCATCCTGGAAGTGTCTTGCAAGGCCAAGTTGGATAGGGCTTGGAGCAATCTGGGCTAGTGGGAGGTGGCCCTGCCCAGGCCAGGGGGATGGAATGGGATGATCTTTAAGGTCCCTTCCAACCTAAACCAGTCAGTGTTCCTGCGATTCTCTGGTTTAACCCCAGGCAGCAGCCAAGCCTCTCACAGCTGCTCGTTCACTCCCTCACCAGTGGGATCGGGGAGAGAACTGGAAAGAGAAAAGGTAGAGAATTCCTGAGTTGAGATAAAACCAATTTAACAGGGAAAGCAAAACCCCTCCACACAAGCAAAGTGAAACAGGGAATTCATTCCCTGCTTCCCGTGGGCAGCAGGTGTTCATCCATCTCCAAGGGAGCAGGGCCCCATCACATGTAAAGGTGACTTCGGGAAGACAAATGCCATCACTTAAAATGTCCCCTCTTCCTTCTTCTTCCCTCACTTTATATACTGAGTGTGATGTCATGTGGTCTGGAATATCTCTTGGGTCATTTTGGGTCATCTGTCCTGGCTGTGTCTCCTCTCAACCTCCCGTGCGCCCCAGCCCCATCACCAACAATGGCCAGAATGGGCTCTGTGTACACCCTGCTCAGCCATAACAAAAACTGTGTTCAGCACAAATCCAAAACACAGCCCCATTCCAGCCACTGGGAAGAAAATCAGCTTTACCCCAGCCCAAACCAGCACACTTTGACAGGTCCCAGGCAGGTCCGGATCCAATACTGTTCCTAAAAGCAGGAATCAAGGCAGNGAGCAGGGCCCCATCACATGTAAAGGTGACTTCGGGAAGACAAATGCCATCACTTAAAATGTCCCCTCTTCCTTCTTCTTCCCTCACTTTATATACTGAGTGTGATGTCATGTGGTCTGGAATATCTCTTGGGTCATTTTGGGTCATCTGTCCTGGCTGTGTCTCCTCTCAACCTCCCGTGCGCCCCAGCCCCATCACCAACAATGGCCAGAATGGGCTCTGTGTACACCCTGCTCAGCCATAACAAAAACTGTGTTCAGCACAAATCCAAAACACAGCCCCATTCCAGCCACTGGGAAGAAAATCAGCTTTACCCCAGCCCAAACCAGCACACTTTGACAGGTCCCAGGCAGGTCCGGATCCAATACTGTTCCTAAAAGCAGGAATCAAGGCAGGAGGTGGCTTTTTGGGCTGTTGCATCACTGCAGAGCATGGCTGCTCACTCTGAGCAAAACTGACTCACTTGATATGTCACAGGAGCCTTTTGGCTACACACATTAACAACGAAAATCAAATCAACAAGTTACTTGAAAGAAAAGGAAGCTCTTAGCAGCTGTTTGTATCACACATCCATCCTGTCCCCGTGGCTGGTGTCTCCTGATGGATGGTCAGTAAGGGGCAATGTCACCTGTGCTGGGACACATCAGGCTCTGGGAGAAATGCTTTTCACTGGGATGATGCTGCTGGTAGGCAGGGGCTGAGGCGAGGTAGGGCAGCGAGTCCAGGGCTCTGTAACGTGTCTGAGCAGCAGCACGTGGGTGCAATCTACAGGATGAATGATGTGATTTTTCTGGGTGGTACCATAACAGGAGGCAGGAGCTGAGTAGAAAACGGTTTCCCCTCTCCCTGGTGCAGCCAATACCTCCCCTTTTATGGAAGGATATTGAGTTAAGTGGTAATGACTAAAGCATGTGCTTTGTTTTTGCTCTCAAAAGAAAAGAAAGAGAAAAGTGGGGTGATCATTGCTATCACTGCACTGTTGTAATCGATGTCTTGTCTTTAGAGCTTGTCGTGGGGATGGGTTCGAAGTGTACTGCAAATTGCACTGTAACAGAAAACAGGGTATCATTGCTCAAAATATCTCCATCAGAAAGATGAGTGTTCAGCTATTTCTAGTGCTCCTAGTGAGAGATGAGTGCATACAGTATTTAAGAGATGCCTGAAGTCAGATTGATTGCTTTCCCTGTGGCTCATGCTTCTCTTTCCAGCACCTTCACATACCCTGTGTGCTCTTTGCCTCCTTAATTTTGTGCTGCACTCTTTTCCTCTTTAATTTTGTAGCCGTGAGAGACATGCTAGCTTTCCCGTGTGTTTGGGCTGGGAAGGCTCAGCTTCCAGCCTTTTCCAGCATGTTTGTTCGTGTCTGGCACCTCTCATGGATTGATCCAGATTGGTTTGTGGCTCGGAGACAGACAAGTTGCCTGTGTGTGTGTGTGTGAGGAAGGTGACGGATCGCTGTGTGTGCAGCCTCCCCATCCGTGGTGTGTGGAGGCAGATGGAGTGAGAACTCCCTCCTTGGCTGCACGGAGGTTTCCTAGTCCACCCTGGCATTCCCAGCCAGGAGCAGCAATGCGGGGATGGAAGCTGCAGGTGTAGAGCTGAGGAAGGGGACATCCCAAAACGCTGGGGGTTTCAAGGCACTAAACAGCCTCTGCCGTGTTGCTCTTTCGCCCCAGGAGGAAAACATTTGTTTGCACTGGGCTGCTTTTTCTGGCTGTGTGGACATAGCAGAGATCCTGCTGGCGGCCAAGTGCGACTTACACGCCGTGAACATCCACGGGGACTCGCCCCTGCACATCGCAGCCAGAGAGAACCGCTACGAGTGCGTGGTGTAAGTACAGCCCCAGCCCTCCCTCCCCCTGCCCGCTCTGGCCGCCCGGGCACTGCCTGGCAAGCTCAGGAGAGCCTCTGGAATGCTCTTGGTGTCTAAACACAGACCAGGGTTGGGATGGAGGGCTTGTTTCTCCACTGCCCTGCTCCCAGGGGCAGTGGGTTGGCGGTACAGCTGCTGCACGTACACATGGAGTGTTCCTGGAGCCCTGGGCACAGGGGCTGTCTCAGCCTGGGCTTCCCATCAGGCTTCCTTCATTAAAGCTTTTTTTTCCCCCCCACAACTAGCGTGGCATGATATGGTAACAGAGCTTTTCCTTTGCTTCATCCCTGCTCTGAATAAAGCCATCATGTGCACTCACCAAAGGCTGGTGAGTATAAACAAGGGCCAAGTCCAGTACCAGTTTCCCGTGGGACTCTTCCCTTTCCAGCCTACTCTTCCCTCCCCGTATCTTTCCCTGCCAGAGAGTTTCAAGCCTGTCTGAAGTTAGGCTGGTACCAGCAGGGTACCTGTCATGCCTGAAGCAGGGCGAGGTTGGCCCAGAGCTCTCATGAGTGACTGGAGCTCCGGTCTGGGGCTTCTGCCAGCGCCTTCACATAGAAGGATTCACTGAACCATGCTTAATAAAGAACACTCAGGTGATTATTCACTACCACAGCTTCTTCCTCGTCCCTTAAGGGCTGGCTGGAGGATGTGATTCAGCTCGTTTTCCCCGTGCCTGGTTTCTCTTGGGGAATCCTGATCCTTCCTTGCTGTTTTGCAGTCTCTTTCTTTCCCGTGGCTCGGATGTCACTTTAAAGAACAAGGAGGGTGAGACTCCACTCCAGTGCTCCAGCCTTAACTCTCAGGTCTGGGTGGCCCTACAGATGAACAAGACTCTCAAAGAATCATCCACTGAGAAGCCTGTCCAGATAGAGAAGGTGGTGAGCAGGTGAGAATAGGGCTGGCTTGGCTTGTGGGTCAGGAAGTTGAGCCCTTGCGTGGGGAAGGCCGGGGATCTGGTTTAAGGAAGGACTCCAAGTGCAGGATTAGCTTTTTAAACTGCTGTGAAGGTCAGTTTCAGTTTAGCAAGAATTAAGCACATGCTGATTCAGGCCATGGTTTGTAAGTTCATCCCCCAAATGGAAATATTCACGAGCACAAAGAACAATCTGTGAGGCAGGGTGGGAAAATATGAACTCTGTTCTGGTCTGAATTGCTTTTAGGCTTTGAGTGCTCAGTGATCAAAGTCAGTCATTCTGCCCCAGGATGGCACTTTAATGGCCCCTTGTTTGGGGGGACTTTTCTCGTGTGACAATTCCTTCTCCCCGCCGTGTGACAATTCCTTCTCCCCCCTGGCAGAGACATTGCCCGGGGATACGAGCGGATCCCGATTCCCTGTGTCAATTCCGTGGACAGCGAGCCCTGTCCCAGCAACTACAAATATGTTTCTCAGAACTGTGTCACCTCCCCGATGGACATCGACAGAAACATCACCCATTTACAGGTGAGGGACTGTGTGTACTCCTGCGTTTGGTCCTGTTCTGGGGTGTGCATTCACAGCTCCTCTGAATGGGTTTGACATTAAAATTAGGAATGTTTAGTCGTAATATTGCCATCAAATTCCTACTAAGCCTGTGTTCCTCCAGCTCTTGATTTAGGAGGTAGGATTCTGATTTTCTCCAGTTTCGAGGCTTAAGCTGAGCTCTGTGTTCAGCTGAGTGCTGTAGCATTGGCCATCTGCTGCTGGCTGATGTGGCTCCCATTTATCCTTGTCTGGAGAGTTAGAGGTTTGTTGGGAGACCTTCCTCCTGCCTGCAGCATCCAGGCCGAGGTCTCCTCTGTGATACCAAAGTCCCAAAGTCCTGGAAGGGCTGGGTGGTGAAAGAAGAGGTGGGGTGGCTGCAGTGAACTTCCCAAGCCCAGTCCCTGTTGTGCAGCAGCTGGTGGTGGGGCTGTGCTGGCTTGGGGAGTGCTGGGGAAGCAGCCAGCTGGAGAGCCCCTGTGGGAAGAGGGAAGCAGCAGGGGAGGACTGAGACAGCACATTGTGTTGCATCATCTCCCAGCTCTGGTCCCTCCTTGGAGCTCTCCTGGTCCTCAAATGTGGAGAACAGCTCCTAGGGCATGGAGGAGGGCTGGTGGCAGGGGGACATCCTCTCCTGAGCCATGGAGCTGGCACAGGATGAGACCCTTCCCTGTAGATGGAGTCCTTTGGCACTTACTGCACACAGAATAAATAATGGAGTGAAAGTGCCGCTGAATGATGAGGCTGGTTGTCCTTCTGGCTAATGAGAAGGCCATGACTTGTGGTTTTCTCCCTGCTCCAGTGACA
The DNA here is from genome assembly GCA_013396735.1 of Grallaria varia. Taxonomy (NCBI): domain Eukaryota; kingdom Metazoa; phylum Chordata; class Aves; order Passeriformes; family Formicariidae; genus Grallaria; species Grallaria varia. Next base: position 260,367 of record VWZG01006518.1, read on the forward strand.
GAGGTTGCTGTTGAAGTTGTGTGAGGGGTGTGGAGTTAACCCTTTGCTTCTCTTCCAGTATTGTGTCTGTATAGATGACTGCTCCTCCAGTAACTGCATGTGTGGCCAGCTCAGCATGCGCTGCTGGTATGACAAGGTGAGACACAGCCCCTCCTCTTGGGTCACACCAGGGTTTGAGAGCTGAGCTTTGCCTAACTCAGGGCTTAGAATGGGACCTTTGTCACAGTTCCTTGCACAACTCAGTGCCCGGTTGGACAGGACTTGGAGCAACCAGGCCTAGTGGAAGGTGTCCCATGTGGAATGAGATGAGCTTTAAGGTCCCTTCCAACCAAAACATTCTGTGGTTCTATTTCTGCTTGACTGAAAATGCTTTAAGTGCAGTCGCAACTCTGAGACCTGAGTGATAATACAAAATGTGTGCTCAGGGCAGCTTCTCTTGTGTTATTTGTTTGTGTTACTCTCGTGCCAACTGAGCCATTAATGACACCCATGTGACAGGGAGCATTTAATAATCCATGCGTGAAATCAGCTTCCATTTCAGAGCAGCATGGCAAGTGCTGTGATATGCAAACAAGGAGAGGGGAGTAGAGAGAAAGTTGTGGTTTTTTTATTTTATTTTATTTTTTTGCCTGCTTTTATTTGTTGTCATCCTTTTGGATGAAGGCAAAGTAAAGATGTTTTCACTGCTGCATTGCCAGAGGCCAAGTTTGTTTTGGGTAAGTGTGTTCAACCCTCCCGGGAGGTTTTGAGGTTCATATTTGGGCAGCTGCTGCTCATATCAGAAGTTCTGTGAATCTCAGCACGTTTCTCCCAGGGGGAATGTTGGTTCTTTGCTTTGTAACCATTTTATCAACATGTTAATAGGTGATTACATCTTTCAAGGCCTAAAAGCCAAATTTGTTGCGTACGATAAATTGCCTCTATCACTTCCTTAATCCCATATGTTGGTAAATAATTGAATTGTAATTTTTGGGGGAGTGTTATTTGGGAAGGTAATGTGGCTCACAGGACTTGGGTGTGCTGGCCTTGGTCTCTGGAAGTTTAGGCTTTATTCCAGAGACAGACTAAGCATCCACTTCTCCCTTCCAGCACTGCAAAATGATAATAATGATGATGCTGCACAGCAGTTTTCTGCACAGCACTGTGAGATAGGTTTTTGGTGGTGCATAGGGGGATGCCAGACAGCAAAAATCTAGACAGCCTCTTGCTGTTTGTCAGCCGTGGGTGACAGCGGTGAATGTGCTGCTGTCAGGGAAGAGCAAAACCACTGCAGAAGCTCAGGTCTCCTGCTGCTGCTTTTGGCGAGGTGACTCCACTCTGGGGTCCTCTGGCCTGGTTTTTGCACTTGGGGGTGTTTCTGCTCTTGTTTTTCTGGTCTGGAGGGGTCTCAGGAGCAGACAGCTAACCCAGTGTTTGGTGCCTCTCTCCTCCAGGACGGGCGACTCCTGCCCGAGTTCAACATGGCTGAGCCCCCGCTGATCTTCGAGTGCAACCACGCGTGCTCCTGCTGGAGGACCTGCAGGAACCGGGTGGTGCAGAATGGCCTCAGGTGAGGATTCAAACACGGCTTATCTGGGCAGGGCCGGCACCAAACTCTGGAGCTTTCGGGCTCAGTAGTCTCAGCTCACCCATAAACCCACAAAACCCAGCACTTCTGAGATGAGGCAGAAGTTGGTGGCACCACACAGTGCTGTTCCTGCGTGCTGCTGGTGGGAGTGAAGCAGCAGTGGGTTGATGAGCTCAGTTAATATCCCAATTAATATTTGCACCGTGCCGATGTCACCATCAGGTGGGAACTGTGCTGTTCTTTCATCAGCCTGACCACAAAACGTACAAATGGCCCTTGGGTTTGCATGAGCAGCCCAGGTGTGGTGTCTCAGGTGGAGATCTGAGAAGGACATGAGAGCAACGGAACTGCAGAGCCTTCGTTTAGAGGATCGTGTAAGTCAGCAGTCTAGATTAGAAAACAGGCCAGTGTGCCTAAACCTGACTGCTTAAATTTTCCAAACTATTGGCATGACTCCCCCTGGACTGGACACCTGAATACCTGTTGGCCTTGGTGCTGCAGGTTACACTGTTGGGAATTTGGTGCTCAGCTGAAAACGTCAGTGGTTTGGACCTTGCTCTGGAAAAGTTTGTCACTGCACCAAGTTCAAAGGAATCCCACTGGAAAAAAAAAAAAAAAAAGACTTCTGCAATTTTTTTTTTTTGTAGTGCTGACAACACTCTGTTTGCAAACTTTGTAGTTTCAATGACATTTTGCAATGTTAAAAATAAGTGAGGGAAAAGCTTGCTGTGTTTCCACAGAACTTCATTCACCCCTCTCTGGTTTTCCCTGCCAAGCTCCCGAGCTCCTGTGCCTCTGTGGCTGTTCATTTAGGAGCTGCACAGCTACAGCTGTTGCTTTGGCATTCTTGGTTTTTTGCCTTGCTGAAGGGTTTTTCTGAAAGATGGGAAGGGTTGGAAACCCCTCTACGAGGCAGGCAGAGCAGCTCTGCTGGGAAGCTGGATCAGGAGCTGGATCAGGAGCTGGATCAGGAGCTGGATCAGGAGCTGGATCAGGAGCTGGATCAGGAGCTGGATCAGGAGCTGGATCAGGAGCTGGATCAGGAGCTGGATCAGGAGCTGGATCAGGAGCTGGATCAGGAGCTGGATCAGGAGCTGGATCAGGAGCTGGATCAGGAGCTGGATCAGGAGCTGGATCAGGAGCTGGATCAGGAGCTGGATCAGGAGCTGGATCAGGAGCTGGATCAGGAGCTGGATCAGGAGCTGGATCAGGAGCTGGATCAGGAGCTGGATCAGGAGCTGGATCAGGAGCTGGATCAGGAGCTGGATCAGGAGCTGGATCAGGAGCTGGATCAGGAGCTGGATCAGGAGCTGGATCAGGAGCTGGGCAGAGCTGGCGGTCCCTGGGGAGGTGGCAGGGGAGGCTCCTGCCCCAGAGCTGGGCTGGGCAGAGCTGGACAGAGCCGGCGGTCCCTGGGGAGGTGGCAGGGCAGGCTCCTGCCCCTGGGCTGGGCAGAGCTGGCGGTCCCTGGGGAGGTGGCAGGGCAGGCTCCTGCCGCAGGACTGGGCTGCCCCAGGGGTGTTGCTGCTGCTCCCTTCCCAGCTGTGCTGCACATCAGCCCCGCTCGGCAGCACACGCGTGTCCAGCTGGCAGCCTGGCATGGGCTCAGCTGGCGGGCTGGCACGGGAGCCGTGGCCCCGCTGCTGCTGGAGCCCGTCCTGCAGCACAGCCCGAGCCAGAGCTGGGCTCTGCTCTGCTGGAGGGACAAGGGACAGTGGTGGGGAGCTCCCCCGAGCCCCAAACCCAGGGTTAGACTCAGTTTCTCTGAGAGCAGTCGCTCCCTTGAGGAGCATCACTGGCCAGGAGAGAGAGGGGATTGTCCCGCTCTGCTCTGCACTGGGGTGGCCTCACCTGTGACACTGGGGCAGTTCTGGACACTGCAATATAAGAAAGACACTGAGCCTTTGGAGAGTGTCCGAAGAAGGCAACGAAGATGGGGAAGGGCCTGGAGGAGCAGCATGTGAGGACACTGAGGGCACTCGGTGTATTCAGCTGGAAAAGAGGAGACTGAGGGGACACCTCAGTGCAGGTCCAACTTCCTCGGGAGGGGCAGAGGAGGGGCAGGCACTGATCTCTGCTCTGGGGGCACCAGGGACAGCGCCCAGGGAATGGCTGGAGCTGTGCCAGGGCAGGGTCTGGGTGGATCTCAGGGAAAGGTTCTTCTCCCAGAGGGTGGTGGGCACTGCCCAGGCTCCCCAGGGCAGTGGGCACGGCCCCAAGGCTGCCAGAGCTCCAGGAGTGTTTGAGTGATCCTCTGGGGCACAGGGTGTGACTCGTGGGGATGGTCCTGTGCAGGGCTGAGGGTTGGACTGGATGATCCTTGAGGGTCCCTTCCAACTCAGCACATTCTGTGATATTCTGGGATGGTTGGCCCTGGTGAGGGCTCCAGGAGCTGTGGGCAAAGAGGAGAAAATTCAGCCCTTGGTTTGAGCTGATGGTGCAGGAGGGAATGGGTGGGGGGAAGAGAAGTACTGGAATAAGCAACAGGGTGAACTTAAGGTGAGCATCAGATTTCACTTTATTCCGATAACAGCATTGCTGAGAGTAGGTTCTGTTCCCTCAGGGACAGAGCAAACCTTCCCCAGCCCAGGAGACTGTTCATCCTGCACTTAACTCAAGTTCTGGCTGAGCACGAGGCAGAATGACTTACAGGATTGTTTCCCTGCCTATAGACTCCATCAGTAAAATTCCACAGAGCAGCTATTACCCCAAGAAGTTTCAAGTTGCAGTGCTTCTTCCTTGTCTTTCAGCCAGGCAGCTGGATATGATGGACTTGCTAAATGCACTGGCCTCAGCAGAGGGCAGAGGGGGCAGAGCACAAGGTGTTCTGAAGTGCCTGTAAGCTCCCTGCCTTCCCCCTCAGCACCTCTCCCTGCACAGCTCCACTGCTTGAAGTCCCCTTCCACCTTCCCTGTGGGGAGGAGAGCGTGGAGGGGAAAGGAATGCTGCTGGTGGGATTCTCATTTCCTATGTGGAAATCATCACCATGTGACCACGCAGAGCGTCCAGTCCTGTCCCCTCTTCCTCAGTCCCTGGGTGTGCACCTGGCCAGGGACAAGGGACTGACTGGCTCCTGTCCCCTGGCTCCTGTCCCTTGGCCCCAACATTTTCCTAAAGCTTGGAGCAGTCCCCACAGTGATGCCAGTGTGAGGCTGGGAGGGTGAATGTCAGAACCCTCTGTGAGTGTGTGGTGGGGAAGGGTGCTGGCTTTTTGCTCATCCGGATGAAATTTCAGCCTTTGTGTGTGGTGCTGCCATCACTGTGGCTTCATTTCCTCTCTTGCAGGACTCGATTGCAGCTTTATCGAACACAAAAGATGGGCTGGGGAGTGCGAACAATGCAGGACATTCCGCTGGGAACCTTTGTGTGCGAGTAAGTTGTGCAGCTTTCATTAGCTCAGCAAAGCCATCCCTTCCCGAAGCCATCCCCTCCCAAAGCCATCCCTTCCCAAAGTTTGCCCTTCCCAAAGCCATCCTTTCCCAAAGCCGTCCCTTCCCAAAGCCATCCTTTCCCAAAGCCGTCCCTTCCCAAAGCCATCCTTTCCCAAAGCCATCCCTTCCCAAGGCCGTCCCTTCCCGAAGCCATCCCTTCCCAAAGTTGTCCCTTCCCAAGGCCATCCCCTCCCAAAGCCATCCCCTCCCGAAGCCATCCCTTCCCAAAGCCATCCCTTCCCAAAGTTTGCCCTTCCCAAAGCCGTCCTTTCCCAAAGCTGTCGCATCCCAAAGCCATCCTTTCCCAAAGCCGTCCCTTCCCAAACCAATCCCTTCCCGGGGACAGTTTCCTACTCTTTAAGGAGAGGTTTCCACACAGGTCACATTGGCATCAAACGGAGCTGCCTTCTCTCAGTCAGAGGGTTCTTGCTCCACTTCTTGCTCTGTTTGTCCTTTTCCTCATAGCAAGGAGCTTTCTCCACCCCTTTCTATCCCACTGGGATCTGTGCTCAGCTCTTACCCTTTGGAATCACAAGCGGCTTGTGCTGCAAATGTGCTCAGCTCACGTGTCACTGTGGATATCCCGGGCAGTTTGGAACAACACTTTTTGTGGGGGATCATTTTCTCTTCCAGTCCTGACTTCTCCAGAGGTTTTCCAGTGCCACAGCTCTGGCTTTAGTTTGATTCAGCAAAACAGTGAAGCACCTGGCATTAAGCACATGTTTTAACCCTGATTCAGTACAGTAGTTCAGAACAAAAATGTGCAGATTTATGTCAAGTGAAAAACCTGCCATCAGACCCTACGGTTTTAGGCTTTTTAAAAAGTGGGATGTGTGCTTCATTCAATATTTTGGAAAGTATTTTTTTCATTGCAATACTACAGTGACTTAAGACCTTCTCAATAAGTCTGAACTCGTGCCCATCATGGAAATAGGTGCTGGGGCTTTTTAGAATAGTTATTGATGTTTTTGGAACTGGGGTGGGGGATTGGGGAAGATTATTGCAGTATCTGAAAGGAAAAATGAAGGAGCGAATTGGCCAAGTGTTTCTTCCATGTTAGGAGCTGCCAGATGCCAAAATTTTTTTTTAGAGATTAAGCCAAAACCTTCTGTTTGTGGGGAATGTCTCAGGTCTGTCTTCATGCAAGGCTTTCCATAAGTACCAGAGGTCTCAGTGTCCTGGTTCAGTGCCCAGAAAGAAGCCGGAGCCTGGGAGTGAACTGCTCCCAAGGGAAAAGGGCCCTGCCTTTAGCAAGTCCTGCTGGAATGGTAACACCCAAAGGAACAGGCTGTGAACAGGCAGCCCAGGGGAAGGGGTGTAGTGAACCCAGGCAGGGCATTGTAGAACACACGGAGCTGATACCACAGCCTGACTCTGCCCCCACCCTTGCCAGGAGCTGCTGCCCCACTGTTTCAGTGGTGGGAACTATCTTCATTATCTAAATGAGCTGCATATTAAATAGCTGAGCTAATTTATGTCTTGCCCATGCACATTCCTCCTGGACTCCATCACTCTCAAATGTTATTTACTCCCTCACCAACTCAAAGTCCTCTCCTCCTCCTCAATCCAGCACTGATGTCCTTCCTGTTATTCTTTATGAACAAAAACCTATAAACTTGGTTTCTCCTCTTCCTCCTCTCTGGCAAAGCAACCCCAGTGCCAGGGGTGCTACTCCCAGCTCCTCTGGAAGGCTGTTTTGTGTTAAACACCTGAATTAGAGCCCTGAGTGGGGAGTTGCTTTGTGTACAGTGGGTATTACTATCCTTTTTTGTTGTTGTTGTTGTTGTTATGACTGCAGTGGTTATTTTTATCCTTTATAAAGATAATTTGATTGGTGATCTTTATTCCCCAACTCATCATGTGGTGAGGGCAGATCTGGATAGTTCTCACCACGCTTTTATCTTGGTCCTGTTTCTCTGTGTGAGTGTCTTCCTTACACACGTGCTGCTTTTCAGCCAGCTCTGTGCTTCAGATACCTTTCAGCTTTTCTCTGTAATCCCTCCAAAAATTGTTTCCCTTTCCTACTTGCAGGCTGTGCCTCTGGGATTGTTGAGCAGAGTGTTGAGAGTCTCCCATATCCCAGGGAAAATACTGGAACCTGTGCTAGGGGATCCCTATTGCTCTCGATTTTTGCCTGGAGTGTGCTCTGGTCATAGAATCACTAAGGTTGGAAAGGACCTCCAAGATAAAAAAAGTCCACCTAAATTGAGTCCAACCTGATTAAATGGTGATAAGTGGCCCTGTAAAGCTCTGGAATTGACTTATTTGCCACCAGTGTGCTGACTATCTTGCTGGGAAGAAAGACTCTGGCTTGACCACAGGTCTTAAATGAAGGGGCTGATGCTCCTGCTCTTTGGGTGCCTCTTGCACATCCTTCCCTAACATTGGACCTGGAAAATCAGGGAACCATTTGTATCTGTAAACAGTCTTGGAAAGGAAACAAGTTACAGGAATAGCCTTTGAAGGAGCATCAAACCAACAGTTTTTAATTAGGTTGTGGTATTTTGTTTCATGGAGTTACAAACCTGCCTTGGCTGTCCCTGGGCAGGGAGCCTCTCTGGGCAGCATCTTTCAGCTGTTCTCAGCTGCTGCTGGGCCAGGCCACAGCACTTTTCCTCCCTCTGTGACCATCACCTTCCCATGCTTTAGGTGACCAAGGGGCTGGTGATTTCCAGTAATGCTGCAGTGCTTTATGGATAAGATACAGCAGGGCAGACAGGAGGCTCTAGTGTGGCTGCAGCCTCTGCTTTGACAGAGCAGTTGGACCTCATGGCTCAGGTTTGGGAACTGCAGCCAAGTGTTCCCTGGTCACAGAACGTGGGTCCTCTCCAGGTCCATGTTTCGTGGCTCTCCTCCTCTCCAGGTCCATGTTTCGTGGCTCTCCTCCTCTCCAGGTCCATGTTTCGTGGCTCTCCTCCTCTCCAGGTCCATGTTTCGTGGCTCTCCTCCTCTCCAGGTCCATGTTTCATGGCTCTCCTCCTGGCCAGCCTAGAGTTAAATGCTGCCTTGAGCCACAGGGGGACTGGAGATGGTTGGTTCACACTTGGAATGTGCCTCAGAGCTGCAGAGGAGTGTGATCCTGGCTGCTGGTCATGGAATTCTGTTGATACTGCAAAGAATATTTATTCATATTGTGAACCCTTTACTTACAATTAATCATCATTTCATTGCAGGCTGGGGAGACTTACATACCAAAATCATAGAAACACGGACTGGTGTGGGTTGGAAGGGATCTTAAAGCTCATCCCGTTCCAATCTCCTCCCAAGGGCAGGGACAGCTCCCAGGAGACCCCGTTGCTCCAAAGCCTGTCCAGGCTGGCCTTGAACACTTGAAAACCTGCTGTGCTGGTGCTTCTTTCTTGTATCCTCCCTCAGCATGTCTCCTCTGTGCCCCTTGCTTTGATCACAAGCAGGTCAGGGCAGGAAATGTTGAACCTTGACAGTCCCAAACTGTTTTAAGATGGAGACACGGAGACAGATGTGGGAGCACCAGTGAAGTGGAGACTCCTGCAACAAGGGGGTTTGCATCAAACCCAGCCCCTCTCTGGGTGTGAAGGGTAGGGGGTGTATTTAGTCCTTCTCAGCAAGCCCAGGCCAAAGCAGAACCTGATTCATTCTCCTTGGAGAACCTGCCTGTTACTGCCTTGCACCTGGTTTTACAACAGGGTGGACTTACAACAGCTTGGATTTATTCTGGTTCAAGAGGGACTGACAAAGAAGCCAAGATCCTTCTAGGGATCCTGCCAGGTTAAGTTAGACCTAAGACTTTTAAAACAAACTTTTTGAAGGTACGAAGCCTATGGAATTGTTCAAGATACCCTGGAAAACACAGGAAGGGCAAACACAAACATTTTGCTTTGGGATGTGAACAGTACAATCACTGCAGTGGTTATGGGAGAGCCTGAGTTTGACCAGAAACATAAGGAAAATCGGATTAATATGTTGATCTTGGCCAACAAAGAGATTTGAAGAAGGAAACACGGTCCTCAGGAAAAATGTCAATTCTGTTGGAAGTAAGACTCCATTTTTAATATTGAAAGTGTTGCCCTGAAAAGATGGGGTTTAGAGCCAGGTCGAAGCTGGCAGAGCTCCCTTTGCCCGGGTGGCTCTGAGCTGAGCAGCACTGCTGAGGCTGTGCCTGCCTTGTGTGGCTGGGCTGGATCCTTCCTTCCCTCTTCCCAGAAAGAGATGTTTAAATCCACGTTCTTTCTGCCTGTGCTCTGTCTGCAGGTACGTGGGTGAGCTGATCTCTGACTCCGAGGCAGACGTCCGCGAAGAGGACTCCTACCTCTTCGACCTTGACAACAAGGTACTGTATCTGGAGGTGTCCAATGACACAAACCCAAGGTCTTGCCTCTCCGAGAGAGCAGAGAATTATTTCCCTCCATCCTGATGTACAGCATGACCTGAAGGTCTGCAGAGAGCAGTAAAACAGTTGGAATATAGTTGAGGTCTGACTTGGGACAGTAATTGAGGTTGGACTTAGGCTTGGTTGAACAGGCAGCAGAGCCCAGCAGCACTGGCCACACTGGCACGTGCTGCCCACACCACTTTGGATGCACAAGAAGCTCTTCTGTCAAACCCCTTTGAGCATCCAGAGATTGGTTGTCCAGTTTTTGGTCCCCCCGTGTGTATCTGCAGGCTGGCACATGGGTCTGGTCGGCAGCTCTGTGAGCTCTTCATCAAACGATGAGCTGGAAGACTGAAAAAAACCCCAACAAACCCTGTTCACTCACAAAGGGATCCATCAGGGGTACCCTGGCAGGGGCTTGAGGCTCATTCTGCTGCTCGTTCCCCTTTACTGCTCTGCGAAGGCTCTTGGAGCAGAAATACTGCTTTGAAAAGTGCAATCTAAACCTTTAATGCAGGGCCATGACTGCAGACTTCCCTTGGGAAAGGAGGAGAGGAGAAGGGTGAGCTGGGGACTCAGAGCAGTGGGGTGGCTTCCAAAGAAGGCTGCAAAACACTCTCTGTCTCGTTTCTGTCATCAGCTTGTGGCAGAGAAGCTTTGCTTCATCTTTTTGCCCTGTTTTTTTTTTTTTTAAAGAGGCAAACAGCTGAAAAAAAGGATAAATAAAGAAGAGTCTGGTAGTCGGTCTGAAAACAGTGGGGTCAAACTGTAATTAAGAAGTTGAAAAGCAGCAGGGACTTCAGCCTGCTTTGTGCATTTATGAGCAAGGCCTTTTGGTCAGCCCTGGCTCTCTGCCTTGAGGGACAACCTCTGTGTTGGCTCCTGGGGAACCTTCAGGGGAGCAAGGAGGGAGACCAAGGTGGAGCATCTGTAGAAAACCAGGCACAAATCATTGAGGGATGGTTAAAAAACCCCCTTTGGGCTGGGCAAAGGAGGTCAGGGCAGAGCCAGCAGGTCTTGTGGCCTCTGGAGTGAGGGGGAGTTACTCAGGGTGTGAATCCCAACCCTGGAGTGGACTTGTGCAGTTTTGAGAGGGGGGTTGGGTGGTCATTTCTGTTGTCCCTGTCCCTTGAGTTGTCACTCACAGCCACATGTGAGGTGGATCCTTCCATGTCCCAGGTCCTGCATCCCTGGGTGTGGTGGGTGATGTCCTCACCCACGGTGGCATTCCCACGGAGGAAATTGAGGGAGTGGTGGGAATCATTTCTTCATGAGATTGGAGCTGGTGGCTGTGTGTGTGATACAGCCCATGTGGGGTGATGCCCCCCATTTCTGGGATGTTTTCCCTGGCTCCTGGTGGTGTGACCTGGCACAGCTCGGCCATTAACGATCCCGAGGTGCTTGCCCAAAAGGGACTTCGAGCACCACTAATGGATTCTTTTGCTTTTGGCCTCTTTGCAGCTGAAATTACCTTCTCTAATTAAAGTCTCTGCTTTGCACAGTCATTCTCTGCTGGAATAAAACAGCCCTGAGGGGGGTTCTTTTATTTTCAAGGAAAACAAAGTATTACTGCTCTCTGGGCTCTCTGGAAAGGGAATGTCTGTGTTCTCACTTTCACTCTTATCTGCAAAAAGCTGTGTTTTCTTGAGGCTCTGGCTTTGTGTTTCCTGGCTGTCATGTTCAATTAGAGGACAGAACAGATGCCTGTGGCTGGTACACGTAAGGTGTCTGCATTGCACATCAATCCCACTGTGCCAAACTGGTGCTTGGACAGGGCAGAACTGGGAGAACTGGTGTGCCAGGCAGCATCCTGGGCACTTTGACAGGTCTTTGGGCTTGTGGGGGCAGAGTGCTGTGAAGAGAACTGTTGAACATACAAGTGTGTGTGCATTTTCAGTCCCTTTAAACCTACAGGGAGTGTCCCGCTGTGGTTGTTCTCCTCGGAGCCCTCCAGAGGAACGACCAGCAGCTCCATCTTTGTTTGACTGAAGCAGTGATGGTCCCCAGGCCAGGCTTCTCTAACGTGGGTGCCCCGTTTCTCCTGCAGGATGGAGAGGTGTACTGCATAGATGCCCGTTTCTATGGCAACATCAGCCGCTTCATCAACCACCTCTGCGAGCCCAACCTCATCCCCGTGCGGGTGTTCATGTCACACCAGGACCTTCGCTTCCCCAGGATCGCCTTCTTCAGCACGAGGCACATAGAGGCTGGAGAGGAAATTGGGTGGGTGCTGCCAGGGGCTGCCTCCTCCTCGCTGGGCGAGGGCACAGCGTGGGGGGATGAGGGTCCTGCTGCCCCCCAACTCCAGGGACTGCATCTCTCGGGGATCCCACCAGGGCTCCATCCCCCGAGGCTTTGCAAAGCCCCAGGTTCAACATGCCATGTGAGCTTGGAGTCCTCAGCATCTCCATGTGCTGGGCTGGTCCCACAGTGTGGGCAGCAGAGAAGAGGGGGATTCTGCCCCTCTGCCCCTCTCAGGTGAGACCCCACCTGCAGAGCTGCCTCCAGGCCTGGGGCACCAACAGCAGAGGGATGTGGAGGTGCTAGAGTGAGTCCAGAGGAGGCCATGGAGATGCTCAGGGCTGGAGCCCCTCTGCTCTGGGAGAGCTGGGGCTGTTCACCTGGAGAAAAGAAGGTTTTGGGGAGACCCAAGAGCTCCTTGCAGTGCCTAAAGGGACTCCAAGAGAGCTGGGGAGTGACCTGGGACAAGGGATGGAGGGACAAGACAAGGGGGAATGGCTTCCCACTTCCAGAGGGCAGGGATAGATTAGAGTAGATAGAAGGAAGAACTCCTACAGTGAGGGTGGGCAGGCCCTGGCACAGGTTGGGCAGAGAAACTGTGGCTGCCCCTAGATCCCTGGAAGTGTCCAAGGCCAGGTTGGACAGGGCTTGGAGCGACCTGGGCGGGTGGAAGGTGTCCCTGCCCATGGCAGGGGTTGGCACTGGATGACCTTCCAACCCAGCCCGGTGACCCTCCGTGCCCACCCTGCCATCCTGTGCCCCTTTTGCTCTCTCTGTTGCCGTGCAGTGACCCCATCTCTGCCTTTCTCCTGCAGCTTTGACTACGGGGACAGGTTCTGGGACATCAAAGGCAAATACTTCAGCTGTCAGTGCGGTTCACCCAAGTGCAAACACTCGAGCTCAGCGCTGGCCCAGCGGCAGGCGAGCACCTCTGCCCAGGACACGCAGGAGAACGGGCTCCCCGACACCAGCTCTGCCACGGCAGCCGGCCCCTTTTGAGGCTCCGCTCCCCAGAGACTGACTCCTTTGAACCCCCTATAGATTCACGTACTGTCTGAATTTCCATTTAAACAGAGAAAAAAAAAAAAAAAAAAAAAA
>VWZG01006518.1:280566-298669 GCA_013396735.1 Grallaria varia
TTCTGTGAAAATCCTTTCTGCTTTGGAAGTATTTTTGTGAAGAGGAGGGAAAAGGACACCAAATTGCCTGGAAACTTTCCATCCTTGCCTCTCTGTGTTGGTACAGGTGGTGTTAAACCCCCAGACTGGTGGGTCTCTGGGACTCGGTGACGTCCCACGTGCTGTGCTGGGCCCCTCCTTGGACACACAGACCCCTCCCCAGTCCTCAGAGCAGAACCCCCAGCCCTGTCTGGGTCAGACCAGCCACCTCCCCGGATCCAGGGACTTCTGGGTCAGGGTGTGATGCTTCCGAGGGTCTCTCCGTGCAAAGTTTTGGCTTTATTCGGGCTCACTCTCAATGAGGGTCGTGCCCATACACCTGGATGGTGCCAATCCCTGTTCCTTGCTGGCTTTGTGTCTTGGAAAAGCTCTTTCCTGACCCTCTGCTGCCACGTGAAGGTGCCGTTTGCTGCCTCTGTGTTTGCCTTGACTATTGTGGAAACCTCCCCCAAAAATTGGTTTGGATGGTGCCTGAATCTTGAGGTCTGCTGGCCTGGGCAAAACCAGTTTTTCCCAGTTATTTGCAATGTGTCCATAATTCTTCACAAGCTGCTTGCACAAAACCCAAAAAGCCGTGTTGGGAAATTTCTTGCAGAAAATGGACATATGAGTGACCTCAGTGCTTTAGATGCAGTTATGCTGCCAGGCCTTTAAGACTGCAGGGAAAAGCTACTTTGAAGAAGCCTCTGTGGAGATCAACAGGGAGAAGAATGTCAACTTAGAGAAGCTGCAGCAGAAGATTAAAAACAACGGCCACGGAGAGAGATCACAAGGACTTTATTTTACACCAATAGAGTTGTGTGTTATTGGCATTAAGCAGTCACGGGGTGGTTTGCAGTGTGTGAGCTCTCTGGGTTATTGAAGGGGTGTTTTCACAACAATAAATGGCATTACCTTGATCATATTGGTCAGTTCGTGGTGTCCATGAGTTTCCCTCGCAATAAAGCCAGACAAGGGTTGTGTGCCTTGGTTAAACCTCAGGGGAGGTTTAGTATTTTAGGAAAAGGTCCTTCCCCCAGAGGGTGGTGGGCACTGCCCAGGCTCCCCAGGGCAGTGGGCACGGCCCCAAGGCTGCCAGAGCTCCAGGAGGGTTTGGATGCTCAGGGTGGGATTGTTGGGGTGTCTGGGCAGGGCCAGGAGTTGGACTGGATGATCCTTGGGGGTCCCTCCCAGCTGGGGATGTTGGGTGACTGTGCAAGCACAGGATTCCCTGGCCCTGCAGCAGGGGAAGGGAAATGCCCAGGGATGCTCCTGGTGCTGAGCCTTCCCTGCAGCCCTGGGTGATCCCAGCATTGTCATATCCCATGGCCCTGGACAGCAGGAAACTCGCCCTGCAGTGCCTGGGGAATGGGGACACAAAAGGGGTCCCTGAGAGCCCCAAGGGAGGGTCCTTCAGCCAGACCCCAAAATGTTCCATTTCCCCAGAACAACACTTTGGCTGCGTGTTGGAGTCTGTTAAAAGAATTCAATTTAGAAAACGTTATGCCATGGAGAGGAGGAGAAGGGGAGAACATTATGGCTAAATAATTTCACTTAACTGTTCCAGACCTTTCTGGCTAATTCAGTTGAACCAAGTGTTGCCTGGTTTAGGGACCTGCAGAGCTCAGATCCTCATGCAGTGTCAGTGACTGTGGCTCTGACACGCAGGACGGCTCCAGGAGATGCCCTCTGGATGTTACTGAGCCTTAGTTCTTGAAGCAGAGCAGAGAAAGAAAAACCTGGGCTGTGAACCAGAGCTCGGATGCCTCTCGTGTGGTCAATCCTTGCTGCCCATTCACTCATCACATACCGCGATTTTCGGGCCAATTCTTAAATCCACGTGAACATCAAAGTCCCGCCTGGAACGAGGCAAACGATCGAACTCAGTTCTGCTTTGGAAAAACAACCCAGCTCCAAATGTGGAGCTTCAGCAGGAGCCTGGTGATCCAGGCAGTGTTTGGAAGCCAGCAGATATTCCTGCTGGGCAATGTTAAATTTGCTCCTCACGTTGTTCATTATTCTCTGCTGGCTTTCTAAGTGGCTGCCCTTGGTATTGAGACCAGCAAGTGTCTGCCTTCCCCAGCTGCATTCCCGGCCAATTCCCAGCTTTGGATGACAGAGATAGTTACTCACAGCCGAGTGCTGCAAATTCATGGGGTTTCAACCTGAAATCAAACACTTGGAGGTTTGGGTCCCCCAAAATCGAACACTTGGAGGTTTAGGAGGTGCCCCAAAACCAAACACTTGGAAGTTTGGGAGGTGCTGTAAAGCCCTGCCCGAGTGCCTGGGCTGGTGTTGGGTTTTACCTTCGCCGTATCTCTGCCAGCTTTGGTTTCACAGGATCACAGAATATCCGGAGCTGGAAGGGACCCCCAGGGATTGCCGAGTCCAACTCCCAACCCTTCTGGGACACCCCAACAATCCCACCCTGTTTCTTCAGGGATTGTCTTCCCTGAGCTTTGCAGCCGCTTCTAATTCCTTCAGTCCCCTCCTCGATGTCCCAAAAAATGACAATAAAAGAGTCGCAAACACTTGTGGGTTTGTTTGTTGGTTTTGATTTTATTTTATTTTTCAGAAAGTGTTTACGTTTTTCCCTTGGCCACTCGTCTAAGTGGAACTTCCCTCTGATGGTTTTCCTTTCCTGCTGGAAGTTTTCATTTTGATTTAAAATCCTCTGGGTCAAAGTCCCCCATGTTTGTGTAAATCCACGAGGCGTGTGGCCAGTGCTGCAAACAACCTCTGAGGACGAGCCGTAAACACTCAAATCTTGTGGTGCCTTTGGGTTTGAGCATCGTGGAAAAACCTGGTTTTCTGCTCAAATCTGTTGCCTTCCTCCTCTTTTCCTTGTTTACGTATTTTCCTTCTATAATTTGCTGTTTGTCTCTCTCCTCTCCTTCTTGACGCTTTCTCCCCTTTCTAGTTTTGTTGGAGGGAAACACAAAAAGCTTTGATTTTCCTCTTTGCAGGAGAAGCAGCTTCTCCACCTTGAGCTGCTCAGGCCATGCTGGGGCTCAGCCTTTGACACCAAACCGTTGCCACTGTTCGACACCACAAAAAGGATCAAAAAGTGCCATTTTCTCCGGGGGTTTTGCTGCTCTGGCCCCTCCAGGTCCCACCAAGGAGGGGGACCCAGAGGTTGGATTTCTCCACGGGTCGTGCAGAAGCTTTTTTTCCATTTTCCCTTTCAAAAGTAGCCGAGCTCTTGATGTTGGTTCGTGCATCTTCTCTCTGCTGGAGAGATGCAGGTCTGCAAGCTGTCAAGGAGGCTCTTTTATGAGCACTTGAAAGCCAAAATAAAATAAAATAAAATAAAATAAAGAAAGCAGCTCTTGAAGAGTGGTGAGGACTAATGAAGCTGTTTTATCTTTGCCGTTTGTGTGTACGCAGGGTGGGGGGAAAGGGAATCCTACAGAGCACGGCAAACACACCGAGGGCAGAGCAGTTAATGGGATGAAAATGAAATCAACATCCAGGACTTAATTAAGGAGCTGTTTTTATTCACGTCCCATGAAAAAGGCCCCCCCCTAAGATGAGAGATGCCAAACATTGTCGTGTCCTGCAGGTCACTGACAGCCCCAGGGCCTTGGGAAAGGCAGGTTTGGGCTGTGCCTTCTGGCAATAAACAGTGGAGAAGACAACGAGGGGACAAAGGAGGATGCGGCCAAACGTTCCTCCAGCCGTGGCTTCAGGCTGAAAGAGGGGAGGTTGAGGTTGGATATTAGGAAAAATCTCTTCCCTGGGAGGGTGGGCAGAGAAGCTGTGGCTGCCCCATCCCTGGAAGTGTCCAAGTCCAGGTTGGATGGGGCTTGGAGCAACCTGGGCTGATGGAAGGTGTCCCTGCCCATGGCAGGAGGTGACACTGGGTGATCTTTAAGGTCCCTTCCAACGCAGACCAGTTTGGGATTCTGTGATTCCATAATATTTGGGGTTAGTCCCAGACCCCAAACTCCTGTGTGTGTTTATTTACAGCTCCATGCAGGGAGAGGATCCCCTTTGGAGCAGGGAGAGGGTTTGTCAGAATCCAAGGTGGGACGAGGAGAGAACAGCCACTCATGGAGGAAAATATCGAGTCCTTTAAGCTTCTGTGCCACTTGCAAAAGGAGCCTGATGTGTTTATTTCTCGGTGAAGTGGAAAATGCAGCTGTTGCCAAGAACTAATCCTTTACTAAACTGTCTGAAATGGGAACAGTAAAGACCCACTGAAGAGAAATATTCTAAACACTGACCTGGGCTGCTCAGATACTGTGTGCTATCAAGAGTTTTAGGGGTAAAGCAAGCAACCAATTTATAATTAAAATACTGATTTATTTTCTGTGTGTTTTTGGTTTTTTTGGGTTTTGTGTTTTTGTTTTGTTTTGGATCTTTTTTGTTTGTGTTGTTTGTTTGTTTTGAGGGATTTTTTGTGGTTTTTTTTTTTTTTGTGTGCTTTGGGGGGTTTCCTTTGTTTTTTATGATTTTTTTATTTTGTTTGTTTTTTCTGTTTGTTTTATGTTTTTGTTTGTTTTGGGGTTTTGGTTGGTTCGTTGTTTATTTTTTTCTTTTTGTTTTGTGGTTTTGTTTTGGTTACACATAAAATGGACAAGGCACCCCGAAAGGCTGGGAACTGAACGCGTTGCTGGCCCTGGTGCTTTGAAAGGCAATTTGTATCCTTCAATTCCTGCAGTCGGACACAGCTGGACACCCCTGTTGTGTGTCCCTGCCATTCCAGCTGTTCCTGAGGCCACTAAAACTGGTTTTAATGCTGTTTCAGCTCACCTGTGTGAGCTTCTTTGGAGAGCACAGACATGTGGTGACAGAGGGCAGACACACAAAGGAGCTGCTGTTCTAGAGTGGGGAAAAAAAGTCCATTCTAATTTATACCTCTGGAATTCGTTCTTGTCTTCCAGCAGCATAATGAATCACAGGTGGGAATGTCAAATATATTAACTGGTTTTATCCCTCTCCTTCTAGTCTTTGAACACCACGTATTTAAGGGACATTCAAACAGTGCAAATCAGTCACAGAGAAGCTTGATAAGACTTGTTTGGTTGTGATTTTCTGCTGTCCATGCCCCCTGTTGTTGCTGGTGTCCCATAGAAAGCCAGACTTCATTAAGGGACCTCCTTGCTTTTGAAAACCACCTTTTCTACAAGGTGAGAACCACCTTTTCTATGAGGTTGAGAACCGCCTTTCCTACAGGGTGAGAACCACTTTTCCTACAAGGTGAGCTGCTTTTTGGACAGAAGCATCGACCTGTGATGCTCTGGCAGCCTATTCAGGGCTGAGCATCCTCTCCCATCCCAGGAAGGGCTGACAGACCTGTCTCTGCTGTGTCCAGGAGGGTGTTCAATGGGGCTCAGTTGGGCTGTGACTCCCCAAAAACCCCCACCTAAGGGGCTGATTAGGAGCAGGTGGTGACCCTGGAAGCTTTGGGAGCTCAAGGATGGCCCATTCCCCTTTGTCCCCACTCAGTTCAGCCCACAAGACCAAGTGGTGACTTGTAAGGGATGTTCTGAGGACACTGCCAGGACCACGCAGGAGATCCCACCAGCCCTTCTCAGCCTCTCAGCAAGTCAAGCCCTGCTCCCACAGTAGCTCCAGCTGCTCTTAACTCTGTCCTTATCACTCTAAGGAGGAAAGAACTCACCCCCCTGCACCCCAAGCCCTTCTGGGGTCCACTGACTGCTGGTCCTGGTGGTCTTGGCCTTCATCCTTCACTGGACAAATGGCCCCACGGGGGAGCAGGGTGGTGGCAGTGCCAGGAGCTGAGCTGACCACCCTCATGGCATCAATTCACGTTTCTGTTCCACTCAAGGGATGATCCTTCCAATTTTCCCGTTCCAGGAGACGATGTCAAGAGGCTGCTGAACGCCCCACTCACTGGCAGGGAAACGTGTCCCTCCCCTGGAGGCCTGTGAGCTGTAATTACTGTGTTCGACTTGTAGAGATGCCAGCACTGAAAACCCTGGCTGTACATCTCTGTTTCTCCAAGGAGGAGCTGGAACAGCAAACGCCACCCTTTGACAGGAACAAGGGGAGTTGCCCCTTCCTGGGGAGCCTGACGTGCTCCTGCACTCGTGGAAGGGAAGAGACCTGGGGAGAGGGGTCCTGGCTGCATCTGAAGGTCCTGGATGAGTTCCCTGAAGGAACATTTGATCTGATGAACGCGTAGGCTTTTGAGATCCTCAGGAAAACACCAGGCAGCTGGGTGTGAAAGGCAGCCTGCTCATGCTGGATGGCATTGACTCCACCCGCCCTCCCTCCCTCCTCGGCTGGGTCTGGAGTACCAGTTGTCCCCGAATTTTGCTGTTTCCTTTCCCATGAAAGGTCCAAATCCTGCAGCAGAATGAGATGGGGGAACTGCCAAGGAGAGAGAGGCTGTGGGGTCAAGATTTTTTTTTTGGTTCAGATCACAATAGATTTTCTGTTATTTTAAAGACCACAATTTCTCTGTTCGCAGAAAACCAAGCGACGGCCCAGGAGTGTTGTCTCACTAATAATGCAATTCAAGCATGGGCTTGAATTGAACTTTAAAAAGACATGTGACCTCCCTTTGGGTTCCCACAGGATTTCTTTCTTACATTTGTTTGTGTCTTGCAAAAATCTGCCTTCAGGAGGAGAAAAGCTTGGAGCTCCAAACGAGTCTAACCAGTGAGAGGAGGGAGGAAGAAACCATCAGCACTTGAGGTTGTTGTCACCTCTGGGCTCTGTGTCGTGGGTGATGGGACATCACCTTTGGACTGCCTCAGCCTGGAGACACGGTCCCTGTGCAGGTTGGATGGTGGCCATCAGCGTGTCTTTGGTGTCTCTGCCCCTTTGGGAGCCACACCATCATCATCAGAAGTCCCACCATGTGTTCCACTGCTCTTGGAGGTGAAAACCACGTCATCCTGACTTCATCAGGCATTGGGTCTTGCTGAGGTGCTTGTGAGAATCCCACAGGGCTACAAACACTTTCTGCCACTTTGCCCAAAATTAATTGTTAAAGATGGAAATGCTTTAGAGACGTTTACAATGTGCTTGTTGTCCAGAAGCTGGCACTGGGTTTGGTGCTCGTGAAAAGCTGCCAGATGTCTTCAAGGCCCCTCTTCTGACCACCAGACTCCACTTGCTGCCAAAGCTCAGACAAGAAAATGGGCCTCCTGGTCCTAAATCTGCTTTGCTTTATTTTTTTTATTGTTTTAACCCCCGTTCTTGCCAGTTCTTGCCATGTGAAATTGTTAGCTGCGGTTTCTTCCTTCTAATTTCCCATTTTCTGGCATTGCTGGGCCTCTTCTGCAGCACAACCTACCAAAAAGCTTCTTCAGCTTGGCTGCATTTGGGCTTTTCCCCTCGTTTGTGGGTCGGGCTGTGCAGTTCAGGCACAAGCAGGGGTTGGAAACACGAACTCTTCAACCATCTGACTTCCCTTGCAAGAAATGTTTGGTTGGGGCGTGTGCTCTGTTTGCTGATTAAAATTATTTTCTCAGTAATAGAATCTCTCAGTGTCTCTAATGTGAGAAGGAGTAATTAAATCCTCTCAGTAATGCAGACAAATAATGTCTTTGGAGAGTCCTGAGTGCATCATAAATCATCAGAGTTGTGTTCCTGAGGTGCCACCTCCCCGTGTCCTGGTGCTGAGTGATTGCAGGGGGGTTTTATCACGTGCTGGGCAGAGGTCACTTGCTGGCCCCCAGTGCCATCTGTAATGGCACTGCCCGGGGGCTCTGGTGATGCCGTGGTGTCCCCAGTGCCCACCAGGGAGCTGCCATTGTTTTATATAACCCGTTTACAAACATCTTGGGGTTTTGGACTGTCCCTCCTCCGAAGAGCCCCATCATGGAAAGAAATGCTGCCAACCCTCCGTTCGGAGCTGAGGTGGAAGCACGGAGCCAAGAGCAGGGCTGACCGCAGGGATGCTCCTGGGACCCAGAAGATGTCCCCTGGGGGGGGGACACACCTCCCCCTGCAACTGCTCTTGTTACTCATTAGGCTTTCAAAGTCAAAGACAGAAAGGCGCTGAACTGCTGGGCTGGCCCTGCTCGGTGCCAGGGCTTGTGCTGGGCGGAAAGCGGGAGGTGACAACGGGGGTGACCCCCGAGCGCGGGGCGTGGGAGGCCTCTCCCGCCCGTGGGTGCGGGTGGGTGGCACTCCCAGCCCCGGCCCCACGGCCCCGCGTGGGGCGAGCGGAGCTTCACTTCTGTCCGTGCCGGAGCAGAGGGCGCTGGAGCCCCGGCAAACTCCCGAGGATGCGGCGAGCGGTCCCAGCCGCACCCGGCTCCTGCCGCCGCATCGCGCCCCTTCCACCCGCTCCTGCCCGCCCATCCCCTCGCTCCTGCCGCTCCCACGGCCACTGGGACTTCCGTGGGAAGGCTGCCGAGGGGCTTCCGTGGGATTCAGGGTCTGGCGGCGACGGGCGGGTGTCCCCTCGGTGACGGGCGGGTGTCCCCTCGGTCACGGGCGGTGCCCGGACCGAGGAGAGGCGGAGGCTGCAGGTGATGGTTTTCCTCCCGGGCATCTTCCCAGCCTGTCCGAGCTGCTCCGGACAGTCCGAGGAGTCCAGACCCTCCCTGTGGTTCTGTCCCTCGGCCACCGGCTCGGGACAGAGCGAGCTCCTGGCCCTCCACGGCACCCCTTGGCTTTCCAGCCTCTTTTCCTGGACAGCCTGAACCAGCACCCTTGCGGAGGGGAAAAGCGCCTTAGAATGGTGGTGGTGCCTTGCTTTTGTATTTGGGATTGTCTCTAATTAGCAGCCTCTTAGCCCCTTTGTGCTTTATAACCTGAAGAATCACTGAACGGGCTGTGTTGGAAAAGACCTCCGAGATCATCGAGCGCAGCCTTTGACCCAGCGCCACAGAAGGTCCTCAGGTTAATTGTTTACCACTTTAATGAGGTAATCTTGGTCCCCTGACTGTTTTACCCCTGTCCTGGCACCCTGAGGGTTGATTTTCAGGCTTCCCCACATTTCGTATTTCCACATATTTGCTTCCCACTTATATCTTGGTAAGACAAGAGGAAATCACCTCAAGTTGCTCCAGGGGAAGTTTAGATGGAATATTAGGGAAAAATTTCTTCTCCCAAAGGGTTGTCAAACACTGAAACAGGCTGCCCAGTTTCCATGGCACTGCTGCCCCTGGCCCTTGGGCACTGCTGCCCCAGACACCATGGCACTGCTACCTCTGGTTCTGTGGCACTGCTGCCCCTGGCTCTCTGGCACTGCTGCTGCTGGTTCCATGGCACTGCTGCCCCTGGCCCTTGGGCACTGCTGCCCTGCCCCTGTCTCTGTGGCACTGCTGCCCGTGGCTCAGTGGCACTGCTGCCCCTGCATCAGTGGCACTGCTGCCCCTGTGTCAGTGGCACTGCTGCCCGTGGCTCAGTGGCACTGCTGCCCCTGCATCAGTGGCACTGCTGCCCCTGTGTCAGTGGCACTGCTGCCCGTGGCTCAGTGGCACTGCTGCCCCTGCATCAGTGGCACTGCTGCCCCTGTGTCAGTGGCACTGCTGCCCGTGGCTCAGTGGCACTGCTGCCCCTGCATCAGTGGCACTGCTGCCCCTGTGTCAGTGGCACTGCTGCCCGTGGCTCAGTGGCACTGCTGCCCCTGCATCAGTGGCACTGCTGCCCCTGTGTCAGTGGCACTGCTGCCCGTGGCTCAGTGGCACTGCTGCCCCTGCATCAGTGGCACTGCTGCCCCTGTGTCAGTGGCACTGCTGCCCGTGGCTCAGTGGCACTGCTGCCCCTGCATCAGTGGCACTGCTGCCCCTGTGTCAGTGGCACTGCTGCCCGTGGCTCAGTGGCACTGCTGCCCCTGCATCAGTGGCACTGCTGCCCCTGTGTCAGTGGCACTGCTGCCCGTGGCTCAGTGGCACTGCTGCCCCTGCATCAGTGGCACTGCTGCCCCTGTGTCAGTGGCACTGCTGCCCGTGGCTCAGTGGCACTGCTGCCCCTGCATCAGTGGCACTGCTGCCCCTGTGTCAGTGGCACTGCTGCCCCTGGCCCTTGGGCACTGCTGCCCTGCCCCTGTCTCTGTGGCACTGCTGCCCCTGTTTCGGTGGCACTGCTGCCCCTGGTTCGGTGGCACTGCTGCCCCTGTTTCGGTGGCATTGCTGCCCCTGGTTCGGTGGCACTGCTGTCCCTGGTTCCGTGGCACTGCTGCCACTGGCTCGGTGACACTGCTGGCCCTGGCTCTGTGGCACTGCTGTCCCTGGTTCCGTGCCACTGCTACCACTGGTTCTGTGGCACTGCTGCCCGTGGCTCAGTGGCACTGCTGCCCGTGGCTCAGTGGCACTGCTGTCCCTGGTTCCGTGCCACTGTTACCACTGGTTCTGTGACACTGCTGCCCCTGGGTCCATGGCACTGCTGCCCCTGGCTCTGTGGCGCTGCTGCCCTGCCCCTGGCTCGGTGGCACTGCTGGCCCTGGCTCGGTGGCGCTGCCAGGCATGGGGCATCCCAGGTGTCCCCACTGCCCCTGGGCATCGCCCCCGGGGCTGGAGGGCTGTGACAAGGGCATGCACAGCCCCCTGTGACAAGGGCATGCCCAGCCCCGTGAGCTCAGCACTTCCCCAGCCAAAGGCGGGGCAGGTGCCTCTGTCCCCTCTGCAGGCAGCGGGTCCCCGCGGGCCGGGTTTGTCCCCTGTCCGGAGGTGGGCAGGGTCTCCCGGGCGATGAGCTCATCACGTCCCGAGAGGTTTGGCTGACTCGTAATCCAAGTCTTCTCGCAGCAGCGAGGGAGAGCAGCTCCCCCTTCCCCCTTTGGTTCAGCGTCTGGGCAATGGGGATAAGTGATATGCTTAAAGGATTAACTCCTCCCGCTCCTCAGCCTCTCTTCCCTTTGCCGTGGAAGCCAACAGAGAGAGTGTGATAGAGATTGCTGTGACCACAAGAGATTAATTAAACAGTAAGCCCTAATTACTGAGGCTAAGGCTGACCGACTTACTGCGCCTGCAAAATAGCTGAATACTTAATTTAGACTAGAATGTGGACATAACTTTCCCCATTAGCTGAATAAACAATGAGCACCCAAGCTAAACGGATTGTTGCCTGGTAGATGGAGGGCTGTAACTCTCCTGGCTCAGGTTTTGGGTGCCCTGCACCTCCCTCTGCCTGGCCACGGATACCCACAGCATTTTAGGTAAGGAGGAGCAGCTTTGTGATGCCCCGACCCTGCCTCCAGCCGGGGGGATTCCCTGCCTGTCGGTATTATTCAGCTTTCAGGTTGCTTATCGAAGTCGTTGTCATTTGCATTTCACTGCAGGTTTGAAAAAAAACCCCAAAAAACAAAATCAACAACAACACCAAAAACAAAACACCAACAAAAAACCCAAAAACCAAAATAAACAAATGGAGAAGATCTAGAAAGGTGTAAAACAAAAGCAAAGCCCAAGTGCCAGGGCTAGGCAGTGGAAGTAGGGCATCCAGCTCCTATTCCTGCCTTTCAAAACCTACCTTAATAACAATAATAGGTTCTGAGAAGTGAAAGTTAATCTGTAGCTCCAGAGCTTTTTATTGTGTTTCTCCCTTTCCGTGTGCATTAACCTTTCAGATCCGAGGAGGCTGAGGAGTGTGTGGAGTGGGCACTGCCTTTTTTTATTTCTATTATCCGTGCTCTCTGCATGGCTCCTGATCCAGTCCCAGACACAGGACCCATTAACTGTAGCTCATTGAGCACTTCATCAGACCTTCAGTCTGCCTCGGAAATTTGTCTCCGAGGTGGACTGGAGGTCCCGAGGGGGTTTTGAAGCTTTGCTGATCCGAACACTTTGTAGAGGAGGAGGGAGCATCCCGGGATCACGGGGATGATAACTGAAACAGGGAAAAATAAGCAAAGGACGTCTTGATTCCTGTTTTGAAGTGGGGGTAACGTGGTGATTTAAAGGTCTGGGGTGTGTCCGTGTGCCCGGGGGTGTTGGAAGTGCTGATGACAAAGCCTTGGGGGATGGCAAGTCTCCTGGTTCTTGTTCATCACTTTTCCAGCAAACAGTAGCACTCACAAAAGCACAAACAACAGCATGTTGGGTCCGTAACTCCTACACCTGCATCTTTGGGGAAGGGGAGAAGTTACCACTGCACTGGCCTTGTTTCTGTGCATGTGTGTGACCTGTGAGCGAACATATCTGCAACTTCATGCAGTAAAAATGAGTTAAATGAGCAATTTTTTAAGGCAAACCTGCCCACATTTTTACATGCATTATTTTGGGCCATAACGAATTGAAGCCTCCATATGGGAACCTGATCCTTGTCTTCTGCCATCTGACCACATGGCACTAACCCCTATTCCTTTTCCTGGGTTAAAAAGGCCAAACCCATCTTGAAATGGGGAAGGCTTGGGATGTGCTGGTGAATGGATTCAAAGGCAGTCCAAGGAACGTTTCCTTGTGGTGTTTTTCTGCAGAGGTGGGGCCAATCCCCTGCCTGGAGCAGCCCCAGCATCTCCAGAGCCTGTGCAGAAGGATGAAGGTGAACTCTCACTTATTGCAGCTGCAGCAGGTTTGATACTGTCCTTGCTCCCTGTGGTTCTCTGCTCTACAGTGATGCCTTCTGGGAGATAGGCTTGCCCAGACAGCTGTTTCCAGCTGTTCTGGAGCAAAGGATCTTCTTTCAGTTCAAGAAAACACTGTTAGAGGTGATCTGTTCCCCCTACATCCCCTCCCTTGGGTGTGTTGCATATGCAAGCGCCTGATTACCGATGTTGCACACACAAGTGCCATGTTTTGGCAGATGTTGGATGCAGAAACACCCATGGGAGCTGCAGGAGTTCATTATCATCTTTAGTGTCCCAGCAACCATCCTGCAGCTGAGGAAGCAGAAGGCTTGGTGGTGTGGTGCTCTCCTCATGTGATGTTGTTTTCAGCCCTCAAGTTCCTCAAAAGCTAGGAGGACCTTGGGAATCTGGGCCCTCCTACACCTTGTCGTTGGGTATCTCTGCCCAAAACATGTCAGGTGGGAACATGGAGGCATTTCCCTGCGTGTTCATGCCTCTGTATTTTCTTCTTATGCCTGAATAGTTTCTCTTGGCCGTCTCTGAGAAGATAACAAGGTCTTAGTCTTTAATCCAACTGTATTCAACAATGATGCTGAAATGAATCCAGACAGAGTGTGACTGCATCTGCAATGGGATCTGACACGCCCCTGGGGGACTGAGAGCTTTGCACAATGTACAGCAGACATCTGTGGGGACAAGTACAGGCAGGGCTGGTTTTATGGGGAAAGGAACCTGGGAACTGTCTTCAACTTGCATCAACCTTTGGGTAAGTGACTGATGAAATTCCCAAATTTCCCCGATTTTCCTTTGCCGACCCACCCAGCTCCTGATCAGGCCCAGTACAGTCCTGGTGCTCTGTCAGCTTTTACGATGCTTTTCCCTCTTGGATTTCAAGAGTGATGCTCAAGTGGAACTGAGCCTGTACATGACTCGAGTTCGGATAAAGTCAGATTTGAAAACATGTTTTGACATCTTGATGTTGAGAAGCATCTTAGGCAGATGTTCAGAAGAGCCTAATCAGACCTGAATCTTAAGGAGGATTAGATGTCTGATCATTTTTGTGCCACAGACAGATATGTGAAAGGCAGGCTAAGGCTGCCCAAACCCCCCTCCCTGGTGATCAAGTCCTCAGTTGAACTGAGGTCCAAAGTAATGGAAGAGAAGGTGTGAACTTGTTTTTTCCTGCTGGCTGGTCAGCCTTGAAGAGCAATGGAGTAGAAATGATCTTAGAAATGCCAAGGAGAATAAAAATAGGAAGTCTGATACACTTTTAAAGTACTTCTAATCCATAATCTGGGTGGATAAAATCGGCACTGGCACAGGTTGCCCCATCCCTGGAAGTGTTCAAGGCCAGGTTAGGTGGGGCTTGGAGCAACCTGGGCTAATGGAAGGTGTCCCTGCAGGACTGGATGATCCTTAAGGTGACTTCCAATCCAGTTGACCTGCCACAAGTGCTGGCTGTGTGCCAGCAGGTTGTTTTCCCAGAGGACAAACACTATTCTGATGGTACTGGAGCTGGGATGTTGTGCAGTAACACCAGGGACACTGGGCACCACAGGGGAGGTTTGTCTGTCTTCAACACAAGGACAATCCTGCCTGTGATTTCCTGGTTATCCACTGCTGTGAATTGCCTAGTGTGGTGGTATCCAGGTCCTGTTCATTGGAGAACTTTCTGAGCTGACAGGCTGGTTATTGAGCGACCTGGCACATGAAGCAAAGGTGCCAGACTTAGTCCAAGTGACTCCTTCCACAGTCAGGGAATGGCTGCCAGGTTCCATCTCTTGGTCCCTCTACAAAGTAATTAAGTTCAAGAGAAACAGAACTGCTGCATCTGCTCCTGGACTCCAGGGGTTCACTCAAGGTGGGGAGGTGGTGTGGAGAAGGCGCTGAGCTGGGGCTCAGTCCCTGCTGTCCCTCCCTGGGCGGCTGCAGGGCTGTAAGGACCATGGCCCAGCTCGCCTTTCCTCAATTCGGACCATTTAGACTCAATTCAGACCATTTTGACTCAATTCTGGCCATTTAGACTAAGCCTTGTACATGGTACACTTGATCTGCCCTGTGCTGGGAGAGCCGTGTGGTGCTGTGGGATTGGGGTGGTTTCAGCTTGGAGGCTCAGGCAGAGATGGAATTGCTGTGCCAGCCAGGCTTTGCCATCCGTGCTCCCAGCACAGCCAAGGAGCTCTCAGGGACAGGGTCTCTCTTGCTCCACATTTATCCAGCAGCTGAGGGTATCTGCCCCCAGTGGTTCTATCTGTTACAGTTATCACAGACAACACCATGATCATCACACCTACAGAAGAGGAGCTGTGTCCTCCAGAGAGCTCTTCTCTATTGTTTACTCTTTTATCCTTGATAAAAGTCATCAGAGCATCTTCCTCCCTGCCCTCCCCTCGCTGGCGTTTGCATGATTCTATTCTGCACCCTCTGGCAGAATTGAGCACAGTCTTTTAACAATTTTATTTACCTGCATCGCAGCAGGTTTTTCCTCCAGCGCAGCTGGTGCAAAATGAGTGCATGGGAGTGAGGAAAGCAGGACTCACTGGCCAGGAACGCCTCAGTAAGCTGCTTTTCTTGGCCTGAAGCTCTGGACCTTCCTGTGGGCTGGAAGGAGATGTGCAGTCTGTGTTGTTTGTTTATTTTTTTTTTTTTTTAAGCAAATGTGCTCTTGGGAGCTGCTCTGCTTGGCAATAATCTGGATCTGGAGCTTCAAGATGGGATTGAAGTGGTTGCTCTGTTCCTCAGTTTGGCAAATACTGACAGCAAATAATAGTAAAAAAAAAAATAAAAATATATAGTTCTCTGAGCCTTGAGCTCACCTGGATACAAGGAACTCTGGGAAGCTTTGACCTCCCTCTGAGCCAAGTGTAGGGCAGGACTCAGGGAAGCTGGGGCATAGTGGGAGTCCCTTCCTCTCTTAAAGGAAGAAATCTACTTTGCTGCTGCTGGTTCTGAGCTGCTCAGAGGGGCGTGAAAGCTGAGGAGGTGTTTGGATCGTGTTCCTAAATTTGAGCCACTGTCCCTCACACAGGACACCTCTGCTCCTGCCTCCGGAGCACGGCAAGCTGGAAGTCCTCTCCTTTGTGACTGAACCAGAAACCCCCCCAGAGATGGACCTGGGCTGTCCCAGGAGACTCTGGGATCTGCTGTGCCAGGGCAAATAAATAGTCCCATGGGTGCTTACCACGACCTGAACATCCTAGTCATCTGACAGGAAAAGATCTGCAATATTATCCCATGTGGTCTGCCCTGTCTCTGCCTCGCCAGATGGAAGTGCTGCTCCATTAAGCCCAGTCACCTGTCCCAGGCTTGGGATGGAGGTGAAAGTCCAGGGAAATGCTTGGTTGCCCGGCAAAGCTGTTCAGGGCAGAGGAAGGCTCCTTGTTGAAGCAGAACCAGCCAGCGCTGGAGAGCAGAGTGATTTGCTCACCTCTGTCTTTGGGGCTTACTCGGAGGAGTTACTCATGACTGAATCCATTTTTAGAATTTGCCATGGGATGCTCTTTGCCCTCCTGTAATGGGAGATTATGGATGTCTGACCTGTTTTAACACTCCAAATTCTTTGCTTTCTCTTAACTCCTCTGCTTTTCTCATAGTCTTAAGAAGCCCAACTAAATCCTGACGCTTCCCCTCGCAAAGCTGAATAATCCTCGCAATTGCAATCTCTTTTTCATCTTTAAGGCTTTCAATGCTTAAGATCTGTGTGATCTTCCTTATGGTGTGAAAAAAAAAAACACAGCCACAAACCACCACACTAAAACAGACCATAAAAAAAGCCCTGAGCGTGCAGATTGAGGGAAGGGCAAACTGTGATTTCAGAGAACATCCCCACGACACGCTCGTATCGTTTTCTCCTCGTCACAAACACCCCCACCACCCTGGCTGCTGACTTCACTGCAGTGCTGTGGTGGGGAGTTTGTTCCTGGGAGGAACAGGATGGTTTGGTGGCTGTGGGAGGAGAGAAGGGGATGTGGAGGTCAGAACTTTACCTGATTCTCTCTAAGGCCTGATGCAAAAAAAAAAAATCACTTTTTTTTTTTTTTTAAACTCTTCAGAGCTGTTGTGTCATTCATCCACTCCACTGACCTAGTAAGAAGGATGCAGATGTGAAGGTTGGTGGAAACAAATGTATTTCTTTTTTTCCCCAATGCTGATTTCCATCAGAATAGGTGGGGGATTATTGAAAATGGCATTTCCTCTGCTGATGTTTATTGAGAAAAAGATTTTTCCCCCAAAAAAGGCCGCCAAATATATTAGAAGCAGAGGCTAGTAATGGAGAAATGAAAAATGTAGACAACTGAATGAATCAGCTGGGGGAATCTCGATTTTCAGGTGAAAGGTAAATTCACCATAGAAAAAAATGAGGTCAGGATGAAAATGAAAATGTTTCGAGGGAAAACTTTTAAGAAAGATGGCCATTCTGCCCTGTTCATCCTGGGAACTCCCTGCACCTCCACAAAATAAGGAAACTCTTCCTGGAGGCCCATTTGTGTGGATCAGAGTTTTAGGAGGAAACACTAATTTTCACCTCTGCCCAAGGTCTGTTTGGGTGTGTCAGGGGTGCTGAAGCACTTCAGCCTCTGCCTCTGTGCAAAGCTTCTCCCAAAGCACTCAGGCTGAGCTGCAAATTAACCCAAACTGGGGTGGGGGGAGAGTATTGTTTTACTGCATTCCCAGTTTGATTTTTTGCACTCTCTCTTTCATTGCATTCCGTTTATTGCACGGGAAGGCAACGCGCAGCCCGGAGCCGCTTTGCTGCCCTGGCCCCCGGGGCTGCCACCAACCGGGTGCCCACGCCCGTGCCAGGGGCTGGCGGCTCCTGCTGTGCCCGACCCGGGCGGAGGATGTGGAGCCCCTTCTTGCCTGGCTGGCTCTTTTCCTGCGGGGTGTCCGGGAGGCAGAGCCGCTCCCGGCTCCCCTCGGCAGCCGCTGCTGCCTCTGCGTGTGCTGCAGTGCCAGAGAGCCCTTCGGGCACCGACCCCGCGCCCGAGGAGCCGATGCCTCCCGGAGAGTCGCCCCTTTGCCTCCCTCCAAACCTTATTTGTGTCACTTGTGGATGCTGCCAGCCCTGTCCCTGGCTCCTGGAGCCAGCAGATGTTATTGCTACAGGCTCGCCTGGCCGGTGGGTTGGTTTCGAACCGAGACAGCTTGGATGACTAAGGCAAAAAACCACCAAAACACACTAGCAGCCGAGTCCAGGGTTTTCTTGCTGTGGGAGAAGTGAAAATGTACCCCCTGTTGACAGCCCTGACTTCTCCGGAGGGTCCCTTCGAAAAGTTCATAGTTTGCAGCCCAAATTTAGCCCAAACGTAAAAGCCTTTCCTCCCCAGCTACTGCAGTGGCTGTTGCCGTGCGGCGCTCCAGGAACGAGGAGGAGTCATCTCTCTGACTTGTGGTGGAGGGGAAGCAACAGAGGGTGTTGGAATAAACAGGATTAAAGGATTTCGTCCATAAATACAGGATTAAAGGTATCCAGCGCTCTGCAGGAGTCATTCAAACCAAGGAGAAACAAAGTAAGCTGTCCAGAAGGGCGCAGCTCTGTTTCCACCCAGCGCATCCCCCGCACCGCTTTGTCCCCGGGGCTCACCCGCCGCCTCTGCCCCTGCCCCGGGGCTGCCAACTGGGACCCCCCGAGCCCCCTGTCCCCGACCC
>VWZG01006518.1:299820-314202 GCA_013396735.1 Grallaria varia
CCCCCGGGCAGCCACCGCGGCGGGGAAGCGCAGGGGGTGGAAGAAGGGAAAAGGATTTTTTTATTATTATTATTCAATTTTTTTTTTTTTTTTAATAATCCATCAATACCTTTTTGCTGCGATCGATCCCGATCCCGCAACCGAAGCCCCCGGAGGGAGAAGTGCTGCGCGCTGTGATGCGTCTTCCTCTCGCCTCGGCTGCCAGTTTGGATTGTAGCGCCCGGCTCCGTGCACTGCGAGGATGGCTCGGTTTGGGGATGATCTGCCGACCCGCTATGGAGGTGGAGGGCCGGCCGGGGCTGGAAGAGGGAGCAGCCGGCAAGGTGGCCCCCAAGCCGGCCAAAGGATGTATAAGCAGTCAATGGCTCAGAGGGCCAGGACTATGGCTCTCTACAACCCCATCCCTGTCAAACAGAACTGCTTCACAGTCAACAGATCCCTCTTCATCTTCAGTGAAGATAATGTTATACGGAAATACGCCAAGCGAATAACAGAATGGCCATATCCTTTCAGGGAGGGCGTGTGGGCACGGTGGGGAAGGTGGGGAGGGGGAGAGGGAGAGTGAGGGGAAGAGACCCCTCTAGGCAGTGCAGGGTGAGTGCCTGGTGCTAATGCAGACATGCGTGTGTGATCCGGGGTGTGCGGTGGGGGTGTGTGCCATGGACCTGTGCGCCCGACATAATGCCTGGCCGTGTCGACGGGATCACAGGGAATTGCTCCTGTGGGCACAGCAGAGTGTGTTTTGGGTGCACTTTGTGCCAGGGCTGTGTGTAAGACGTATGTGCATGTCAGTCTTCAGGTGTGAGGTGGACAGTTGCATAGATAAAAATTTCCTACATTTTAAGTCATCTGCGAGATTTGTGCCAATGAATTCTGATTCTTATTTCCATCTTGGAGCCTTCCAGCTCTTCTGTCTCACTCTGAATAGAAGCAGGAATGTAGGATAAAAATGGTGACACCTTAGCATTAAGGCTGCATTGATAGTAGGGACATTGATAGCCCAGGTAGCTGGCGAATCCCAGAAATATAATCAGTGTAACTCGGGTTTAGCACATTCCCTCCTGAGTCTGTCAGAATCAACATGATTCATGGCACTCTGATTAGATGTGTAGCCTAAGCTTAGGCTGCACTAAAAAAATATTAGCCAAGCCTGGAGGCAGAAGGAGGCAGTTAGCAGGGAAGGGATCATCTGCTGTACACTGAAAGGGGCAGATGCTTTCTGTCAGAGACCCAGCTCCCAGGCCAAGCGAGCTGCAGTGATGATCCTCAGAGTGGGGCTTGGCTGGGGATGGTGGTTGTAAACCACAGGCAAAGGGGAGCAGAGTGATTGAGGCTGCCAAGGAGCAGCTCCTGTGTGTGTGTACTTGAGTGCATCGCACTGGGGGTCTCAGGGGAGCCGGTTGTTTTCTTTCCATTTGATATCACACCCCTATTAATCCTCAGCTAACAGTGGCAAGGCCTCCTCCCAGCCTCCTAGCAACACTTTCAGTTGCCACAGAGGCCGGCTCCTGTTTAGGCTTCCCCAGTTTTCACTTCCTGAGGGGCTCCAACAGGAAAAATACACCCATAGAGTGAATGCACTTCCCTTCTCCCTGAACACACACACACACCCCACACACACATTGATCTTATGCTTGTATTATACAATCCCAGGGATTGCTGTAATTCCTCATCCATGTCTCCTTCCCTGCATTCAAGTGTGGATGAACAAGCCCCAGAGCCCCGGTGCCAGGCAGAGCATTGCCCTGCCCGCAAGGCCGGGCACAGTCCATCCCTCTCCTGCCTCTTGGGCCACTTGGCTGCGTCTTTCCCGGGGGTGTGGGGAGGGGACCCACGGCGCTGCAGAGCCGGGGGGATGGCAGAGGCAGGGGGATGGCAGAGGCAGGGGAATGGCAGAGACAGGGGAATGGCAGAGCCAGGAAGGTGGCAGAGCCAGGGGAATGGCAGAGCCAGGGAGGTGGGAGAGCCGGGGGAATGGCAGAGCCAGAGGGAATGGCAGAGCCAGGGGAATGGCAGAGCCAGGGAGATGGCAGAGCCGGGGGAATGGCAGAGCCAGGGGGATGGCAGAACCGAGGGGATGGCAGAGTGAGCCAGGGGGATTGTCAGAGCTGGGGGGATGGCAGAGCCACTGGGATGGGCAAAGCCACCGGGATGGGTAGAACCACCAGAATGGGCAGAGCCACCGGGAGGGGCAGAATCACTGGGATAGGCAAGCCACCGGGATGGGCAAACCACAGGGATCGGCAGAGCCACCGGGATGGGCAGAACCACTGGGATGGGCAAAGCCACCGGCCGTTCCCCGCGGGGCCGGCGGGGCCGCTGAGCGGGCGGGGCCGGGCGCTGTCCGCGGTGCCGAGCCGAGCTCTCCATGGTGTTAAACCGAGCTCTCCATGGTGTTGAGCTGCGCTCTCCATGGTGTTGAGCCGAGCTCTCTATGGTGTTAAACCGAGGTCTCGGCCGTGTTGAGCCGAGCTCTCCATGGGGTTAAACCGAGCTCTCTATGGTGCTCCGCGAGACGCTGAACCGAGCTCCCCGCGGCGCAGATCAGCGCTGCCCTCGGTACCGGGCTGAGCTCTCCGCGGTGCCGAGCGGAGCTCCCCGTGGTGCTGAACCGAAACTCCCGGGGGCTGACAGAGCTCCCCGTGGTGCTGAGCAGTGGTGATGAGCTGAGCTCTGCACGGTGATGAGCTGAGCTCTCCGTGGTGCTGAGCCCCTATCCCTGGTCCTGAGCTGCTGTCCCTGTGGTTCTGAGCCTGTCTCCCTGGTGCTGAGCCTCTCCCCCTGGTGCTGAGTCTCTCTCCCCGCGGTGCTGAGCCTCTCTCTCTGTGCTGAGCCTCTCCACCTGGTGCTGAGTCTCCCCCTGGTGCTGAACCTCCCCCTGGTGCTCAGTCTTTCTCTCCCTGGTGCTGAGTCTCTCCCTGGTGCTGAGTCTCACTCCCTGCGGCGCTGAGCCTGTCTCCCTGGTGCTGAGTTTCTCCCCGGTGCTGAGTCTCCCCCTGGTGCTGGGCCTTTCTCTCCCTGGTGCTGAGTCTTNTGCGCTCTCCATGGTGTTGAGCCGAGCTCTCTATGGTGTTAAACCGAGGTCTCGGCCGTGTTGAGCCGAGCTCTCCATGGGGTTAAACCGAGCTCTCTATGGTGCTCCGCGAGACGCTGAACCGAGCTCCCCGCGGCGCAGATCAGCGCTGCCCTCGGTACCGGGCTGAGCTCTCCGCGGTGCCGAGCGGAGCTCCCCGTGGTGCTGAACCGAAACTCCCGGGGGCTGACAGAGCTCCCCGTGGTGCTGAGCAGTGGTGATGAGCTGAGCTCTGCACGGTGATGAGCTGAGCTCTCCGTGGTGCTGAGCCCCTATCCCTGGTCCTGAGCTGCTGTCCCTGTGGTTCTGAGCCTGTCTCCCTGGTGCNTCTGGTGCTGAACTTCTCTCTCTGATGCTGAACCTCTCCCCCTGGTGCCGAGTCTCTCTCCCTGGCGCTGAGCCTCTCTCCCTGTGCTGAGCGTCTCTCCCTTTGGTGCTGAGCGTCTCTCCCTGTGCTGAGTCTCTCCCTGGTGCTGAGCCTCTCTTTCCCTGGTTCTGAGCCTCTCCCCCGGGTGCTGAGCCTCTCCCCCGGGTGCTGAGCCTCTCCCTGCAGTGCTGAGCGGAGCCCTCAGCCCCCACTGTCACCCACGGTGCTGAGGCTCCACCCTGGGCTCGGCACAGCTCGGGGCTGGAGACGGCAGCGAGAGGCACGGGGGGGACCCAGCACCGGGTTGGGATTCCTTCCCCTGGGATTGCTTCCCTCCTACATCCCGATAGGACGCCGGTGAATTTATTCTTACCGGGAGCAGGCATTGCTATCCAGCAGCAATTCGTGTTTTAGACCTGGGTAGACCCTCTAAATCAAACTTTCCTAGTCCGTTGCTTATTTACAGTACGTGTTGAAGTGAAATGTTTCTGAAGAGCAACTCAGCAGATGGTGTTCAGCTGTATAATCTATTTTGAGATGGTTTAGCTTATCAATCTCATTTAAAACTAATAATTATTAATAGCTTTTTGTTTCCTTTGGACCTTTTGCTCCCAATTTCCTTCAGAAGCTCTGATCCTGTGTAAAACTCTAATTCTCCCAAAGAAGAGAGCCAATTGCCTACTTTTCTGCCAAACACACCCCAGAAAGAATCGAGGAAGTCAAGGAGATTAAATGTCCGCAAAAACATGTGAAATCTTGGAATGCTCAATTAATGCAACTGTGTGGGTGGAAGTGGGTTTTGGATGAGGTTCTCCTTGTGTTGTCCAGTGTCTTCTTTAACTTCTGGTGCCCACTCCATTTGAATACATGATTTTAGCTACAATCATAGCCAATTGTATTGTGCTGGCTCTGGAACAACATTTGCCGGATGGAGACAAGACACCGATGTCAGAGAGATTGGTGAGTTACATTTATTTCTTGTCAGTTTTTGTTGCTGGTCTAACACAGAAAGCAGTCGGGCCCTGGATGCTGGGAGTGCTGGCATCTATGTGAAAGATCCACATGTAAACGAGCAGGCACTGATCTGAGAATCACAAAAAAATCAGTCAGTGACAACACGTATAACTCTGCCTTTCTGATCCCATCTGCACAAAACACTTCATCACTCCAGCCAGCCCTGCCCAGCTGCAGGAGAGGAGATGGACCTTATCTTCTGAGCAGAAGAGCTCCAAACTCATGTTGTGTCTAAACCAAGACAGGAAGGGACTGATGGATCCTCAGGGTGATCTCAGAATCAAAATGAACTTCTGTGGTATTTTCCCAGGGAGCAGTAGAGCAGAGCAAGCTTTTAGGTTCCTGTGTCTCTTCCTGCCACAGTGCATATCAAGGACTTTACAAAGCAAACTTTGGGTTTAGATGATTACACTTCCCTTCAAAAAAACCCCCCCAAAACCAGCTTACAGAGGAAAATAATTTCCCCTCAGGGTTTATGGTAATGAGCCCAATTACCTTATTTCAAAAGAAAATAGAAGAATAGCTTCAAAATAATTCTTCCATTTATCATCACTGTAGGAAAAACATGTAACACTTGGTTTGATTTTTCTCCTACTGTTAATGATCCGGAACATCTTGCATGCCCAAATGCATTAATCCTGGTACATGTTTAAAGGATTAATAAATATGGATCCATATGTGTTTGCCATGTAGATATTATGTTATGCAAACAAAGATGATATTAGGCTTGCTGCCAAAAAAAAAAATAAAGCCCTGTACACTGGTAGCTACAGCCTCTAAGGGTGGTCCCTGCCAGTGGGCAACTCACACAATCTCATTCTTCAGAAGCAGGAAAAAGTGTGTTAGTGATGGATCCAGAAAGGCCAGGGCCAGCTGTTTGATACTGATTTGGAAATGGATCTGCTCCTGCTGCCTGCCCACCTCCATGGGCTTTGCCTGCTGTCTCTGAATTGTTTCTGCTTAAGAAGAGATGAGGATAAGATGAATACATGCATTTATGTAGATCTTTCTGCCACTAAACATGGCTCTGTGTGCCTTGGGAGTGGTTAGCAAGGCCAGCCAGGGGTTGTGAGCAAAGCACAGGTTTAAATCCAGGGACTGAGCTGGGAAAATGCCTTCCATGGTTATCAACTTAAGGACTAGTGAAGGGAAAAGTAGTTTTGTGGATGTTTTGGCCTGGTAGCCCTTTGGTGAAATTTTAAACAGCAGTAGGTGTGGTTTACAAATGGGTTTTATGTTTCTCTATATCCTCAGATTCGTAAGGGGATCCCAGAGACATTTTAATTGTCCTTTCCCCCCCTCTATTAATTCCCTTTTACAGCACAAACTCCTTCAGTTCCTGCCCAGACTATTCCAAAGGGGAGCACTGGCATTACCACCAAATACTGTAAGATAACTCTGTGAGTTAAATGCAGCCTCTGCCTTGTTGGCTCTGCCTTGATGAGGAAAGAAAATGAACCCCTGATCTTTGTCCCAAACACTGTTGTGCACCATTGCCTGTGATCCAGATATTTTAGGCCATTTTAGCTACAGTGCATTCATAACTGTGAATTACAAAGGGGTTTGTCATAGAATAACACTGAGAATCTTTACAAGTCTTGAAATATTTTTAATTTTCAACACATACTGTAAATATCAAGCATTGTGAGTAAGAGAAACTGTCTTCTGGTTTCGAAGTGAAACCTCTTTACAATGCTCCTGCTGCTTCCACAAACTGGAAGTTGTTTCATTGCAAATGTTACAAATCCATGTTAAACCAGAGTGGGTGAGCACTCCCATACATTTACAGGTTTGTTGAGCCAAATTCTAAGTCTCTGCAGAACAGCAGGTGCTTTTTTGCTGTATTTGGCAGGAATGGAACTGGCCCTTTTTTTGGTTAATGATTGATGGATATGTATTTCCCTCTCCCAGGTTCATTAAAATACTCAAATTGGAGTGAGGGCTCATCACTGAAGAGTTAATCAGATGTTAAGGATGTGAGATGCACATCATGAGCCTTTGATGACTGGGAGATGTAGGCAGGGCTGTTGAAGTAGAACCAAAGCTGCCTGGATACTTTGTCCCACAGTTACAAGACAAAAATCTTAAGATCGCCTGTTTGTTAAAGCCAAGGAAAAGAAGGAGGAGCCCATACAAGTATTTCAATGATTTTTGACTTCTAATCAAAATTTTATTCTGTTTATTGCCCCTGAGAGCCAAGATATGCACCTGCAGTGCGATCTCACTTGGCTGTTTTCTGTGCTCCTGTTCCTTGTCAAACAGGGATAATTCATGGGCAGAGCAAGTGGTGTCTCAGTACATCCAATATTTCCAGATTTAGAAAGGCTGAGTTAGGAGCAATCTTTCTCTGTCCATTTTCTGCACGGAGTTTGCAGCACAGGAAAGCATTACTTGGCCCTGGGGTGGAAATTTTGATCAAAAGCAGGGCTCTAAAAAAACACCAGTTTGGTGGTCAGAGGATTTAATGGTGAACTGGAGTATCGGCTTCAAGTCTTCAGACAAGAGAGAAAGGCTTGTTCTCCCACCAGCAGCAGACTGATCTCCTCCTGAGGCTCTTACCTGCTCTGGCCTGAAAGTCTCACATGTTTTGGGTGCTGGCAGGGTTTAATTCACAGCAGCAATTGTCCACGGGGACAGAGCTGCTGCAGACTCGCTCCTGCCCATCTCAGCCGAGCGCCGTAGCCAGGGGTTGTCGAGCCAGTCTCCCTGTGCCCCAATAAATATTGCATTGTTTGTACACACTGGAGCGATGCCAAGGGAAAAGATGCTGAGGGAGTTGTACTGAGTGGCCCAGAGCCTGGTGGTGAGAGCTCCAATTGTGGGAACGTGAACTTCCCCTCTCCGCCCTGAACAGCCTCGCTGGTGGATGCTCACGACGTTCTTGGCTGCCCAGGCCAAGGCACACTCGTTCTCTCCCTGTCTCCTGCCCAATGGCTCAGTTTTCCACAAGAAGCTACAGGACAATTAAGAGTTGTCCCAGCCTGACAGAGATGATTTCAGAACTTGCAGGGCAGGAAATCTCTTTTCTGCCCCACTCTGGGGCAGCCCCCTTTGAAGACACTGGAGGGTCTGTAAGGTGTTCACTGCAGGGCTCGGGGTGTTTTTGCTGTGAGGACAGATAGAACTTTTCTCAGATATTCAGCATGACAGCTCCTGCAATTTCCTAATGGATTTAATGCTTTATTCCATCCACAAGCACTTCGTGCAGCCATAGGGGAGGTGCTCATATTAACCTTCATGTGAGCAAAGCCTTTCACACCCAAACCTATCAAGGCTGTCACATCCAAAGGCCAAGGAAAGACACTGGGACATGGACTAGGAGTAGTAATGACTTTCCAGACTCAGAAGTTGTTTCTGATCAGAAACATATTGATTAAATGCATGTTTGGCCCAGTCTCAAGCTTTGCTGTGTCCACAGCAAACAACTTGCTGGCACAGCTCTGGCTGCTGCCCAAACTCTCTGCCCTCCTTCCAAGCTCACACACTGGTACTTGGTATCTCCTGCTCTGCCACTCTTGACCCCAAGCAGGGCCAACCTCCTGCCTGGAGGGGGCTGCAGGATGTGCTGACAGCAGGCATTCAGAGCCCACCACAGTGCCATTCTGGCATTGCCCAGGGCATCTCACCCACATCCTTGCCCTCCTTCCGTCACACACAGCCACGTGAATCCTTCTTTTCCAGCAGCAGAACCTCTACCCCGGGGAGCACAAATTTTATTTTTCATCTCGTTGTGACTGCCCTGATTCTTAGGCTGGATCAGTGCAAACCGAAGCAGGCTTTAGAAAAGACTCTCTTTCTATCCCCTCTTATTTCCCCAGCTACTCTCTGCCAACCCTACGGTTTTTCTTCCTAATAAAAACCCAAACCCATCCGTGAGCCTTCCTGCTTCCCTAGAAGCTGAGAACTTCTTTGACCCACTTCCTAAGTGCTCTGTGCAGCCCCAGCTTCGGGAAGAGCCTCTCCTAGGAAACCCTGGAGTACCTGGAGCCTGGCTCTTTAATGCTGGGAGCCGTAATCACAAGGCACCTGACCCAGATTGAGCGAAGACTGGGAGCAGAGGAGATGTGAGGCTTCAAGGAAGTGAGGGAGTGATGTGGAGGAGTGGATGTGGGTAAAGGTATCTTTTTTTTGTGTGTGTGTGTGCGTTAGGAGAGTTATTTTTAGAGGCACGCTCGTAGTTGTGGGATGGAAATATGGGATGGGCTGGGAGGCCTTTGCTTCCATGAGTTATCTGGAGTTGTTCTACTAGGAGGTGTTGTGGGGTTGAAGAGCTGTCCGTCTGTGCATGAGGGAA
The DNA here is from genome assembly GCA_013396735.1 of Grallaria varia. Classification (NCBI taxonomy): domain Eukaryota; kingdom Metazoa; phylum Chordata; class Aves; order Passeriformes; family Formicariidae; genus Grallaria; species Grallaria varia. The sequence goes on from VWZG01006518.1 coordinate 308,569, forward strand.
GGCAGAGGAGCAGTAGGACATCTCCTGAAGTCACGTAATGTGATTTCTGATCCCCTCTTCCTGCTTCCATGTTTTCTGTACTGGATTGGAACCCTGGGATTCTTCCAGCTTTTGCTGTGGAGCAGCTGCTGGAAGAAGATGCTTATAGTAGGATTTCTGTTGAAAGGTCATGAAAGATCTGATGGCCTTGGTTTCTCTGTGGGTAAACAGCACTGACATGGGCAGCTGAAGATCTGTCAGGAGTGGTTTGTGTCCTCTGAGCAGCATCAAGGAGGATCTGTGAAGGGACAGAGGGCTGGGAGGTGCTGCTGCTTGTGGAAACACCTTCTTGACGGGGGGAGAAGCTAGGTTTGGGTGCGAGCTTTTATTTTCTCCTCTTCCTTTCACTCAAAGGCCTACAGTGTGAGCTCAACACTGCCCTGCTCTGTGTGGCCACTCAGTACCTGTGTGTGTGATCCACAGGTGACCATCCCCTTCCCAGGCCATGGGGCAAGGGCAGGTGGAGTTACTGAGGAAAGGTGGAGGGAATAAAGGTAATACAGGGTGAAGGATGAAGTGTGTGGAGGAGCTGGGCTCCCTGACGTGTCTAGAGATGTGGGGTGCTGCTTTGTAGAAACAAAACCTTAATGCAGCCACTGATGGAAAGGCCTGTCCAGAGAGAGTGTTTTCCAACAGCTTGGAGGCACCTTCGGTGATTGGTGCTCTCTGGTGGACTCGCTGAGTTGGATGAACATTCAGCCAAGCCCCTTTGGGAGGGCTGTGCTGTTGTGTTACAGGATGGGGCAGCTTGAAGGGACCACAGTGGGTCCTCTTGTCCCACTGCCCTGCTCCAGCAGGGCCATCCCAGAGCACATGGAACAGAATTGCATCCAGGTTCTGGAATATCTTCAGTGAGGAGAATTCACACTCTCTCTGGACAATCAGTGCTCGGTCACTGCACAGCAAAGAAGTTCTCCCTCCTGTCCAGGTGGAACTTCCTGGGCCTCAGTTCCTGCCCGTTCCTCTTGTGCCATGGCTGGGCCCCCGAGCAGAGCCTGGTCCCTGCTCTGCCCCCTCCCTGCAGGCACTGATGGGCATGGATGAGGTTCTTCTTGGGGCTGAATATGCCCCATTTTAGGGATAGAAAACTCGATTTTCTGTAACAAGTGCTATGCCCAAAGTGTTCATCTGTGTCCGAGCCGAGCAGGAGTTGCTGTGCTTGTCACAATTCTCGTGCTTCTTCCTCCTGTGGCCACAAGCCTGGACAGTCCTCCTCTTTTTTTGAAAAGACAACAAACAATCCCCTTCTGTCATTAGTAGAATTGCAAAATGGAAACAACTGTCCACCAAACAGCAGCTCAACTCTTTGGCTCTGATGGCCAGAAATGCCAAAGCTGCTGGAAAAAAGAGATTTCTGGTATCTTAATTTGGAAGTTTTCTTCCTTTTATGTAGGGCTGCTTTACCTCCACTGACTTCAGCTGAAAACAGGGATCTAAGGCACATTTGGAAATCGGTTACAGGTGCCAAAATTAATTAACATGTTCTTGAAATTGATCTCCATTGCTTTTACCTCTAGCTTTGTTCCCATTTCTTGCCGACATCCTCCTTCCAAACATGAATGTTTCCATTTGGCATTGCATTTGTATTGAAACTCCTGTCAGTCATACAATACTAAACAATAGAGAATTAATAAATATAAATAATATAATACTGAGAGGTCTAGTCCCATATATAAAATAAATGACTTAGTAAAACTGTGGAGACAGAGTTTAATTTCTCTGTAGTGAGCGAGGACATGGAACTGTGATCCCAAATTCTGCCCCATGGGTCTGAGGGCCAAACCTTCCTGCTCCTGCTGGGAGGGAATGGGCATTTCTCCTTGAATCAGACACACAGAGCAAGGAAAACAAATGAGTCTGGAGCTGTGGAAATGGAGAAAATGGAGGAGAAAGAGTGAAGGAGGAACTGATGGAATAAATGATAAATAAATAATTTCCTGTCAGTGCTCACAAGCTTTCTGTGCTGACTGTTAATCCCCAGGATATCCTCTTGTTTCAGGTTCCTGGATGAATTGTGAAGCACTTCTTCTCCCATGTCAATAACTACTGCAATATGTGATCTCAAGTTTAAAGATGCCCTTAGAGCAGAATTTCAGCAACAAAATTCCCTCTGGAATATTGTACAGAGGTGGAAAATATGGGGTGAAAAAATCAGAATAAAGGCAAATAGAATTCCCAATTTGAAAAAAAAATAAATTACCTTCTGAGAAATAATAATGAAATTCCTCTTTGGGCATAGTTCCAGTAAAAACCTTCTCATTTCAGCTCAGGGAGGAGAGAAGGATGCGAAGTTGGTGCCTGTGGTTGTTTATAGGACTTGTTACCAGAGCAGGACCTCCTTGACTCCTCTGATTTTCGCTCTCTTTCAGGATGACACTGAGCCTTACTTTATTGGAATATTTTGTTTCGAAGCTGGGATAAAAATCATCGCTCTGGGCTTTGTTTTTCACAAAGGCTCTTACCTGCGGAACGGCTGGAATGTCATGGATTTCGTCGTGGTCCTCACGGGGTAAGTGACACCTCACCCTGAGCTTCGGGGTGTATTTTGTGCTGTTTTTCACCCGTGGGTTGCATGGGATTGTTTTGAGAGAAGTACCACTAAATCCTTTCTGGCTGTGGCGTCTCTAAAGAATGGCTGTTGTGCTGAGTGAGTCATTTTCAAAGTGTTTGAACCAACTAAAGAGTGCTTTTGAAGGTCTTTATTTGTAGATATTATGGTTTGTGTCTTATCCAGACTCTTACTGACATTTCCCTGACTTAATTGCCACTGGTACTTGAACCTGATTTAAACCAATCTATTTTCTGGTGTTAAAGGGTGACTTTAAAAGTCAACATGGGGTGCACTATCCAATAACAGGCATCTCATTTTTAAGCTATTAGAGGTCTGAAATCAGCAAAATTTCTGCAGGAATGGTTTTGTTCTGCCATAAAATAACTTTTCGAAACAGAATTCAAAGATGTCCGAAAAGAATTCAAGATGTCTCATTAAGGTGAATGTTACCTGTGTAATTTGTACCCTGGTTTGAAACCATGTCACTGATTTCTTTCTCGGAAATACTTACAATGTTTTTACACTATACATTGCCACCGTTTCTATCTGTTTGTATAAATGGAGGGCATAATGGAAACACAAACATTCAGTAACATTTGTAGCCTACAAATTGTGCTTTAAAGCTCCCAAGGAAATGTTCCAAAGGTTTGTGTGATGTCCTGAGCTTGCAGCCTTCAGCTTGGAAGGATCTCGGTCAGTTTTCCGGCAGCCTGGCATTAATCTACTTCCCACATCCCTCCTTTCCCACACCTTCCGTGGCCCTGTGTGTGTCCCTGGGTAGTGGTGTAGAGCAGGATGCTGCTGGGGAAATGCTCGTATGCATATCCAAATGTATTCATTAGCCACATTATCACTGTAATTCTATTTGCATTCAGGGCACCGTGTGATCCAGCAACTGAGAGGCCAAAGGGAATTCTCTGTGTGTTGAGAGGAAGAGAATAAATATGCAGGGTTTGGTTCTCCTGCTTGCTGGGCTGGCTGTTTAATCAATAGAAACTTCTGTGGAGTCACGAGGAGAATCAGATTTACATACTTAGAAGCACGGGGGGTACCAGGATGAAAAGAGAATCAGCACAGATGCTACAATTATTCCCACCCATGGTATGTTTTGATCCCTAGTTAGTTCTACACCCTTTTGCGCATTCAAAATGGGAAATGAAAATCAAGGCCCTGATTCTGGAAAGGACTTTGGAATGTGTTTTAATTTATCCTTCAGCAGAGCATTCAAGTACACCTTTGAATTCAGCTGACTCCAGTGGTTCTGTGCTTGAAGTTAAGGCTCTACAGAAAAGCTTTTCTGAATTCCAGCCACATTGTTTAGGCATGGCTTTTTTTTTTATTATTATTTTTTTCTCCTCAGAAACACATGCTAAGAATCAAGAGATAATTTTTTTTTTTTCTTGTTTTACAACTGAGACGTTCAAAGTTTTGCAGCAGCAGCTGCAAAGTCGCTCGTGGACTCCCCACGGAGTGTGGGATGCTCAGCACTGGTGTCTCAGCGCTGCTGGTTTTACTGGGAGGGAGCTCTTTGCGAGCTCCTCTGGCCCTGGGAGCGTCACTGTGGAATATCAGCTCGCTCAGGCAGCTGGAACGAGGAGCCCTGTTCCATCTGCAAACAGGCGTGTTCCTCTCCAGCACAGCCCCGTTCACGTCAAAGCTGCTGGTTTCCAATGGTGACACCAACTGGGCTCTGTCGAAGCTGCCTCGTGCATGGACTTCCCACCAGGCAGGCAGTGCAGGGGAGGAAAAGGCTCAACCTGGCAGTGTTACGGCCAAGAATCATCTCCACAGACCTCCAATCCTCTAATCCGAGGGCTGGATTTCACCGTGGGCTCGAGCTCAAGTCCAATTTTTGGCGTTTTTGGGGGGAGGCTCCTGAAAATGACAGCGCTGGGTTAGACCCTTTCCTGGACAGGGGCTGTGTTTGCAACCCAGGAATGAGCTGGAGGGACCCAGAGGGGAGAAACAGCCCGCAAGGATCTGCAGCTTCACCCAGGGGGCTGGAGGAGTGTTTTCCCTGGAGCCCGTTGTGTTTGGCTGTGCATTTCCTGGATGGTTGGGATGTCTTTAGCTCGCTCCTGGGTTGCCACGGGGCTGTCCTGGGGAGCAGGAGCTCCTTGTCCTTGGGCTCCCTTGGCTGGCCGGACACATCTTCAGTCACCTCCTGCCCTGGGGGAGCCCGAGCAGGGCTGTTTGTTTGGGTCAAACACCCTCCTCGTTCCTGCATCGAGAGCAAAGGCAGGTTCTTGGGAAAGAACATTTTGCTGCTGCCAAGCCCAGCTGGTTGTCCAGGGAGGGGCTGTGAGGTGGTGACAGGAGCAGGACCTGAATTGTCACCTCTGTGGAAGGGAGACTCGGATCTGTGCGCTTCTAAAGATGATCAAGCTGTAATTTGTTAGAGAATAATAGAAGAGGACAGTGCTAAGCCAGTATTTAATGTGTTCTTATAAATATAGATAGGTAGGACATCAGGTTTTGAAATACCATTTTGCTACTCTATCAAAAGCTTTCCTTTGCCGTATGTGCCAGGTTTCTACTTGGAAATGTGACTTTATGTTTCCCAGGCAGTGATCAGCGTTCACTTCCTGAGCTCAGTTTCGTGTTGATCTTCAACATTACAGAGGGATTTTGATTTCTCTCCTTTATTTTTTTTTTTTAAATTTTATTTCTGTGTCAGCATGAAAGATCATGAAAACGTGTTTCATGATGCCACGCACAGAGTTGTGTACCTGCTAATCCTGTTGAGTGCCCGTTTTTATTCAGGTAAATGGTGAATGTCAGAAAATCTGATCTCATTTTCAGCTTTTAGCTCAACCCTATAAAAGCAAAGAGCAGCTTTGCTCTCGTTATCTGTTTCCATAGGAAAAAGGGGCAGAGTCTGGGTGTGTTTTGGAGGAGGCTGTGGGGGAAGGCTCTGCATGGATTGAACTCACCCTTATGTAAATATTACAGTGATCATGCAGAAATCCTTCCCACCTGTTTTTTCCAACCCTTCCCCCCCCCCCCCCCCCCCCTTCCCTTCCCCCCCCCACCCCCCCCCATTT
>VWZG01006518.1:314207-344125 GCA_013396735.1 Grallaria varia
TTTCCCCACCCTTTCCCCCCCCCCCCCCCTTTTGCTCCTCAAAGCCTGTACCCTGGAATTATTGATAAATACATTTTTTGTCTACCTGCAATGATGGAGATTTTGTTTGTCAAAAGCAGAAAGCAGAACTTGTTAATCAGAAAAATACATCAGGGGTGTGTTTTATGCAGCCAGGATCAATAACCTATTGAGCTAAACCCGAGTCTAACAGACTGTGGCCCAAAATGGCTTGGTTGTTCCAGAAAACACTCCCTCGCTTTCTTTCCACGGCGATGCTGTGGAGCCTCTTTCTCCTTTGCTTCCAAGGAATCCTGCTGACTCGCTGTTAATAAAGGCCTGCGAAATGAATAGATTGCTGCTTTTTGAAAGGTTTTGATTCCTTTGTCATTTTTTTCCAGTGATTTCTTTTCGTTCGGTTGTAGACGAGCCCCAAGGAAAGCTGCCCTGCTGGGATGTGCCTGTTGCTACTGTGGAGGGAAACACATGGATTTTAGAGTTCCTGCTCACTTTATTTTCAGATTTTCTGGGGATTGCATTCACTCCAGTGATACCCTCATCCACCAGCAGCTCTAAATCACCCAGAATTGCAGTTTCTCATCTGGCCTGGCACTTGTACGATCTTAATGCACTTTGTCCAAGGTAGAAGCAAAGGGGCTTTTCAACTCTGTTGCTGTAGTGTGTTTTGGGTTGGAAACCTCAAAAATCTACAGTTGTCTTGGGAATGAAGTTGTCCTATCCCCCCAAATTCCTGAGATGGCAGTGGATGGTGATACGAGCCTGGTTACAGGGCCTTGAGGCTCCAGGACTGTTCCTCTTGGAGTTCATGGGAAGTTTTCTCCTGGGATTTGGTCACAATAACCCAAAGAGCTGCTGTGCTGGGTTTGCCCACAGACGTCCCCTCCAGCTGGGGCTGGTGGCACAGGGTGCCTGCTCAGGGGAAGGGTGGAGAGCAAGAACTGATAAAACAATACTGATCTTTCTGATTCCCAAAATTCAGGTGTCCAGGAATTTTTGATGGGGGAAAAAAAAGAAGTCTAAAAGATTTTAAACGGTGTGGTCCAAGGGGTCTGTCCTCCTTGGTTGTGTTTTGGAGCTTGTTTCTGCTTCTGGTTTCATTTCATCGTGGGTAATGGGTCTTATGGTTTAATTACATACCTTAAGCAAGGTGATATTTATCCTTTTTTTCCATCACCAGCTACCTGAGATTTCCTTTGGTGCCTTCCAGGTTTTGTACAGTGGGATTTGAATAATAATAATTCAATTTTTTTTGCACCTTTGTGGTTTTATGAAACTTCATTTAGAGGTTTATGCTTCCCAACCTCCCTGACCTGAGTTTTCTGTGCACCCCTGGCCTTTGTTGTTGCCCTGGTCCTTCCCCAGTTCTATCTCATCCCCTTGGAGTGACCACAACCACGTGTGGGGTTTGTCCGACCCCAAGAGTTGCTAAAACTGGTGTGAAAGAAACCCCGCAGCGCTCGAAAGGGTCCAGCCCTGTCCTTTACGAGCAGAATTCATTTCTTTTGGCTTCCAATCAGCCTGGATTAAACACTCTCGAAGAGTCCTGGTGGCTTCTTGAGCCAGTTGGATCAGCTGCCTGGATCTCTGGGTGGCACTGGCAGAGACAGCGGGTGCCAGACCCGGGGCTGCCAAATGATGTGCACGAAGTCTCTGTGCTGTCACGGGTGTCTCAGGCAGCCTGGGACAAACTACAAAAGCTGGAATTATCCCGACTGTCTGAGGAAGGTGCTCCCGGCTCCTGCTGATGCTGGTGATTTGGGAGGTATCTCATTCGGTAGCAGAACAGAGACCTGCTCGTCCTTGCTGTTCGCTCCGTCGCTTCCCGGGACCCTCCTGGGACGTGGGCGGTGGGAGCTGCTCTTCCTGGGGAGCTGTTTGAGGAGCAGCAGCCTGGGCTGCAGGGATGACTCTCGGAGTGGGAGGCGGAGGAGCTGCCCAGCCTGGGGTGTTGCAGCAGGTCGTGGACCTCGGAGCTTTCCCAGGCGAGGCGGACACACCTCCCAGACAGGCTGTGAGATGTGACCGTGGAATTATCGGAGAAGGAAATGTCTCATTGAGGGCTGGGATTTTTAAAGCTGCCAAATATACACAGATTTAGGCTCCAGTTTATTTTTTTATTTATTTTATATAATTCCATGTGCCTGTTCCTGTGCATTAAGAAGCTCTCAAAGTATAATATGTAATATGTAGTGACTGGATAAGGGGGAATGGTTTCAAACTAAAAGAGAGTAGGTTCAGATTGGATAACAGGAAGGAATTCCTGGGAGGACGGGCAGGCCCTGGCACAGGTTGCCTGGAGAAAATGTGACTTCCCCATCCCTGGCAGTGTCCAAGGCCAGGTTGGATGGGGCTTGGAGCAAGCTGGGCTGGTGGAAGGTGTCCCTGCCCATGGCAGGGGGTGGCACTGCATGATCTTTAAGGTCCCTTCCAACCAAACCAGTCTGGGATTCTGTGATCTTATAGTCCCCCAAACACCTTGATCTTTCCACCTGCATATAATTAGAACATACTAATTAAAAAAATTAAATTCCAATGGAATAACCCCCCTTGGATGCCCTGCAGCATCACTTTAGGTTGTATTCTCAGTGCTTTGTCTATAGGCTCTGGCTCTGGAGACCCAGGGAATAAAGGGGTTGGGAAGTGGAGATTTCTCTCTGCTCTCCTGATGCAGAATTTTTGGTACTTCTGTGCTAGAAAGCAAAGCTGAGCAGCAACAGGGCTTGGGAAAAGGGATACTTTAAGAAGGAACAAGCTTCATGTTGATTAGTTATCACCAGGAAAAGGAATAAATCTCTGCGTGGCTGTACAGTATGGGTGGAGATGGACTGAGATGATTGCTGTTAGTGCTGTGCATGAGTCATGCCAAGAGCAAATCCTTTATGGCTTTTAATGGAGCTGATCCTTGCTTTCAATTTCTTTTATGCTCCAGTGATGGATGCAGACTTGCTGGCTCAGAAAAGCCAAGGGATGCCTTCTGAAATTAAATCAGATAAAACTGGACAGGACAAAGAGAATTTACCTGTTTTCCTGAGTGCAAGGTGTAAATGGGTCTGGTGAGTGAGGGCAGAGAGGGAGGGAGGGAGGCAAGCCACCAAATTTTCTTTTTTGAGGCAAAGGAAGTTTGTAACTGGAAGGGAAGAGGGTTGTGATGTCTCAGTTTGAACAGAAAATTCTCCTCTCTTGTCCCTCTCCTGGCTGAGCTCTTGGGGAGCTGAAGAAGCTCTTTCCTTCAAAAAAGACTCCGGAGAGGGAGGAAGGATCTGGGACCTCTAAATGCACCTGGCAAATATCCCTGTTTCCTTCCTGCTCCATTGCAGACAGCTTTGCCCAGTGGGGCAGCAGCTCCCTTGGGACTGGATTGTGTTTTCCCTCTGGGCTCTTTTGCCTTAGCAAAGGGCCACCCGGGCCAGGCTGAGCCCATTGGAGTGTTAATTAGGGCTCCTGTCCTTTTTTTGTGACTTCTGGTGGCTTTTCTGTGCCTAGTTGGGTGGGCGTGGGAGAGGCAGGTGGAGCTGAGCAGGTGGGGGTGTGAGTGCGTGGCTGGCTGCTAAATTAGAAGGAGGCTTTCCTGGGCAGAAGAGGACTCAGGGCTGTGCTTGGAGGAAGCTGCAGATGGTCACAGACCCTCGGAGGACCCTCGGGTGGGGACAGCCCTTTCCCTGGCAGGAATTCTCCTTGGAGTGTGTCTCTGTGCTCCAGTGGTGGCAAACTGGAATGTTTCAGGTCAGGGTACTTCTCAAGGGCAGACAGATAATGAGATTGATGTCCTTCCCTCTTACTTTGTTAGAAGTGGCTGCAAGGTATTGAATACCTGGTATGTGAAGTGATAAATGATGGAGCGGCACAATGAGGAGCCGGAAAGCTGAGGCAGGAACAAACAGCCTTTCTCCAAAAAGAGGGGAAACAAAAGTGTTCAGGTTTCCATTTTGTGCTGCTTTCCCTGTTTCATGCCCGTTTTTGCTCTCAAAGAGGGGACTGTCAGACAATATTTTGGGGGCGCTCACATCTCCCTGAAGCTGGGCAGCTGGAAAGTAGAAGTGACCATCCCTAGTTAAAAGGAGATGCTTTCTCATCCCAGCCAGGGCTTTATCAAAGCCCAGAGTCCAGACAGTGTTTTTAGCTTTTTATGGCTCTCAAAGTGGGGCTGGTGGTGGGGAAATATCATCTCTCATAGGCAACCAGCCGTACTGTGCAAAGGCAGTTGTGGGGACTGCAGGTGGGAAGAGGGCCCTGGACCTTGTGATCTGCTCCTAATGTGTGATCCTGCCCTCGGAATCACGTGGGGTGGGCACCTGCTTGACTGCTCGCTCCTCTCTCGAGGTGGAAAGCTGCTGTTGGAGCTGGGTGTGACTACTAGGAACTCAAAACCAAAGCAGCAAATAAAATTGCAGCTATGAAGTGCTCTATTTTTTTTTTTTTTATGTTTCCTAGTTTAAAAACCAGCAAAAAAAAAAAAAAATCCCCAAGCCCAAAATACCCAAGTCCTCTGTGTGGTGTTGAGTGCTGTCCCATAATTAGATGAGGAGGAGTGTGCAGGTTATCTCAGACTCCTGTTTCTCAAATGTTGTTTCTGCTGCTGTGTCCCAGTTCCCAAGGGACCAGCTTTTGATGGCACAGTGCCTGCTCATCTGAGAAGATAAAGACCTGCCTGTCATTGTGGAAAAGGATGAGGATTTAGGAAATCAGCCTAGTTTTAATTATGTTCTAATCCTCAGCGCCAATAGCGTTGTATTTGCACACCCATTCTTGGATCCACATCTTACCCCGAAGGTTTTGGGTGTTCTGGGACCATTGACTTTCTCAGGGCTCTCTGGAAACATCAGGAAATCCCAGTGGATTTGGGAAACTGATTTTCCATTTTGTTCTCGCTGAACCAAGAAGGTGTGGGGGATGTTCTGGCCAGGGCAAGGTTTCAGTGCTGGCAGCTAGAAGCAGGAGGATTTGTGTTTCCAGGTCTTTCTGTAGTAAGCCAACTCTAGGGTCAGGTCCTGGCATTTGTGGGTATCTGGAGATGCTTTTCCACACCAAAGTTACATTTCTTTGCTTAACTTCAGCTGTCTTGGATCTTCCAAGATGTGTGACTGGACTGGGATGGAGGGAATGGATGTGTTGTGAATGGGGTCAGTAGGACTGGTGGCCACTGGATGGACTCCTGAGAGCACAAGAAGGCCACTTTTCTTGCCCTGGGGAAACCTGGAAGCTCAGGCCGAGAAAGTCCTGCTTCCTACACGTGGCACATGTCAAACCTATTTGAACTTGGAGGGTTTGGAAAGTTCCCTGATCCTCCCAAAGGAATTTGGCCACCCAAGCAGTGCCCTTCAAACACCCCTGAGAGATCCCTGGCATGGTCAGCATTAGTGCTGGACACAAAAAGTGTCCATTTTCCTGCATGTTGGTGGTCAGGGAAATCACAAGTGAGATTTTTTTATATTAATAATGGAAAGAAACTCATTTCCTCGGTGATCTGAGGGTGGAGCATCCAGGAAAGAGGTCAGGCTTTTCTGGTGGATATTCTTATTCAGCTGGTGCTGGAGCTGTCTTGGTTTCAGGGGCTGGCTCAGGGTTGGGTGTGTGTATGTAGGTGGTTCTTGTGAGCAATGTAGATTTTAAAAGCATCCCTTTGGAGCAAGAAGTTCAGGTCACTCCTGAGTTAAACCCAAGGTTTTAGACAATAATGGGTTTAGCTGTTGGCTCAGTTCAAGCTGGTTCACGTTGGACGGCGTAAGATTTACGCACAGGAAGGATCAGGAGCAGAGACTGGGGATAAAAATTGTACTTGAGTGGCTCTCAGTGTGGCATATCTGGGCCATAATTCTGTTTGAGGGTTGTTCCTTCTGGATTTTTCTAGACAGGGGCCAAAGTTGGCTCACCCTCCTTTGCCTCATCACATGTGTCAGAATTCCCTGTAAGGGTCTGCAGAACAAGAAGATCCCAGAGTCAAACTAAAGGCTTTAGGAGTATGTTGGTGGTCCATGGGATGGTGGAGAAGTACAGAAGTGAAGGACAGAAATGAGCTGCTTGGAAGAGACTGAGACTTTTTCAGCTACAAAATGTCCCTGGGCTGAAGAACTCTCAAACTAAACTGATAATCAGAATACTTGGTTGGATGTAGTTTGCTTCTGGTTCAAAGAGGGCTTTAAAGAACTTAAATTGGAGCTCTCAGCTTATTTTGCAATTAAAAAGAAGGCTGAAAAATTGAACTGTCTTTTGGCTTAGTTCCCCATCTCAAACATCCTGAACCAGCCTCCTTAAATAAAGTTTGGGCATGGGAGCTTAGGATGAAGGTGGTGAGAATGATTAAAGGGCTGAAGAAATGTCCATTTAAGGAGAAATGAAAAGGCTGAGAGAGTTAAAATTAAGAGGAAAGTCTCATCGGGGCAAGATAGATAAAGAAAAGCAGAGAGGAAATCATGTTTCCCTATCTATTTTGGCAGGATTCAAAAAGCAGGAGTGAAGAAATTGAAGTTTTAGAACTTCTTTACTAATGGAAGTGTAATTAACTCATGGAAATCATCACAAGAATTTGCTTCAGCTGCAATGGTCTGGTTTGGATCTTGAGACCAGAGGAGCCTTGAGATCATCTACAGAGTCACCAGAGAGGAAATGGGTTTTTGAAGGAGGATGATTAGGCCCTTTTCCTGGTGCTCCCTGAAATAAGTTACGTGGTAATGTGACCAGGCTGTTTCATAATTGTCCTTTTCTTTATCTTGTAATTTCTTCTGGATCGTGCCGGAGCCACGACTCCGGAGCAGGAACCCAGCCTGTTACATCATGACCTGTGAAACACAGCACGATGTGTCAAAGCTCAGCTTTGTGGGTTTATACATGAAACAATATCAATGGGAGTGGTGGCATTTCACTGCCTAATGTCTGGTTTAAAGATCAAACATCTCCCTCCAAGCTCTGCCACGGCCTAGAGAGGAACTTCAGCACTCCAGTGCTAAGTGTGTCCTCAAAACCTGCAAGTCTAAGCTCCAGGAAAAGGTTTGGGTTTGAAAATTGTCACTCATTTAAAGTGGTTTCTAATAATGTAGATGCCACCTGGATAAAGGAGTCCTGGTGTTGGAGAGGAGGGAGGTCTGGCACCATCAGACCAGGTGGAACATCCCCTTGGCCTTGCTTTGGGAGGACAAGGCTCTCCTCAGCCGCGTTCTCCACCCTTTGCAGGATTTGGAACATGGAAGAAGGTCCCGGCAGGTGAAATTATCTTATCAGAGGGTGGCCCTGTCCTCCATGAGGCTTCAGTCAGACCTGAAAGCATGTCCAGCTGCCAGAAGTCAGGCATGAAAGCTCTCCTGCTGGGCAGGAGTATTAACAAAGCTCCCTTCCAGTGCCAAAGACAAATCTCTGCTGCTTTTCTGGCCTCCAGCACTGGGGGAGGGACGGGAGCCAAAAGCCCTGTGAAGCTGCAAGTCATTTGTGCACTGGGAAGAAAGGGGCAGGGATGGCTGGTGGGAGATGGGTAGGACCTCTCTTGATGGTCACCACAAGTAGGTGTGGAGAAAAGACTAGATGAAGTCTTGGCTTGATGAAGACATGGACTGTTGCACCCTGGCTGTTGTGGCTGCAGGACAAAGATAGAAGTCCAGCAAAGTCCTTAAATTGCTTTTTAATCCCGTTTTTTCAGAAGCTCCCATCCGTGTGCTCCGAGTAAGTGATGCTGTATCAGTCTAAAGACTTTTAGCTGACAACATCTATAACCTCACCAGGGATCTACTCAGATTTTCTCTATCCTGAGAAACATGTGCTGAAATGAAAAATGTTACTTTTCTTGTGTTCTGATGCCAAATCTCAGCCTTATTTCCCCACTTCCAGGGCAGAAACACTACAAATTCCTGAAGTTCTGTGACCAAACTTATCTCCTGGCCTGGACTGGCTGGATGAATCCTGAACCGGTTTATTTTTTACAATAATCAACAAAGTCCTTAAATTGGTTGGATAAGAGGAGTTGGAAATGTTCAACTTCGCTACCGGTTGTGGAAAGGACAAAATCATCTCATGATACTCCAAGTGTATTATTAAAAGAACGTTGTATTTTTTTTTTCACTCCCAGTTACAATGCTGTAGCTAATTATAACAGGTACAAAACTATGGTAACCCCTGACTTTCACAAGAGGTGAAAAGGGCAAAGGAAGCTTGGCATGATCCAATTTCCCTGCTTTAATTGGAGGCTATGAAAGAACACGAGACTGTGGTGGCGGCTGTTGCTCTGCCTGAGACAGAACCAGGAGAATACAGGTCTGGTTCTCTTGTCCAGCACACTGAGCAATGGAGTAGGAGTTTGGGGGCCCTGTTTTTCATTTCTGCCCATATTATTTGATAATAAAGGATTTTAGACCCTTTTGCCCACATTTCTACCTCTTTAGACACGAAGGCAATGCTTGCATCTGACTTTGTAACGTACTAGTGAAGAAGGCTGGCTGACAGCACTGGAAAAAAAAAAAGTGAGTTTAAAATGTCCCCAAAGAAGTAAAAATAAGTCTTTAGAAACGCTGAAACGAAGCAGGAGGAGAATTTGAATCAGAAGTAGAAGAGATGGTAAAGGCATTAATCAACCTTCTAGAAATGCAGCTGCTCACTCCCAGTGAGTGGGAGACTCTTGCACGGTGTTCGTGTTCCACGGGGAAGGTGCTGGAGCGGCGCCGTGCCACACGCAAGGGAGATGCCACCGTGGGCGTGTGTCACACTGAGCCCCAGGAAGGACTGGACCCCTGGGGGAGGTGACAGACCTCCAGCCAAAATGTCCCCAAGAACCTCCACGGCCTTGCCAGAGGGTAAAAATGAGGGGCTCCACCTGCGCTGGAGCAGAAGGGGCTGAAAGGAGGAAGAGGAATGTCCTCCATGGTGAAGTCAGTCCGCAGGATGATGTCCTGGTTTGGAATGGCTGGAAACACGGGTAGGTTTTGGAAAGATGTGGCTCACGCTGCACACAGGGAATGAATGAGAGGGAGAAGTGTTTTCCTGGTGCCTCTTTCCCCCGGAGAAGGATGAGGCTGGAGAAGCCTCTCCAGGAGAGCATCACTGCTGAAGCCACCGATGGTGACCATGGGACAGGTTCAGCAATTTGGGTTTTGAAGGCCAGATCTGAGCAACCACCTGATGCCTCCAGTGCCCAGAGAAGAAAAGCAAACAGGACTTGCATTTCATTTTCTTTGGAACCTGGAAGACTTCCAGCTCACCAAACAGTTCTGCTTCTGATCCCTCTAGGGCTGCCCTCTGGTCTTGCTTGTGTGGGAAGGATGAGAAGACCTTCCCTTGTAACTACTGACCTCTGGTCTCTAGAAGGCTGGGAGCAGTGTGTGGGGTGAGAAATGGGGAATTAGTCCCCCTTTCCTCCAGGTCGCAGTTGTACCTCGTTGCCCTTCCATGCAGGAATGGAATAACTCCCCTGGATCTGTTGAAAACTTTTTCCTAGAGGGGGAAGGTTTGGGTGAGGTTTAATTTCCACCTAATAGCCTGTTAAAATCTTCACATGGTTTCTTTGAGCATGCCATTAAAAATCAATTACATTAATGGGGCTCAGTTGGAGATGTGCTGAAATATGGATGGGATCAAGCAAAGTGACTTTGCAAAACCAGACCCTTGGAGCTGCAGCCTTTTCCTCCCCTCCCTTTTCCCAGGCATCGCTGTGGGCCAGACCTGATCCTCGGTGTTGTCAGCTCTGCAGACGTGGCTCAGTGTTCAGGATTGAGCGGCCAATGTCACACCATGGTGCAAACCCACTGCCAAGGGGTTAGGAGGGAGCAGTTCCCTTGCCCTGGCGTGGATGATGTTGGGCTGCTTGCCTGAAATTCCCACTGGGAGCTCCTTCAGGCCTTGTTCCCCCAGCTCTGGCTGGTTCTGCCACCTCACTGTTGTCTGGTGCTCCTTGCTGCTGGCATTGCAGCGTGTCCATGAGCTTACCATGTGACAAATGGATCCCGCACATCACTCGCCTTTCTACAAACGTTCCTGTAAAAAACAACAAACAAAACAAAACAACAACAACAAAAAACCAAAACAGCCAAGAGTCTCAAATTATGATGAAAAGTGCCCAGCAGAGACATCCCGAGGCCTCGTCTCTGCCCTGGGGACGTTGCTCTGTCCTTCTGTGCTTTCTTCACCCCAAGTCTCTGTGGCCCCACCTCGTTCCATCCATCCTAATGCCAGGAGGCTTCAGGTGGAGCATTCCCAGCATAGTCCCTGCAATCCCAGTCTGCAACCCCAGACTCCAGGTCTAGAGCTATGAGATGATCAAGAGAAAGAACCTTCTGTCCGTGGCTGACAGGTTGTTAAATTAACTACAGAGGGGTTGGTGAAAGAAGACCCTTATCCATGGAAAAGAGACAGTGATGGAGTGAGGCTTGGTGTCCATGCAGTGGGAATGACACAGAATGTGAACCATGTGGGCACCTTGTGAGGCTGCTGAGGACCTGGGTTTAATGGGGGGACTGGGAGGGTGTTATCCACACGTGGGGTATAGGAATCATGACTGGAGCTGGGATAGCAGTGAGTATGCTGGGAATGCTCTGCCTGAAGCCTCCAGGCATTAGGATGGATGGATTGAGGTGGGGTTGGGAAGGAGCCTGCAGTGGCCACAGTGCCTTGGTGTGTACAAAGCGCAGGAGAGGGACAGAGCAGCTTCCCCAGGACAGAGGCCAGTCCTTGGTGCGTCTCTGCTGGGCACTTCCCACTGTACTTTGAGAGACTCCTGGCTCTCTTTTTGCAGGAGTATTTGTAGAAAAGGAAGAGATGAGTGAACCCCAGGTATTTCCAAAGGCTGTGTGGGCAGCTCGGCTGCGGGCAGGTGGCCAGAGGGACTCAACCCCCAGGGAGAGTCCTGTGGTGTTTGCATCCAAGTGCCAGGCAGCGTAGGGATGTCTGGGAGGTGCAGGGGGAGGCTGCAAGTGTTGAGTACTGTCTGTGGCTGTTCCGAGTGCTCATCACCCCTGTTGGGTCTGCTTTTCTCTTTACAAATGAGGGGCTTGAGCAAAACAAACCTCACAAATAAAATCTTTGAAACTCTGGCAGAAATCACAGAACATGTTGAGTTGGGAGGGACCCCCAAGGATCAGTCAGTCCAACACTCAGCCATGCACAGGACACCCCAAGAGTCACACCCTGTGCCCCAGAGGATCATCCAAACCCTCGTGGAGCTCTGGCAGCCTTGGGGCCGTGCCCACTGCCCTGGGGAGCCTGGGCAGTGCCCACCACCCTCTGGGGGAAAAACCTTCTCCTGAGATCCAACCTGACCCTGCCCTGGCACAGCTCCAGCCATTCCCTGGGTGCTGTCCCTGGTCCCCCCAGAGCAGAGATCAGTGCCTGCCCCTCCTCTGCCCCTCCTGAGGAGGTTGTACCTGCACTGAGGTGTCCCCTCAGTCTCCTCTTCTCCAGCTGAACACCTCAAGTGCCCTCAATGTCCTCATACACTTCCCGTCCAGGCCCTTCCCCATCCTCATTCCCCCTTTGGACACTCTCCAATGGCTCAATATCTTTCTTATACTTTTGATGCCCCAGAACTGCCCCACTATTGCAGGTTTGGAGGTGAGGCTGCCCCAGTGCAGAGCAGAGAGGGACTTCTTTTGCTCTCTGTGCCCTGACCGAAGGACGTAAAAGGCACAGCTCAAAAGAACCACCCTCTGCCTGAGTGACAGCACCAAGGGAGGGTGACAGGCAGAGAACTTCTGATCTGGTGCCCTTCAACAGAGCTGCCTCCTGGCCAAGGGCTTCAGCCACCGTGGTATATTGGATATTGAGGTGCTGGAGCGGGTCCAGAGAAGAGCAACAAGGCTGGGGAAGGGACTGGAGCACAAGTGCTATGGGGAGAGGTTGAGGGAGCTGGGAGTGTTTAGTGCGGAGAAGAGGAGGCTCAGAGGTGACCTCCTCACTCTCTAGAACTCCCTGAAGGGAGGTTATAGCCAGGTGGGGGTTGGTCTCTTCTCCCAGGCACTCAGCAATAGGACAAGGGGGCACGGGCTTCAGCTCTGCCAGGGGAAATATAAGTTGGATATTAGAAAAAAATTCTTTACAGAGAGAGTGATCAGGCATTGGAATGGCCTGCCCAGAGAGGGGGTGGATTCACCGTCCCTGGAGGTTTTTAAACTGAGATTGGACGTGGCACTGAGTGCCATGATCTGGTAAATGGACTGGAGTTGGACCAAGGGTTGGACTTGATGATCTCTGAGGTCTTTTCCAACCTGATCAATTCTAATATTCTATGATCACCCTTCATATCCCAGGGCTGGAGTCTGGGATGGCACGTGAGCTCCTTGGCATCTCCGCAGCGGCGCAGCCGGGGCTTGGCACACCTTGGATGCTGCAGCCCCCGGGAAGGTGACTCCATGGAAATCACCACAGGAGCATCCAGGCTTTGCTTGGACACCTCGAGGCCAGAGGGCTGTGCCTCTGCTGGGTGACTGTCCCTGCAGCACCGGGGGATGAGCCGCAGCCTCTGCCGGGTGCGGATCCTCTTCCCTTGCGCTTGGATTAGGGCAAATTCAGCGGCACAAAACCCACCTCTTGTTGCTTCCCATCTCCTCCAGCCCTGGATGGGTCTGTGGGTGCGTGAGGAGGATCTCTGCGCCCCCGAGCTCGGTGTGGGGGTACCCTTGGAGCAGAGCAGTGCAAAGGGCATCGCTGGAGACCAACCCCAGCCAGGCTTCCCCAGGCAGCATTCTTGGAAACGGGCTGTGTTTCAGGCAAATATCCGGGAGACGGGGATTTTTTTAGCCTGTCTCTTGCTGTTCATTTTCTCCCTGGCACCGGGACTGCAATTCCAGGAACCCTGGCTATACTTGAAAGCACCTCTCAGACAGGGATAAAAGTAATTAAACCTCTCAGCTTTCTCCTTTTTCTTTCTTTTTTTTTTCTTTTTTTTTTTTTGACTTATTGTAGTTTTTTGAATGTAGATTTCAGATGGGGACAAGATGTACAAGCTGAGATCTGACATCGTGTTCCAGCAGGTGAATGAAAGGCTGAAGGGACTATTCAGAGGGCAAGGAGACATTCTTGGTTGCTGCCAGGTGCAGCTTTTTTTGCAGTTTTCCCCCTTCTCCCCACATAATTAACTCATTAAATTTAGCTGGCTGATAGGTATGGAGATGTATGTGGCCCAACTGCTTTGTTCGTGCAAATAACTGTTATTTCAGCTTGTTGATAGCATTTAAAAATCAAGAAAATTGTTTCATGTTGTGTAGATGCGCTGAAAGAACTGAGTTTCAGATGAAAAGCAGATTAAAAAGGCAGGACAATTGGGTAAAATGAGGAGTAATGTTTTTGTCTAATCTGGATTAAGATGATTCTGAGCTTTTCATGTTCTCAACTTCAATTTTTAAACTTCAGTTTTATTTGGGAAATTAAACCGTGACATCCTTCCAAGTAGAAAATGGTCTAAAGGTTTCAATTTAACATCATTGGCATGAAAATGTTCTCATTGTTCCCTTTCTTCAAGGAAAAGTTTTGGTGAACCTGGCTTGAGTTGCTGAAGTTTTGTGATTGACTCAGATCTGGGGGGAATGTTTGTGTGAATTCAATAAAAACTATCCAGCAGAACATTTCCCTCATGCTGCTGTGGCCCACAGTTCCTGGGCAGGTGGGGACCAGCAGAGAGTCAGAGCATCCCTGGAGAAGCAGCCTTTGGATTAAATGTCTTCTCTGCTAATGGGTGAGTCCCCCTGGCTGCCTCGTGCTTCTTGGTGTGGAGTGATGGCCCAGCCTGCAGAAGATGGAACTTGAACCTGATTAGGTAGATTTTAGGATTGCACCCCAAAATTGTGATCACTGGAGTTGTTTTCAGATATCAGAGAATCATTAAAGTTGGAAAACACCTCCAAGGTCGAGTCAACCCTGGGCCTGACCCTCACCTGGTCCCCCAGCCACATCCAGTCATTCCTTGGACACTTCCAGGGATGGACACTCCACCACTTCCCTGGGCAGCCTCTTCCAATGTTTAATCACCCTTTCCATGAAGAAATTCCCCCTGATGTCCCACCTGCCCCTCCCCTGGTCCAGCCCGAGTCCATTCCCTCTCCTCCTGTCCCTATTCCCTGGAGCAGAGTCTGACTCCCCCCAGGTCTCCCCTCCTGTCAGGGAGTTGCAGAGAGTGAGAAGGTCCCCCCTGAGCCTCCTTTTCTCCAGGCTGAGCCTGCCCAGCTCCCTCAGCTGCTCCTCATTGGACTTACCCTCCAGACCCTTCCCTGCTCTGGACGTGCTCCAGCCCCTCAATGTCCTGAGTGAGGGGCTCAGAACTGGACACAGCTCTGGAGTTCCAGCTACAGGGGGAATTNCAGAGAGTGAGAAGGTCCCCCCTGAGCCTCCTTTTCTCCAGGCTGAGCCTGCCCAGCTCCCTCAGCTGCTCCTCATTGGACTTACCCTCCAGACCCTTCCCTGCTCTGGACGTGCTCCAGCCCCTCAATGTCCTGAGTGAGGGGCTCAGAACTGGACACAGCTCTGGAGTTCCAGCTACAGGGGGAATTTTCTGGGTCTCCATCCCTGCTCTGCCCAACTCTGGTGGAAAGTCCTTGCTTGTGCTCATCAGTGGAGAGGGTGAGAGGCCCACGACAGAGTGCAGGGAGCTGGTGGGCATCAGCTCAGGTGCCTGGTGGGGTGGCACCTGCCATGCCCCCAGGGTGCAGGTGGTCTCCTTGTTCTCTCAAATAGTCACATCACCTCTCTAGCACACCTGGCCCCGAAGCCTTTCCCAACCTGTCCATTGTACATCCATGACAGGTCATGTCGCAGCTCCCTTTGCTCTCAGGGCTTTGTTCCTGTGAGTTACAGCAGGGCAGGGAGAAAGGCTTCTGGTCTGCCTCATCCCATGCATGAATGGGGAGGAGATGACCTTCCTGACAGCATGGAAATGCTCAGTGGGGATAATCCTTGGAGCAGGGCCATCCCACCAGGCACCTGCTCCATCCCCAGACTGACTTGTCATGGTGCAAAGCAGCCTCGGTGCCCTGGAAACATTTTCTGCCCAGTTGGCAACGGGGCGAGGCTGGCACTGACCCTGTCTGGCAGCAGGGCTGCACTGAGCTGCCCTTTGATCACCCCCACACCTCTCCACCGGGCTCCAGCTTGGCTTGAGGTGGCAGAAGGGATGGTGTTAATCTCATTTGCCATCCTTTTATTGCTCAGCACAGAGCCCTGAGTCTTATTTACAGTCTTTTTCAAGCTGGTGACGGGGATCTTCATTTCCTTCCAGGGTTCTTTTTTTTATGGACCTCACTGCCACAGCCTGAGTGCCTCACACAAACATGAACTCCATTTCCCAACACCCCACCGAGAGAGGCTTTGATGGTTCTTATTTACGGTGCAAAGGGAGGCACAGGAATATGAGGGACAAAAGTAACTATTAATTTTCCCTTAACGCTTTCAAAGCCTGGTTTTGGGAACTCGTTTCTCCCGGATGGGCTCATTCCCTGTCAAGCTTCAGGGCACCAATCCAGAATTAAAGATTTCTAGGGCTTCTCATAAAGTCACTGGAGTTTTCTTACATCCCTCCTTGATTTAGGATAGGGCTCTGCACTCCACCAGGACGCTCAGACACCTAGGGAACTTCACCTAAAAGTAGAGAACTATCAACAATAAAAAGAAATGGGAGTGTTTGCCTTTAGGTCTTCTGGTAACTTCATGTACTTCTCGTCTCATGATGCACAGGCACACGCAGGAAGGCAAAACCACGTAGGTGATGGTGGTAAAGAACATCTTAGTGGACGTTTTAGCTTAAAGATGACAGTTTCTGCAACTTGCACTGGATGCTCATCTCAAACCTTCCACCACTCAGCCCATGGTTTAGCCCTCTTTGCCATCTGTCAGTGAAAAGGGCTTTTTAAAGTTGCTGGTGGTGGAGCTGCACTGTGGAGGAAAGAAACTCGGTGGTATTATTTCTTCACTTGGTGTATATATATATGTGCTTTAGGAGGAAAATGTCCAAGAATAATTAGATGAATCAGATTTCTATATGTGGCTTTTTTGAATATTTAACATCTGAGATCTTGTGAAGCAAAAGGGGCAAGGAACAAACGCTGTTTATTTTTAGGAGTTGGAAAGTGGATGAAGCTGCTGGCCTAGATCCTGCACTCCTTCCAGGAGGAGCAAGGCAGAAAACAATCATAAGCAGAGCGTGTCTTTGTGCCATGGGGAGGATTCCTCATGTTTGTTTAAGCTGACAAAACCCCGTTGGTGTTCACGTTGAGTTTGGGTTGTGGAGGGAAAAAGCAAGAAAGGACTCATGAAAACTTCGAATGAAACCTCTTCCCTCTTTGTGAAACTGGTTTTATTTCAGTTGCCCAAAAGTGCAAATTGTCTAAACACTTAAAAAGGGCAAAAGTCAGTAAAGTAAGGGAAGACCTTCTCCCTCTCTGCACTTCTTCCCTCATTCAACCCTGAGGTTACACCCCTGGTCAGGAGCTGTGAAATGCCTGAGAAAAGGCCTCCCAGAGTCCCATCTGGGTCACAGCTGAGGTGGACTCATGCCCTGGCACTCCAAGGTGGACCTTTTTGTTTCAACAGGCCCCAACTGGGTACGTGGCACCCGTGAGAGGAGATGGGGTGGGCTGGCATTGCCCCTTCCCCGCTCTCTGCAGTCCTGCACGAGATGCTGATCTCCAGCAGCGTTTTCCTTTCCACAATGTGAAGGTCTTGGAGGTTTTGGGGGCTCTTCCTCTTCCCCTCCTCCTCCCTGTGCCATTCCTGATGCTTTGCACAGGCCACAGTGAAAGATGCACCTTAATGCCACTGCCCTGCTCACAGAAATTCAACTGTTTGCCAGAGGGGTTATAAATAGTCTCCAAATTAAGCCTTAGTTACAGGTTGGGAAGAAGTCTGTGCTTTCACTGCATTTCTTACTGGGAGATATTGCTGTTACTTCAAAATTAAAAATAAGAGCGAGATAACCAGAAAAGATAGAAATAAATGGGGAGAAAAAGTGTTTCTCAGCCGAGGCCAAGAATGGAAAATTTCTACCCAAAAGAAGAATATTTCTGGAAATGACAACTCAATAAAAACGTAGTTCTCTAATGCATTCACTGTTAAGTGAACATTATTTATATTGCAGGAAAGCAACACAATGTGGCATAAGTTATTTGGCTGGGAAAAAAATAAAAAGCAAATCCATGAGCAGACATTCATTGCTTGCATGGGGGGAGACTGGGACACACATGAGATAAAAGATGAAGACTCCAGACTATTGCTCTTGTAATTTGCATTTTGTTGGTATATATAAAATGAAATTACGTTTATATTTGTTTCAAGCTGAAGTGCTCAGCAGGCAGAGGAAGAGCTGCCTGAAATGTTAAGTGTATATTCAAACTCGTTTTCTTGGAATGAAATCGTTAGGAATAAATAGCTCCTCTTTTTCTATTCTTGCTGAGGTGGGATCATGTTCTCTACATTGTTTTAATAGCAAGTCTAATGCTGGTTTCAAGACTTTTTTTTTTTTTNCTACACATTCTTAGCCATGTGATCCTGCAAATTGGGCTTGTTTTGTGTTAATACTTGGCTGCTTCTTGCTCCAGAGGGGAGATGCAAACCCTGGATGACCTGGGTGGACTTGTGTGACTGACAGATGAATTTAATTCTGGCGCAAATCTACACAGATATTTTATTCTTCCTTCCCTTTACTCAGCCCTTCTGAAGTTGTTGTGATGGTCTGGGCTCTGTGCTGCTGCTACAGCCCCCGGGATTCTGGTGTCCAATTCTGCATGAAAATGAGAGAGATGGGAATGTGAGGGAGCTCCCAGTGATCCTCCTCTTTCCCATCTCCAGAATGTTCTTGTGTACAAAGGAGGTTCTCCAGCATGTCCATCCCTCCTGCAGCCTCTGTGATGACCCCTTTCCGACCCCTTTGTGTAGCTATTTTTCCAGGTGTCACAAGAATCTTTGGAAAGAGCTTTTCCTTTTGCCCATGGGAAGGGCAGAGGTTTAGTATTTACATTTTGGCAGTTTGCTGGAGGTGGCAGATCCTCAGCACTCTCATTCCTGACTTCCATGGCCTTCAGATCAGTCCCAAAATATTCTGCAGTACAAAATTCCCAGGCTACAAGTGGCTTGGTGGGTGCAGTTGTTGGCAGAGGTCCCAGTGGCTTCTCAAGGGTCCCACAGTCAGTTTGAGTGGTGAAAATAGAAGAGTGTTGTGTTTCTACAGTGCAAAGAGATGGGCCCTCCTGTCCCATGGCTCGTTGTGCTCCCCTTTTCCTTTCCCATTGTCACCAGCCAGGGCAAGCCTGTTCCCTTCACACATTCCATGTGCAGGAGGTGGGAAGGCACAACATTGCTGGTTATTGTGCCATCTCAGGGCATCCAGCAAGGACGGGTGGGTCTGCAGGGCTCCTGCATCCTGCAGAATTATTCCCTCAGTAATACAGAGAGCCAGACTGACAGCTAAAATATTTTCTTTCTTTGTAATGGCTTTTTGGTTTTTTCACTCAAAATTTATGGATCTCTTTATGCTCATAAAACTCACCAAGTATATTCTCTGTCCCATTCCAACATCACTTGCTTAAATTTGAATCCATCACTTTGAAGTGATATCATTGCAAATGGGGTGCAGGGTGAATAATGAAGTATCTTGAACCCTAGTAACTTCAAATTTATAATGTCCTTTACTGCAAAGTAATTACTGTCCCATGAACTAATCCTTTGTACCTCTGGATAAGGCTTTCTAGTCCCTCATGCCCCAAAGTCCTTCAAACAGTCTCTTTCAAGCTGGTCTGAACCAAAAATACACCCGGACTCCAGGCCCTGGTAGGTTTTTTAGCCCGTTAATTGGTTTTGCTGGAGGTTGGGAGTGTGGCTGGAGCACATCTCTGGATGACTTTGTCCTGGACACCAGCGTGGTTTCCAAGAGCCCTGTTGTTTTTTAGGTCTCTGAAGAGGCTCCCACTTCTGCAGCTCGTTCTTCTGGAGCAAATAACAGGGTGTTGTGGTCATCCTTTGTCACAAACCTGTTCCACCGTGTCCTTATGGCTCTGAAGAGGTGCTTCTAGGAACATGTCCTGGTAGGATTTCTGCTGGAGAAAGGAGAGGAAACACTCCAGACCCTGATGTAGCTCTTGTGTGTCAGGTTTGCTTCTGTTTCTCAGTGCCCTGTGCACAGTGGTGGAGAATCTGACCCCAGTTTTTTCATGTGCATCTGGGAAAGAACTGGTGTCACTGAGCATCTGGAATTTTCAATCAACTCTCTTCCAGGAAAGCCTTTTCTCCCACCTCACCGGTGTTGTGTGATTGATCTTGCTGACTTTTAAAATTACTCTCTTGGTTAGAGGTGAGGGACTGACTTCGGGGTCTGAAAGGAGCCTTAGCAATATGAATATATCTCCACAATTTTAGGATGATCTCTCTGTGTTGCAGCTAACAATTAGATTATTCCCTGTTTCTTTTTTAGTGGGTTTTCTCCCCGAATTTGTTAATTTTTATAGTACTGTTCAATCTATTCTGTAAATCTGAACTCCACAGTGGGGCTTTTTTTACACCTTCTTATCATTTGAAACAGAAAGATCATGAGCAGAAGGTCACATGGACAAGTTCTCTCTATCCCACCCAAGGATGCGAAAGGATGAGACCTGAGCCTCTCTGTGGGCTAATGAACCTGCCCCGTAATTACCTCATCCTCTAATGACTAGCTGGTGCCAGAATCTTCAAGAAAAATCAACCCCAACCTGAGTGACCATCAATCTGCGTCATTAAACAGGGCCTGACCCAATCAACCAGAGCTATTTAAAAATTTAAATATCATCTCTCTGTGTCTGTCTCTGCACGAACCTCCTGGGGCTGCGGGTCTGTCTTCGTTCTTCTAAGAGAACTTTCCACCAAAGCTTTAACTCCTCTCTCTCGTGCTCAGGATCACAAGCAGGATGGCCCTGATGAGCCAGGGAAATGGATGTGCTGCTCTTGGGCCATTCCATCTTCATCAGGGCCATTTAGCACTCTTCTATTTTTTCCGTCGGTGCAAGGGAGCTCTTCAAAGTGAAGGGTCAAGGAGCTGGGCGCAGACAATCCACTGCCATCCTCCCAGCTGCCCTTGCCAGCTTTAAATATCTCGGATGACACTGTGAAAGACTCCCCGCAGGGCTGTGAGAGCCCGGAATGAATGAGGAGCCTTGGATTAAATGATGATTAAGCGCCTGATGACACGGGATGAATGAGGTGCTGCGAGGCAAGAACTCCTCCATTATCACGGCTGACCTGGGGCCAGATTGCCTCTGTTTCCCCATCTGTGACAATGGAAGGTTATTACGTCATGAGTTAAGGCTGGAGTTGGTGTCTGATAAACCAACTTTCTCCGGAGGGCAGAGATCACCTTTCTGTTCACAGCACCAGCCCAGACAATCAGAGAATGACAGAATGGTTTGAGTTGCAAGGGATCTTAAGGTCATCTCGCCCCACCCCCTGCAATGGGCAGGGATATCTTCTCCTATCCCAGGTTGCTCCAAGCTGAGTCCAACCTGGCCTTGGACACTTCCAGGGATGGGGCAGCCACAGCTTCTCTGCCCAACCTGTGCCAGGGCCTGCCCACCCTCCCAGGGAAGGATTTCTTCCATATAGTCAAGCTAAACCTGCTCTCTGTCAGTTTGAAGCCATTCCCCTTGTCCTGTCACTCCAGGCCCTTGTAAATAGTCTCTCTCCACGTATCTTTAGGCTCCCTTCAGGTCCTGGGAGGCTGCGATTAGGTGACTCCTAAACCTCCTCTTCTCCAGGCTGAACAATCCCACCTCTCCCAGCCTTTCCTCACAGCAGAGCTGCTCCATCCCTCTGAGCATCTTGGAGGCCCATAATGCTGCTCTGCTAAGGATATTGAGTAGAAACTTTCATAAAACAGTCTAAGACATGAAGCAGGTTTTTCCCTGGACCGAAATCCTTTCTACCAAGTCCAAATGGCTCCACAAAGATGTTCTGAAGCAAGTCTTCATGAGGCCTGATGGATATGGTCATGCTCCCAGCTCCTTTTCATCACGGAACCTGCGGCTGCTGGAAAACAGATGATTATTGAATATCTCATGAAAGATGAGAGAAAACATCTCTAGGAGAAGAGATGAAGAAGGGAGGCAGTAGAAAAGCAACAAACCAACCAAGAACAAAAATGCAGTCGCCTTGATGTTTCATTTAGGCCGCTGCCTGTTTTTGTAGGACCAGGGAGGGCAGGAGGTACAGGCTATGCTGAATTCCTCCTCCTCTGGTGCTTGGTGGGAAGTTCATTGCAGATCCCCCCAGTGCAGATCCAAAAGCGAGGCCCCAGCCCAGCAGGGTCACTGAGCCCACCCAGCACTGGGAGCTGAGGTGGGTTTTTATAGCCCTGCCATCCTGGCAATGACCCATCTTGGCATCAGCCTCCCCAAGCCTTCCTTGCACCTTTAATTGCGTGTGTTTTCTTCCTGGCTGGAATCCTCCAAGCCCCATTGTATGTTGTGAAATAGCTCCCTGCCATCCATCCCAGGGGCTGTATCCGTGGGCTCCGTGAAGGGACTGTCACAGCTTGTTAAACTTCCTGGGATCATTTGCTGTACAAATTGAGGATCATTACAATTAAATCCAGGGGGGTCCTACCTGCCCGGTTTCGTTTTACATAAAATCAATTACCATCTGAATGAATGATGAGAAAAAATGACCCATTGCAGGCTGGAGGAAGAATTCCTGACTCTTGTAAAAGCTCGGTGCTGTCACTGGAACATCCTTGTCATGGAAATCTGGAAACCTGACAGGAAAAGTCAAGGAGTGGAAATGTGGTTTCTGATGGAAAATGACTTCATTTCTTTACTGTCATTGTGTATTTGGACCACAGTGTTTTCTGGGGGTCTCAAACACACCAGGAAGCACCTCTGCTATTTCCTGACTGAGCTTGCTGATCCCTCCCAGGAAAAAAAGTGGGACAAAAAAAGGCATTTTTAAGATGGATGGATGACAATGACAAATGCCAATGGTGTTCTCTTGGAGATTTTACATTTGCCTTCCTGGACGTGACACTTTCTTGCTCGCTCAGTTGGTTCTTGTGCTCCTCCTGGAGGACAGTGTTTTCTTGAGTCTTGAATGCTGACCTAGGCAGGCAGAAATATCAGATGTCATTCTGGTCTTGTTCCCTGGTGTAAGCCCAGGGCACCAAGAGAATCTTATCTCCCACCTGGTCGAGGGTAGGATCACAAGAGCTTGGTTTTCCTGCACTCCAATTAATTTTGGTCAGTTTGGGCCAACTATTTAATGACTTTTTTCTTTGAAGGAAGTCAGAGATCTCCCTGAGATTGTTCTAAATGAGCTCTACAAGCTTCTTCACCCAGGTTTTAGGCTGGCAGCAGTTCTTGCAGCCAAACTGGTACTTTCTGCCTCTTTGCCCGGAAAATCTTTACAACAAACCCTCAGAAACATCCTGGTGAGTCAAGGGGGAAAACGTTGACTTGAAGTAACAAAAGGTCATTGTAACTTGGCATGTGGGACAGGAAGGTTCAGGGAAAGATGCACAGGACTTGCTAAGAAGGGCTCAGGATGTTGGGGCCAACATGATTTCCTAAATCCTCATGAGGAGCTCTGGTGGAGGTTCATCCAGATGAGCTGGAAGGGAAGGGTTGGAGACAATTGCCTTTTCAGATGGGTTATTCATATGGTCCTGATGGCTGGAGATGACACAAGTGACAAGAAGACCTCTGCTCATGGGCAGTGGGTGGGCAAGACTGCCTGCTGAGCTTCTCAGCCCAATACCTTGTAAAGTCAAGGCCTGCCTGGAGAAAGAAAATACTGTCTCTGCCAACTTCAGGAATACTGAGTAGGAAACGAGCTGATTTGGCAAGTGGTGATGGTTTGGATTTGGGTGGTTGGTGAGCTTGACAAGAGAGTGTTGGTGTCCCGGACTCAGACCAAGGAGAGGTATCACAGGTTCTTTAACTGTGGTTTGACCAGGACTCAGTGGGTGGGGAACACCAGGTCTCCTTCATCCTCATTTTCCAGACTGTTTCTGATGTGTTTATGAGAACAAAGTTCACCCATCGTGCTGAACAAAGGGCTCTCCAGAAGGCCAAAGGGACTGTTCAGAGCATACCCAAGGGAAAAAAGTAATACCATGAAGGAAACATGAGATTCCATCTTTAATCTGCTAATCCATTTGTTGAAAGATGGATGTTTCAAGCCAAAAATTGGGAAGGAAGAAAATGTAAAGTGTTTCATTTTGGATGCCCTGAAATATATTGCTTTTGTGTACTTGAAATGATTCTTTTGACTTTATGCTCTGAAATTGCACTGATCTAAACTGTAAATAAAAATTAATTAAATGACTCAGACATCATAAATCTGCTCCCTTCTGGTCAAATGAAATGTTTGGTTGACCTGAGATGGCTTCTCTCAGATGCCTTTTCCCAAGGAAAGCACATTGTCTTGCAAATGGTCCCTCACTGGTCTAGTGGAATGAGATGATCTTTAAGGTCCTTTCCAATCCAAACCAGTCTGGGATTCTACAAAACCCATTTGGATCATCAAACTGCCCAAATCCAGGTGCCAATAATGATTTTCCCCTATTGTTTCTACACTCAAAGATGTGATTTTTGCCACAGTGAAGTGTCAGTAATCAGGATTTTCCACTGCCAGCCTCCTGTGGAATTCATTCCTCTTGAATTAGAAGGGACCTGCCTGCTGGTTTGGGAAATACTTAAATAGAACAAAGGAAATGGAGGAGAATAAGGAAATGAAGATAGTGTGTCTGATGGGTCACTTCCACCAAGGCCCGAAAGGGATTTCTCAGGAGCAAAAAAAGGGTTTTAGGATGTGAAAAAGAAGTTTTTATTCAGTTTATCTGGACTGTTTTACTCCTGGGGAGGAAGGATGTTGGTAGGAGGAATGTTGTGTTCCAAAAGCAGCAGCACATCTCTGCTCTTCCATGGCCTGCAATGCCAGAAGAAATACGTGGAAGAAATCCCGAGTCCTCAGCGTAGCATTTGGGCCCTGCTGGTGGCAGGTCTTGGCTGTTAAATTGAGTTTCAAACATTTGAAGGGTCCACTGAAACAGTTCAGACCTCAGGAGGAAACAAAGAAGAACTGCTGAAAGGTTATAAATCTCCCACTAGCGTTTTCCTGGAAAACCTGGAGCGTTACGGGAGCTTTTGTACAACAAAGAGGAGGTTGAAGAGTCTTCAAACATGGGCCAGCAGAAAGGGCTGAGGTCAGGTAGGAGACAAACCCAAGGCAGGCAAGAGTCAGAAAGATGCACCTCTAAGCACAATTCCCTGGAGAAGAAAGCACCCGGAGGGACCAAAGCCTTTTATCTCCTCTGTTTTCATTGGAAAAATGTTTAAAAAACCCCAATCCTGAACTGATTCTCTCAAGTCTAAGAGGTTTAGAAAAAGGGCAGTTTATACCATCAGTCCTTCTGTTCCTCCCAGGACGGATGAATTGCTGAAGGGGTGCTTGAAGGTTTCGCTTCATTTTGGTTTTCCCTCGTCTTCTTCAGCCTCTGGATTGATGATGTGGGTGGGACGTGGAAGTTCCTCCCTATTTTTTATTTTTTTTTTTTAATTTCAATGAAGTCATAAGAAAGTACCTTCTTGTCATTTTATCCTTCACAACACGCCTTGAAGGTTTCATGCCCTTTGACAAGCTCTGTGCTCATAAAAACGGGGTTTGGGGAGGCAAAAAAAACCCCCTCTGTCCAACCAAGGGTTAACGTGTCCCCTCTGCCTCTCCCGGAGAGACAAAAAGAGCTGGAGCTCTGTGAAGAACCATCACAGAGTTCTCCCAACAAACTCCTGGCTGGAGTGTGTCACCTGCCAGTCACCACCCCGAGCGCCGTGGGCTCCTCTCCTTCAGTCTGGGTGTCTCCCAGCCTCTTGGCACATTCCTCTGGGAAACTGTTTGCCTGTCAGGCCCTGCTCCAGTTGTAGGTCAGTCCTGGAAGTTCCTGAAGCAGGAGAGGAGCAGCTGGGCTGTCCCTCCTTTCCCAAACCTTTCTCTATACCTGGGATTTCTCCTGCCCCCAAGTGTGTTCAGACAGGTGTTTACACACTTCGTTGGTGCTGTTTTGAGCTGGGAAGTTTGATGTGTCCATACCCTTATTTCTCAGGGTCTCTTATCTCCTGGTGCTTGTCCCACCAGTTTCACTCCTCATCTCAGCACAGACCAGGACAGGTTTTATCTAACTTAGGAGGAGGAGGAGGAGACCAAAATCTTGTTAGAATGGTTTATTCAGTAATTCTTTTGTAATGTTTTGTCAGTTGTGTTCCTCGTTCAGGATCAAGTGCTTTTTTTCATTTCACATTGGGTCTTCCACAGAGGAGCCGTTTTTAGAGCTTTTAAGGTGAAAAATTATGGGTTTATATTTTTGGTATAAAGAATTATAGCTGGTTTGAGTTGGAAGGGACCTTAAAGATCATCTCATTCCACCCCCTGCCATGGGCAGGGACACCTTCCACCAACCCAGGTTGCTCCAAGCCCCGTCCAACCTGGCCTTGGACACTTCCAGGGATCCAGGGGCAGCCACAGCTTCTCTGGGCAACATACATATATATATATACACACACACATAATCCCTCTGCCCCTGCACATACCAATATCTTTGAGTTGAAGCACTTTCTCCAGTGCTCCTGAATTCAAAAGTGCTTTTAATTCAAGTGAATTTCTTTTTCCAGTTCTTCAGCACAAACAGGGCTCACCCCTGGGTAATCTTACCTTCCAATCATCATATCCAGAATATTTTAATTGAAGAAATTATTACATACCATTTAATTTTATCAACCTATTTATTTCCATTTGCAAAGAGCCCATAGATGATCCAGGACTGTATTATACTAGGTCCTACACAAACAGGAACTGGCTCTGAAACCAATTAGAGGCTCAGTTTCAATACGTGGGTCAGTCACTAATCTCTGGTTTGCCAGACAATGTAGCTCCTTTCTCCAGTACAATGGCCACGTATCTGTATTTTGGGATTGGGATTCGTGAGGAATTAAGCTTGTGTGTAAGGCTATAATTGTTGCATCTCCTCTAGCAGGAAACCCTGGCAGCATCTGTGTCAGCACTGCTGGATGATGTATTCGTTAATGGTCCAGAAAAGTGGGTTGTGAAGATGCAAAGGTCAAAGCCTCATGTAATTAGGGAGATAAGTGAAGACAGAAGGATTTCAGGAGGCAGGGATGGGTCCCCAGGATGGGCAGGATGGTGGCAGGTGGAAGTCAATGCTGACAGCCATGGGAGGGATAATTTGAGTCTCTGGTGGGATTAGCTGCACCCTGAGGGTGGGAACTGTCGGGGAAGGGGGACAGGTAGATCTGGGTGACACTGTGGAGAGTGGAAAATCTACTCTAAGTCTGGCAAAAGTGAAAATAGTAATAAACCTGTTAGAATTGCAGTGGGGTAAGAAAATAAGTGTGTCAATATACGAACAAAAGAGCCTTCCCTGAGCTGCTCTCTGATCCGTGCATCTAATGGAGTATATGGAATAGAAATTAAAGTTGTCAAGATGAAAAACAGCAGCACTGAAGCAATATTAATGAAAATCCGGGGTCACTTAATATAAAGACATGACTAAATGGGGACATGAGACATGTAAAAAATAAGAAACAATAAGCCAGTGAATCAGTGGCTCCTTTTCTTACTTATGAAGCACAAGTAGAAATTGCAGGTAACTCCTGAAAATAGCACCAATAAAGAAACCCCACATGTGGGAGAGCATCATGTTTGTACCTCTTGCAGAGGACCAAAGGACTTCTCCTGAGTCCAGAGGAGGCCACAAAGCTGATTAAAGGGATGGAGCAGCTCTGCTGTGAGAAAAGGCTGAGAGAATTGGGATTGTTCAACCTGGACAAGAGAAGACTTTGAGGTGACCTAATTTTGGCCTTCCAGTGGCTGAAGGAGCCACCAAGAAAAATGGAAAGAGAAAATTTGCAAAGGCCTGGAGTGACAGGACAAGGAGGAATGGCTTCCCACTGAGAGAGGAGGTTTAGATTGGATAATAGGAAGAAATTCTTCCCTGTGAGGGTGGGCAGCGCCTGGCACAGGTTGGGTAGAGAAGCTTTGGCTGCCCCAACCCTGGAAGTGTCCAAGGCCAGGTTGGATGGGGCTTGGAGCAACCTGGGCTAGTGGAAGGTGTCCCTGCCCATGGCAGGGAGTGGGACGAGATGATCTTTAAGGTCCCTT
Source organism: Grallaria varia (assembly GCA_013396735.1). Classification (NCBI taxonomy): domain Eukaryota; kingdom Metazoa; phylum Chordata; class Aves; order Passeriformes; family Formicariidae; genus Grallaria; species Grallaria varia. Next base: position 341,307 of record VWZG01006518.1, read on the forward strand.
CCAATCCAGGCCATTCCATGATTCCAGGATTCTATGACATTATGACACAACCTGGGGTCTTATTCCTTAGAGATTATCAAGGCTGAGCACCTGCACTTGTGATGTGTCCAGCCAGTTCAGCATTGCTGGTGCTGCATTAAAGATGTGGTGTTGTGGTTGTGTTTCACGGCAGCTGCAAGCCTGGAAGGAGCTGAATGTGAAACACGCTGGGATTCTTTTCTCCAAAACATTCAGTCAAGGCTGCAGGTGAAGATGGATTCTCTCAGGCATCTCTCTCTCTCCAGAGGAGGTCTTGTCGTGCACAGGATTGCCTCCAGACTGGGGCTGGATTTCAACATGTGCTGGAGGTAGAAGGTTCAGGCTCTGTGATCTGCTCCCAGGTTGTTCACTTCCTCTGCTGGGGAAACCGTAGAACCATCAAACATGCTGAGTTGGAAGAGACCCATCAGGGTCATTGAGTGCAACTCCTGGCCCTGCACAGGACAGCCCAACAATCCCACCAGATGAGATGTGCTTTGGACGTGCCTGAGGGTGTTGTCTGAACCTTCTTGAACTCAGACAGGGTTGTGGCCATGGCCACTGCCCTGGGGAGCTTGTTCAGTGCTCAACCACCCCCTGGGTGAAAAAACCCTTTAGTGATGTCCAACCTAACCCTCCCCTGACTCAACTCCAGCAATTTCAAGCCCTATCACTGGTCACAGAGAACAGAGATCATTTCTTGCCCCTCTGCTTCTCCTTGTGAGGATGTCAATGACCACAATGGGCTGTCCCCTCAGTCTCCTGTGCAGACGAAAAGCAAACGGGGTGTTGTGTCCCTGTTTTGTGCTCTGTGACCACGGTGGGTGCCCATGGGAGCTGTGCAGGGCCAGGCAGTACCGCAGCACCATCCCGGGGCCGCTGCGATGCAGAGGGTGGTGGGTGGCTGGGGAGGAAGCCTGACTGTGGCTAAATATAAAGCCCAGGGGGCGGGTGAGGGATCTCCCCACCTCACTCATCTGCTCTGGCGCTGCTCCAGCATCCCCCTCACCCAGCCCACCTCGGTCCAGGGCGCTTGGTCTCTCTGGTTGCTGTCACGACCAGAGGAGCCGGAGAGAGACACCTCAGCCCTCTCCTCTCCTGGTTTCTATGGTGACGTTGCACTCAAGTGTTTGCGGCAGGTCTGGGTTTATTTCCCTGCAGATAAAGGCAGCCTATGCCAATATCCTGCAGCCCGGGCTCTATTCCTTGGCAACACGCCGAGGGTTTGAGCCGCTGAAGTGAAATGGCCCTGGGCGGGACGTGTTTCACGCCGCCTTTGGCAATCGCTGCCGTTGCCTCCTAAAATAAGGTTCTGGTTGTTCGTTGCCGCCGTTGGACGCCCTAAGCCGGGAGGCGCGTGGAAATGTGATTTCTCGTGTTCTTCCTCTGCGTTCCCCTGGTGCAGAAAGCTCGGCGAGCGCCAGCTCGGGCTCGGGGAAGGCTGAAATACAGTGGGAGGAAAACGTGTGAGAGAAGGGGGGTTGGAAGCAGTGGGAAAGGGGCTGTGCTGGGGGTGTTCAGGCTGGTTGGATCTGTATGGACTCCAGGTGAGTAATTCACACCCTTTCTCTCCATGGTGGAGATGCCGCAGTTCCCATCGCTGCTCCACCGTTGGGATTAGATCCACCTGTGTTTTCCTCCAAGGTGGCCTGAAGTTTTTGGATGCTGGTGAGGGAAGGCGATGAAAGTTTTCCCATGTGCACAGAGGATGATGGGGATCATTTTCTTGCTGCCCTTGGGGCTGGACACCCTCCCTTATTTTGGCTCTCAGAGCTACAGCTCATCCATCCCCATAGAAACTGTCAGTCATGGAGATCCCAAAGGATCCTGTCCATCACTCAGAACCCAGAGAAGGAGGTTCAGTCCCACTGTTTGGTGCACCAAAGGTCGTGTAGCAGCTTAGGTTCGATGGGGGTACTATTTGGGAATGGAGATGTCCTTTTTAGCCTTCTCCAAAGAACACAAGGTTCCCAACTTGCCTTTGCCCCAGCACAGTCATTGTGACAGGGGTGGCCTCTCAAACTGTGGTTTGATCCTGCCAGACATCTCGATGTGTTTCCTGAGGCTCCCCAACCTGGGTCTTGTTGGTGCGTTTGGTGAGAAGGAAGACAAATAGACCTGGGAAGGAAATGGAACCCTCCCAACCCAGCAAACCAGTCTGTGAGCTTTGAAAGGACCCTAAAAGTACAGTTGTTTCCATGATTTAATACGCTTTCTTTAGGTGGGTAATCTGGGGAGTAAGAGGAAAACTGGGAATACTGCAGCAGAGCTTATGGACAAGTATGATGCTGATCATCATGGTTTTGCTCTGAGGAGGATAGGTAGACCAAAATCCTGGAGACCAGGGATCCTGCAGTGCCTCCTGGAGCTGGCAACGCAGCTGAGACCTTGTGAAGTGAAAACATCTTGAGAGACACCTCACTTTGCCCTGGGGATTATTGGACTCTCAGCTCAGATCTTCCTCAGTCCCACTCTTTCCCCTCCAGATCCCCTGGCTAAAGCCTGGTTTGAGAGCTGCCATCCTGAGAAGTGCCAGGGAATCAGGGAGGCAGGGAATCAGGGAATCAGGGAGGCAGGGAGGCAGGGAAGCAGGGAGGCAGGGAGGCAGGGAGACAGGGAATCAGGGAGGCAGGGAATCAGGGAATCAGGGAATCAGGGAGGCAGGGAATCAGGGAATCAGGGAGGCAGGGAATCAGGGAGGCAGGGAGGCAGGGAATCAGGGAGGCAGGGAGTCAGGGAATCAGGGAGACAGGGAATCAGGGAATCAGGGAGGCAGGGAGGCAGGGAGGCAGGGAAGCAGG
>VWZG01006518.1:344164-486461 GCA_013396735.1 Grallaria varia
GTACCAGGGAAGCAGGGAAGCAGGGAGGCAGGGAGGCAGGGAATCAGGGAATCAGGGAGGCAGGGAATCAGGGAGGCAGGGAGGCAGGGAATCAGGGAATCAGGGAGGCAGGGAAGCAGCTCTGCTGTGGGCTCACACGACATCTGTGCCTTCGCAGGAAGTGTGGTGGCACCATCAAGTCTCCCGCGACGTGACACAGGGACTTGGCTGCTCCCCTGCTACACTTCACACCCCTCCCAGGCACTGCTGAGCTCACCGGTGGCATTTGAACAGAGCCACCACCAAAGCTCTGCGCTGGTGCTTCCAGCACATTCCATTCCTCTCCAAAGGAGAAGACCTGGGAGAACAAATGAAGCTTTCGCTTAGGGAGTTGTCAATTTAAGCCCTTCCAAGGCCTCCCCTGAAGGTGTTTCCCACCTCCCGTGGTTGAGGTGGCTGAGGGTGGAGCATCATCACACCATGGGCTCGGGTCCCACCGCCTGTGATCAACCCCCAGCTCCTGAACCTGGGACAGCCCCCTGGACGTCCTGATTCCATTGGGAGTGCAGGCATGATGAGGGTAGTGAGACCCAGAGAAGCTGTGGCTGCCCCTGGATCCCTGGAAGTGTCCAAGGCCAGGTTGGACGGGGCTTGGAGCAACCTGGGCTGGTGGAAGGTGTCCCTGCCCATGGCAGGGATTGGAATGGGATGATCTGTGAGGTCCCTTCCAACCCAAGCCATTCTATGATTCTATGAGGGTGTTCCTCTCTGCTTTGAAGAATAAAAATGTTCTCTTGTACCCAAGTAGAAGACATGTAGCAGGTGGTGTTGCACAGTTCAGGAAACCTTCTAAATCAACTCCAAGCCTCCAGGACACTCATGGATCCAGAGCCCTGTCCAACTCCATGTTTCATAAGGAAAGATCACCAAGGTTATGGTTACAGCCAGGAAGCAACTCCAGACAAGTGACCTGTGGTGCAGCTAATTGTGCTGCTTCGGTTTATTTTCGTCCATCTCAGACTAACAGCTTGTGTGTCTGACAGAAGCTTGCTTTTTCTTTTCCCCTTCCAGTGGAGGATTATTAATAGATGAGGCATCAACAAAGAAAAGACCATTTGAGAAATAAGATGGGACACTTGCTCTACAGTGGAAAAAAACAACAGCACACACCCACATGAAACATTCTTTTCTTTTTAAAGAACATTGACAAGAAAGGCCTCTCTCCTTCGGGAGGCATTTGTATTCCCCAGAGTTCATGATTCAGCCAGCAGTGCTGCTCTCCTCAAATAGATAAAAATCTGAAGGACTTTTTTTCTCCCTATTGTGCCTGAATGATTTAAACTTAGGTCAGATGCTGACTTGCAAAAGCCTGGGCTGGAGCATCATCTCCTTTTATCACTTCTATCTGAGACTTCATGGTCTCTCTTCAGGCTCTAAATAAAATAGGACTAAACATAATAAAATCTCAGGCTGCAGGGCAAAATATAATTACCTGAAGGGATCAGGAAGAAATTGTTTTTCTTTAGTGAATAGCCCTGATTAGTGCACTGTGGGTCGAGGATGGAATTTCTGAAAAGCAGACTCCCTGTGCCAAAGCTCTTTGCTTGGGATGTGCTGATCTCTCATTTCACAGGCCTTGGAAGGCGGACTCTGAGAAGCAAAGAAACTTTATCTTTAGGCTCTGGGAGACTTTGGGTTTCAGGGCTGAAGCCGGACATCGCAGCAGACCAGCACAGGGGAGATAAAAGTGTTTGTGGAGAGAGAAGGTGCCGCCCCTGTTCAGGCCCTGAGCTGGTCCCAGGGTGCCACCACCCATGGGGTGCTGCTGCTCTGGCCACACTTTGGGTTTGGCCTCCTGGGGAACCCAAGTGATGCATTTGTCCTCAAATCTTGACCCCAATGGGGCTTCTTTCAGCTCAGCAAGCAGACTCCAAATGCAGAAATGCTTTCAGGGAAGAATTTATTTTGGCCATGTCCGTTTCCCCGGGGATCCTGGTGGAAGATGAGTTCCTCAGAGCATGGGGAACACTGATAGGGGAAAAACTCCCTGAGTTTAACAGGAGAGGTTTTGGTTGAAGACCTTGAGACACTCTTGGCCCGGCAGCAGGTGGGTGATAACCTGGAGCTGATCTTTGCCATGTGGCTCAAACCCTCCTGGTTATCGGGAGCAGGTGAGTGGGGCAGGTTGAGATGGGCAGAGGAGGAGCAGCCTCTGTGGGGTAGGAGACAGAGGCTGGTGTGGTTGAGGGTCAGGCATGGAAAGCAGCTGAGCTGAGCTTTGGGCTCTGGCATTGCCTTTGGGGCTGAAGAGGTGTTTGCTTCTGAATTCCTCCTCTCTGTGAAGAGCAGGTAACAGCACGTGTCTGGCTGAGGTCTTTGCTGTGTCTCTTGAGAATGGAGGTGTCTTGGGGCAAGGTATGTGTTGTTTGTATGGAAAACTCTGCTTGGATGGAGCGTGGGCCAAGCTGGGGTTTTTGTGGTGCCTCCTGATGTGCTGTTGGTCAGGTTTTACCTTCAAGCTGCTGTTCCAGTGGTGTTGCACCACTTTGGAACTGCCTGTGGTACTCCCATAGTGACACAGGATCACAGAATGTGCTGAGTTGGAAGGGGCTCACAAGGATCATCAAGTCCAACCCTCAGCCCTGCCCAGGACCATCCCCAAGAGTCCCACCCTGTGCCCCAGAGGATCATCCAACCCTTCCTGGAGCTCTGGCAACCTTGGGGCCGTGCCCACTGCCCTGGGCAGCCTGGGCAGTGCCCACCCCCCTCTGGGGGAAGGACCTTTTGCTGAGATCCCACCTGACCCTGCCCTGACACAACTCCAGCCATTTCCTGGGTGCTGTCCCTGGTCCCCCCAGAGCAGTGATCAGTGCCTGCCCCTCTTCTTCTCACAGGACCCTTCATTTGATAAAGCTTTGGAAAGCAAACAGAGGTTCTGCTCTTTTCCTTCAGGCTGGGCCATGACAGTCATGTGCTATGGGGCACCTGGAAGGCATCAGAAGTGCCAGTCCTGCCTTCAGAACAGGGTGGCTCAGTTTGAGTCCTTGTTTAAAGATCTTTTCTCCTGGGTTAAACCAAACAAGAGCTGTATTTCCTCACAGAACCAGCTTCACTTGAGCCAGGCCAAAATTCCCCTGTAATTTTTAGTGCGCGTTGGAGAAGGCAGAGCAGACTCAGATCCATGTCTTGTACTTCTTGCTTTACACTGTAGCTGCATATTTAGTGATAACTTACTGATCTGGGGTCATCCAGTGCTAATTTTCCTGTTTTTCTGGTGCAAATGAAAATAAAGTTGTCACAGAGGCAGCATCTTTATATATCCCCTCTGGCCTGATGGGCTGTATTTCTTCTCTGTCCTGTTGGCTGCAGATAATTGGTGGCTCAGGTACCATTAAAATTTTAAAAAGCCTTTAACAGAGTGATATAAACTGTTATAGTCTTGGAACTGATCTCTGAATTACACAGAAAAGAAGAAATATTGCATCTCCCGAAGTCTTTTAGTTATCTACCTGAAATATGGAGAGCTGGTGTGACTCCAACGGCTTTGCCAGAAGTACAGACACAAAAATTAATAACCTGTGGGCTTTATGAGGACCTGCACAAACAAGAAGAACATGTAACAGGGGCCAGGCAATTCATGACTTGGCAAAGTGTGTTTTTTCTTGGAGTTAAATCCTTAATCTTATTAAAATTTTATTTATAAAGTACCTTCTTGGAGGCACTTAAGGTGTTGCACAAGCCATAAAAATGCACTAATAAAGAAAATAGCCTCATAAAAAAGTACAGAAATGAAAAGAAGTACTAAAAAGGTGCCATCATGGAGACAGCAGCTATTAGGAGTCACATATTGATGTCAAAATTGTCCCTCCTTATGCTGTAAAGATTAATAGTTTGCCACTGGGAGCTCGGATACCATGGTGACAGGACCAGGGTTAGATTTTTGAGGAGAACAGAAGAGATGGAAAAGTCAAAGTCATTAAAAAAAATGCCTTGTGGACCTTGTAAAGTGGCGAATGTCACCTGCTGGAGCAGCTTGGACCAGAGCAGGGCCCTGGGCAGCTCTTGGTTAGGTCCCTGCCACCCTCTGTTTGGGTGCTGTTTGGGACCGAAGTAGCAGCACATGGGGACTGGTCTTTAGCCTGAATAATTAATGCCCAGAGCAGCCTGGGCTAGTGGAAGGTGGCCCTGCCCATGGCAAGGGGTGGAATGAGATTTGGCTTTAAGGTCCCTTCCCACCCAAACAATTCTGTGTTTCTGTGCACACACAAAAGCTCTGCCCAGTGAATGCAGAAGTGTCTTCTCACTGTTTGCATTGAACTGAGGATCTTGTGGCTTTGTGTTTGTTGAGAAGTAGAAAATCTGTGTCATCCACTCATCTGTTCCTAGTAGTTCCCATCCTGCAAAGTTTCTGATCCAAGGATTTCCAGGGCTGTGGCTCTTGAGCACTGGTGGTGCCTCTGGTTGGGATAAAGGTTGTGTCCTCCTCCCTGTGTGGTCAGTTCTGGGTGATGACAGGGATGTGCTGGGGGTGTAAAAGGTCAGAGACTGTAGAGAAGCACAAAAAGTGGCAGATCCAGCTCCCTCTGCTGAGCTCAGAGACAGCCCCCACTATTGTACAACATTGGTGGCACCTCAAATCATGCCTTTTGTGGAAAAAAAGTGGGTTTTTAATCAGTGGCAATTGCTGTGTGTGCTCTCAGAAAGAGGAACAAAACATACCCCCCACTTCCATTCCCACCTCCATCTTCAGCCCCCAGTTTATTCTGCCTGGTCTATTTTTGACTTCCCAAAGTTACTGGAAGGAACGAGATTAGCAACTGATCATTTATGCTGATTTTCTAAGTGCTGAGATGTCTTTCATTAAAACTGTCATTCAAAGAAAAAAAACCCCAACAACCTTAAATGGTGCGTTTGCTTTCTCCACGTGCTGCAACTACGGATGCAGCTCGTGTCCCTGTCTCTGGGATGGAGACATTCAGGTGGTGCTGGTTGGGGATTTGCCTTGGTCTGAAGAGAAGGGCCAGCAGAGCAGCTGGAGGGGACAGTCACTCCGAGCTGTGCCTGATCCCGTCCCTTGGTTCTCCCTGGAAAGCTCCTGCGTGGCAGGACCAGCTGCGTAAGGAGTTCACCTTGGGGAGATAATTGTGTGCCCATAGAAGTTACAGCCCTGAGCTAGAGAATTGTGAACAACTTGCAAGTGCTGTGAGAACTCAGAAAACTACAAGATAAGGAATAACAAGACGGGTGAATTGGTACAGAGACAGAAGGTTGCCACTGTGGCCAATGAGTGAGTGTTTGTATGTAAGAAGCACCAATAATGTTAATGCACGTACTCTTAGGGGTGATATAAAAAGTAGCTGTGCCAAAAATAAATGGGATCTATGGTTTACTTTCTCGGCTATCTTGTATGTCGGTCTCAACTACGACAGTTTTGTGCAGCCACAGGTGAAGATGCTCCCACAGCCTGAGCAAACAAGGGCTTCTTCGTTGGCTGCGTTGACAAGGAAGGTCTCCTTTCCCCTCCCAAGGCTGTGGAAAATGCTTCCCAGGCTCTGCTTTAGAGGCATTTATGGGCTGTGCTGAGGGTGTGCCTCTCTCCAGGATGGAGGAGGTGTGGAAAGGTGGCAGCCCCATAAAAGCTTTCAGCAGGGCTCCCTAGAGGCACTGCAGCAAGGCTGGTTTTGTGCTGAGAGGCTGGGAAGGGCTCTGGCACTACAGCAAGGCTGGTTCTGTGCTGGGAGGCTGGGAAGGGCTCTGGCTCCAGCTCATCCCACTGTTAACCCCTCTGTGCCAGCCCAGGTGTCTGTTCCCACTCCCTGGCACTGGGATGTTTTCTGGAGGTGGTGGAGTCACCATTCCTGGATGTGGCACTCAGTGCCATGGTCTGGTAGACAAGGTGGTGTCGGGCCAAAGGTTGGATTCAAGGATCTCAGAGGTCTTTTCCAGCCAAGTTGATTCTGTGGTTCTGTGTTTCTCTGCCCAGTTCTGGAGCTGTGCACAGCCTTGCTGACACCACGCTGGGCCCTCAGCCAGCTCCTCCTGCCCTTCCAGGCTCCAACAGGGGCGTTGGGGTTGTACACAGCAAATAATTGGGCCCAACCTGTGATCACCTCTCTTCTTCCCCTTGTCACTGCAGGCAGAATGCTCAGCCTTGAAAGGCTGCTGCAATTACCCACCTTGCCACCCGTCGCTCCTCCACGGGCTCCGTTTTGATCCACGGTACTCCTGGCGACTTGTAGCGTCACCTACCAGCGCTTTGATGTTCAGAGACTGAAGTGTGTCAGAGGCAGCATAAAAATTGCATGTAATTATCCCTGTTCTGGGTCTCTGGGAGCAGGGAACCATCAATATTGATGCGTGAGAGCATTTATGTTTCATGTGCCAGCACACACCTCCCCTCGCCGTGTTCTGTGGGTGTTTTTGATCATTGCCTGTGCGCCGCACCATTAGAGCAGCTCCCGTGCTGGTTCCTCTCCCCAGGGGCTGTGCCTGGGGCTGGGGATCCAGGGCTGGGGAGTATCCAGAGCTCATTATGGAGTTTGGAGCCTGGACCCAGGGGACAGGGAGGGCAACAGCTTCCCAAAGTGCCTCTGCTCCCCGTTCCCTCTCTGTCTGTACTTCTGCGCCGCTGCTGACACCCGTGAATAATTGGGGAAGGTGGAAAAGGGAGCAGGAGTGCTCTCGTGGCCGGGAGAAGGGAGGTGTGGGGAAGAGGGCAGTGGAAATTGTTATTATGGCCATGCATTGGGGGTGGGAGTGGGTCAGGTGTGTTGGGGGGTGTGTGTTGGGGGCTTACCCGCCAGCGCAGTGCTGTCCCTGGAGGAACTGGATCACTCTCCTCACCCTGAGGATGCAGGGACGTGCTGGAGCAGATGGGTGGGTGTGCAGAGAGGGGCTGGTGATGCTTGGCAGCATCGGGATACACCACAGCCCAGGTGGGAGAGAACCCTCACGGTCTCTGCTTCTCCCTGACTTGGCCTAAAATCACAGCCAGGACCAGGCATTGCCCACCTCACTTTCCCTTCTCCACCCAGCCCGTGCTCCTGCTCTTTTCTTTCCAGTGTTGTGTCTGGCCCATGTTGCTTAACAGGCAGCTGGACTTCAGGAATTTGTGTCCTGAACATCTTTAAAGGTCTGTCCCTTAATAGGAGTGTGCTGGGCAAACCCTCCCTGGGCAGGACGGGGTGGGGGAGCACAGGGAAGTGTTTGGGAAGGGATGGGGTTATCGGGTGAGATCTGCAGCCCTGATGGACCATGGGCTCCCACTGTGGGACCTTGCCATGCCCAGGTGGGGTTTGCTCAGAGCCAGAGCAAGCCTTTTAAGAGGGTTAAATAACACAGAGCCACAACAGAGAGAAATTCTGGGACAATGGCACTGTCCCCTTTGGGACGGGGAGCAGCAGGCATGGTGGGATCTGTGTGTCTGCTCCCAGCAGCATCAGACACACTGGAGGCTCAGCAGTGCCCAACCCTGCCCAAAAGTAGGTGCACCTTCAAGTTTCCAAACTCATGGCCTTTTGGAGATTTAACAGAGCTGGCTCATGAATCTGCTGACACCCCTCCAGCACGTGGCAAACAACCTGGTGTTCCTGGATGGGGCAGAGCTGGGGGGAGTGAGACACGAATTGATGTTGCTGCAGGACCTCAGACATGGACCGACAAGAGCTCTGGTGGCTGCGGGGTGGCATTTCGGTGTGTGAGCCTGTGGACTATTCCTGCTGGAATTTTATGATGCTTTGGGACGGAGGGAATGTTTAATCCGTGCTGTGAAGGTGTATTTACCCGTGCAGTGGTCATGCTTTCACCTTCTTCCTGGCCCTGGGGTATCCATCCCAATGATTACAGATTTGCCCAAGCCTTCAGGGAGCTGTGCCCGTTCTGCATGGATGGCCCTTGGAGCAGTGGCTGGCTCTGAGCAGGATCTTCATTATTCCTGTTCCCAGCCCTCGGAGGAGTGATTTGATGGGAAATGTCACTGCTCTGGTGTTTGTGACTGTGAGTGGTTCCTCCCAAGGGAAGCTGCCATTTTGCTAAGACTGCATCAAAATGGATTTCCTGCCCAGATACGGAGCAAACCACAGAGAGAGCAAAGAAAGGAAAACACTCCCTTCTACTCACAAGAAACTCATAATTCTCCATGTCTGTGGGAGAGGAATGACACTTTCTGTGCTGCTTTACTCCTGTGGTCATTTAAAAATTGTCTTTTGCATGAGATGCCTTGATAACTTGGCTCCTTCTAGTAAATACTGTGTAGTATAGAATTACAGGATACCTTGGGTGGGAAAGGACCCACAAGGAGCCTCCAGTTCAACTCCTGGCCCTGCACAGACACCCCAACAATCCCAACATATGCCTGAGAGAGTTGTCCAAACACTCCTTGGGCTCTGACAGCCTTGGGGTTGCCTGTAGTAAATGCTATTTTAGTATCTACTCTCTAGATACTAACATTGTAATGTATAGTAAATATATAGTATATTATATATAGTATCCACAGAGATCAAGCAGGTGTGGCTGCCCGTGTCAGCTCCTCTTTCTTTTTAATTTTCTCTAATTGCCTAATTACAATCAAGGCATCCAGAAACACACATTTTTAGCAGTTTGCTCCCCTTCCCTGAAATCAGTTGCTTTGATGAGGAGACTGTTATGCTTCAAAGTGAGGTTGGGCTCTTGCAGGCTGTGAATTGAGTTCCACAGGGGCTGCTCACATCAAGGGGGAACCGAGGATGGAAATTTTACTCTCAAGTTAGACAATAGTGCAGCCTCACTGGACAGTGCTGAGGCTTTCCCGGACTAGGCTGATTCACTGTGACATTTCCAAGAAAAATCAACTAGTTCCCAGTTGTTTTGAAAATACAGGGGTTTTTTTAATGTTGTACTTGGTGGGTTGAGTGTCCCCCACTACTGTGTTGGGGGGATGGTGGAGATTGGGGTGAGTGACCTCAAGAGCTTCTCTGCTGTCCCTGCTTTGGTGGATTTATTCCTGTACTCGTCAGTCTCACCTGGTTGCAAACAGGCTGCCAATAAATAAATACCGGGTTTGTTTTCAATAAAAGCCCTTTCTTCACTAAAATGCATTATTTTAAAGGTTACAGTTGATACTTGCCTGGATTACTAAAGAAATAACTTTTTGCTTTAAGAATAAGAGACAGCTCCCAACAGCTTTTATTTCCAGCATATTGTAACTTATTTCTCAGTGCAATCAGAAGCAGCTCTGTTGCAGGGCACTCATTTAAACCCCGACCTAGGGCTGAGATTAAACAATCCTTTTGCAGGTCTGGCCCTGTGTTGGCATATTTGATGTATGGCTGATCCAATTAAGTTTTCACACAATGGCTGTATTGTTACTGCAGGACTTCTTTGTTTATTAACCTTTCCTAGCGAGAAATTCCCTCCCTAACCCTCACCAGATTGGACATATGTTAATCTCACACAGCAGACAAGAAAAAGTGGCAGAAGGAGGTGAAGGAACTGAAGTTCTGTAGGGGGAGGTGACCAGGGCTCAGGTTGGGAGGTTCAGCAGTTTGTAGGTGGCAGCTGCTGGTACCAAATTAAAGATTCCAGATGGTAATATAAATAAATATCCTTTATCCAGCTACCTTGCCATTGAAGCTTTAGGTGGTTTGCAACCCTGAATCACCTGCATTTTTTTTTGAAATTGATTTTCCTCTCTGTGCTATCGCTGTTGTCATTTCAACCCAATTATGTTTAGTTTTCTGTTACTGCGGAACAAAGGAACCACAGACAGATTTGGATGGGAAGGGACTTTAAAGACCATCCAGTTCCACCTCTTGCCATGGGTGGGGACATCTACTATCTCAGGCTGCTCCAAACCCCATCCAGCCTGGCCTGGGACATTCCAGGAATGGGGCAGCCACAGCTTCTCTGGGCAACCTGTGCTGGTGTCCCACCATCCTCACAGGGATTAGTGAGTCACTTAAAACCTGCGATGTTGTTTCTGCTGCTTGACTGGCTTGTGTTGGATGCACTGGAGAACCTGGATCGTGGGAGGGTCCCTTGTCCCCTTGGGACACGCCGAGGGGAGTTTTGCCTGTGTTTGCCCCACACCACGTTTGAGGCAACAGGGGCTTGTGTTCCCCTGGGGACACATTGCAGGGCTGCATCACAGGGCTGGGGTGGGTGCTGTGTTTCTCAGGGCACAAACTGTGTGTGAAGTCACAGAGCCAGCAAATTGATTTTGACTTGTGTCTGCCCCGTGTCACTCACCAGTGACATACACCAGTATGTGTGCGCAATAACACACGTGATCTCCTCCTCCCTGGAGCCTCTGCCCAGGACATCTGGCTGTAGGTGCACAAACCCTTGTGGTTCCACCTGCTGAGAGCCATCAGTGGTTCCATGGTGGGGGAAAACTTCCCAAGCCTCTGTATCTTTTCCAGCCCTGTCAGGGAAGAAGTTTCTCCATGGCATCGGATCAGCTGCTCCTCACTGACCCTGTGGAGTCCCAGGACCTTGGCTGGCAGAGTTTGCAGCTTCTCCATGTCCTGTGGTCCCTTAGCACCCAGCAGCACAATTATGATGGTCCCTGTAAGTGCAGGCATCAAACCCGCTGATTTTGCTTTCTTGCCCCTATTTTTCCCATGCGAATTCTGGCAGAATAAGAAGTGAACCTGTTGTAAAATGTTAGTGGAGAAAAACCTTCCACTTCAGGTGCCACAGAGACAGCAACAGAGGGGACTTCGGGTAACCCGAGTGCCTCTTTGTCATCATTCCCTGTGCACCACGTCAGGGCTGCCACAGGTTGAAGGCACAAGCTCTGCTCCCTCCCTGATCAGTGACACATCAGCGGAACACTCAAGCCAGCGGGATTTGTTCCTCTGGTTAAATCCATTTCTTGGAGCAGGGCCTGCACAGACGTGAACAGTGAAAGTTGTCCATGTAGTTTGCTTTCCACAACTTTAAACAAAACCCGGAGTTATTTCCTCTTGGTTTTGTCTCATAGCCAGAGTTTTCTGGCCCTTTTTATTTGTCCTCCTGCATCTGCCCTGGAGCAATTCACAGCAGCCCAGGCTCTGTGCAGTTGATTTCCCTGCTTAGATATTTATCACCCTGTAGGTGTTCTTTATTTAAGTAGCAGCTGGACTCTGAGCACACTGTGGAGAGGGGTTGAAGGGTGTTGGACTCCCCAGAGGTCCCTCTGATGAAGAATGGATGTAAAGAGATGCTTTAGGCTTTACTCTGGTGTTTGTTCTGCTCTGGCTGCTCTCCTATGGAAATGGCACCTATGGAGTCCACAGCACCCTTTGAGAGCTTGCTGAAAGATGAAAAGCATTGGAATGGGCTGGAAAAGAACAAGGCTGGTCCCCAAACACAACACACGGTTCTGTTACATCATTTAAAGAAGGTTTTCTTTCCTCTAGTAACCCCTAAAAAGGCGGATTATTAATCCTGATGTACCAGCTACCTTGTTCATCACTTTGGGCAGCTGAGTAAGAGGGGAAAATGCTTCAAACACTTTTGGCATCCTTGGGAATCCGACAGTCTGAAGAGCAGACATGCAGCAGCATCCCATTTCCTCCCCTCTGGCTGTCCAGCTGCAGTAGCTCTTCTGTGCCATCCCAATCCTGTGGGCTGTGCAGCAACACGGGCAGTGGCACAGTGAACCCCACCAAGGCTTGGAGGGGCTTTGTGCCTCTTAAGGACCTACAGTTCTCCCAGAACTGCCCTATTTTTTTTTTTTAATGCCTTAGATATTTTTAGATCATGAGAGACAAATATAGTTAATGCATTCAGCACTGACGTCAAACCCAGAGCCAGTGGGTAGCTGGAATAGCTAACATTTTATTTAATCATCTTGGTAAGCAATTTTTTCCCCCCTTCCTTTCTTTTTTGGTTAGAGAAAGAGGAACTAGAAAGGCAGTTCAAGCTGGGCCAGACTGCGAGTAGAGGGGAAGGCTGGTTTGTTTTGGTCTCTAAGAGGAACCTCATTCTCTGCCTTGTTGCTTTTCAGGCAATGATTTATGTTGGAAAAGTGAGACTGAGGTTCTCTGGCATCATCAAAAGGTTGTCCTGATAACTGGCTGGTTGTGTTTGTCCCTTTCTGTGCCTCTTCCATGGAGGATGTGAATTACAGAGCCATCCAGAGCTCTTGTGTTTTGCTCTCTGGTTCACACCCGGGTGTGTTGGGCACTGGCATTTCAGCCATTTGGCACTGCCTGAATCAGCCAAGACTGGATTAAACCATGAACTGTGACCTTTCCCATGACATGAGGCACGTGGAGAGTTAGTGTGGGAATTAATCCAAGGTATAACTGTACAAAAAGCAACCTCCACAAGCATCAAAACTTACTATTCTATCTGTATGCAGGGGTCCTGGCTGATACAACATTCTTGACAAAAGAGGTGGAATAAAAAGATAAAATAACAGGAATAAAGATCTCCAGTCATACAATTCCAGTGAGCACATCACTTTAATGCTGGGCAATTGTGTGTACACCTCTTTTGAATAACTTTTCCCTACTAAACTGTCTCTTGGAAGGGCGTGTTTGGAGGAGCAGTGTGTTTGTTTGGACCCTTCCAAGGGCTGGGTGGGAGCAGCAGCAACTCTGGCACTTGGCCCCACTGTTGCTGTGCTAAAGGGCCTTCCCTTCTCCATCACGGGCACTGAGAAAAGGGGAGCACAAGCCTGCCTTTGGGGGTGGTTGGAGGATTGAGCAGCTGGGATGGAAAGGTGTGTTGCGCTCAGGGCTGAATCACAACTGGCATCCCAGCGAGCTGAAGTCTGTGAGCATCTTAACACTGTGAGTTAAAACTGAGGATAACACAGAAGGGATGTTCCTACAGGTTGCTTTAGGGCTGTTTAATTGTTTCCCCTTAGAGCAGCCAGGGGACTTGCTAAAGCTTGGGCTGTGCTGAGTGTATAAACCTACAACCTCCTTGTTGTAGTGTAACACCATGGAGTAACTGTGCTTGCAGAGCATCCATGGAGTTCCTTATCCTAACTTTTACCATTAAGCCAGATGGTGACAAAAGCTCTCTGGTGGCTCCAGCTATTAGTCTGAGCTTGGCTAGTCCTGATCTCTGTGGTCCCCTTTGCTTCTGGTTGTGCCAGCCTTGTTGCTGTGACCCAGCTTGTGGTTCTGCTCCATAACTTGAGATTGTCTCACCTTCTGTGCCAGAGAGGTTCATCTGTCCTTCTGGGGCACCTGCAGGCTAAATGTGAGGCTGCTGAGCATCCACACCCTGTCCTGGGAGCTGCACCTCATTTCCCTGCTCTCTTTGCTTTGCTGCTGCAGGGCAAAGCTGAGCCTTGCTGCACACGGCCACGACAGAGCACACAAGGTCCTTTTATTATCCAAGAATATTGGAAAAGTGACTCCAGGGCCCCTCCCAAGCAGGTTCTGCCTGTGCCTGAGACTGTTTTGCCTTCTGTGAGCCATCCAGCCAGTCCCTCCCCTCCCACTGCCAGCAGCTCCCATAATTTCAGCTCTTCCTCTGGGCTCATTCTCCAGGTAACAATGTTCTTTCTCTGCCCCAGTAAACCCAAACATTCTTCTAAACAGACAGGTCTCTTTGTGCTATTATGTGAGTTTTATATCTTTTTGTCTTCGTAAGTGAACATTGCTGCAGTCCTCATCCGAGAAGTTTTTGGAGGGGACTTGCAGGAATTAAAGTGCTTGGGTCTGGTCACTCTTACTCAGGGTGTGTTGATTTCTGTGCAGCTCGGACCAGCTCTGGGCCCTGACCAGCTCTGATTCAGCCACAGAGCAATGACTTCCCACCCGAAATTGATTCTGTGGAGGGCTCTGCTGGGATTCCTCTTTTTTCTTTGCCTGGTGAGCACATCAGGTAGGTGATCTCAGCTGAAGCTTGCCAAATATTTTCATTTTGCCCTGCTCTAGGCGCTGCAAAGCTCAGCACAGACTGAAGCAAAGGTCAGCATCTGCCTGCACCTATTTTCTTCAGCCCAACTTAGATCTCCAGCATCTGAGGAGGGATTCTGGGGGTTGTGGTTTTGCCTGAGATCCTACAAGCAGAAGATCACTTACAGAGATCTGAGATCACTTACAGTGCTGCAAAGGCTCTCCGGGGCTGGGATGCCTGTAGGTGCCACTGTAGTATAAATGCAACAATTTGCCTGCTCTCTAGGGAGAGGAATTGGGTTTGTTCATGGTTTTTCAGTTCCCTGTGGGGCCGCATGGCCATGGCACATCAGGCTGGTGCTGTTAACTCAGACCTACACAGCAAAGTCTCAGCAAAGTGCTCTACATGGTAATGAAGTTGACTCCGTGAAGTCAATAGCTCCAGTTCCTCTGCAGACACCCCCTGCCACGGTATTTATAGTCTACCTGCTGGTGGGTGGTGTCATTCTTTCTCGTGTTGCCTTTTATTTTTTTATTTTATTTTTTTTTTTAGTTTTAAATTTTCATTCATGAAGGATGAGGCTGCGCCGCCCACTCGGAGTGATGCTGGATCCTGTACTGCGCAGGCAGCACAGCTCCAGCTCCTCACCCATGTGCCCACTCTCTGCAGGGAGCTGGTCAGACTGGGAAGGGTTTCTCCTGGGGATGGGCAAAATCCCACTGACCCACTGGGTGCCTCGAGGGATTGTGGTCCCCACACAGGCTGAGTGCTCTGGGTTTGCCAGACAGACCTGACTGTCTCCCCTGTGCTTGTCACTCTCTCCACCTGAAGTTCTCCTCCTCTGGTGTTCTCAAATCACTCTGGTCTGGGCAGACTGGGATTTTTTTTTAATGACCCTGAGATTCGCTCAGCTGGTCAGAGCATGGTGTTGATAATGCCAGGGTTGCAGATTCTATCCCAGGATGGGCTATTTGCTTAGAGTTGAACTTGATGATCCTTGTGGGTCCCTTCTAACTCTGAATATTCTGTGATTTTTGTTCCCCAACTTGTTTACCCAAAGGCATTTACCCTCTCCATTTCCCTTCTGAAAACCAGAGCTGCTTTACCAAGTCTCCAGTTTTACACCCAGAATCCCTTCTTGCTTTATTTTTTGCCCATCACTCCACCCCTTCAGCAGCTTCCCCAGCATCTCCACGCCCACCCCTGCTCGCCCGCGGGTCTGCCTCGCTGGCGTCTTCATCGCCCCCTTCTCCCTTACAGCTTCTCCCTGTTCCTCAGGAGCCCTGCTGTCTCCCTTGGTGCCTCAGGCCTACGCCACCTTCTTACTTTCTTTTCCATGCCATGGTCCTCCCAGGAATAAAAAAAAAACCAACCACCCAAAGCAATTTCTCTCTGCTGAGGAAAAAGAGCCGTGTAAGCCCAAGGTGCTTGAGAGCCCAAATCCTTCCCCGTGCCCTGCCAGCCAGGAACTGGCCACCTCAGTGTGTCACCTCCTAAAATTTGGGCTCTCCTACACCAGGATAATACCAGATTCCACCAACTCCTCAGTGTGCTGAGAGTATTAATAATGGTAAGAGTGTTCAACAACTTGCATAAGGATGGGCAAGGACCATGGGAGATTTCATTATTAAGCCACTCACATCCACCCCGGGCAGCAAGCGGAGGGTGTGTTGCACCACCATCCCCCAGAAGACAAGTCCCAATGCAAGTCTACCTGAGCTGTGCCCATCTTGGCAGCCTTGTCCTCCTGCTCATCGTTCTGATGTGTTGTGACAGTCAAATAAACACACAGGCTCAAGACTTCGTCAGGAAAAGTAAAAGCAAAAGGCAAAAGACACTTTATTCGCACACAGCTTCTCTTTTATACTATTCTACTACTGTCCATAAGTGTCTCTGCTACCCATCATTGGCTGGGTGTTCTTGTCCATCACTCTTAGTCCATCTTCTGATGGGTGGACATCACCTCTCCTGGCAAATCTCAAAACACAGTTTTGCTATTCTTGGTTGTTTTCTTCAATTCCTTATATTTTCCTAGGCCTGGCCCAAGGACACAGGGGGTGTTTTCTGCAGCTTTCCCAGGGCTACAGTCACATCTTCTCAAGGCCAAAGGTGTCTGTGGTCCAGTGTTCTTCCATACTGATGTTCTTCAGTGGTGCGACTTTTGGGCGTGCGAGTATCGACAGAAGCTTTCCATCCTCTCTGCCCTTTTCTGGCAGGCAGGGGAGCGACAGAGGGGCTGGGTGGGGACTTGGTCAACCCTCTACAAGCCCTTCACCACCTCCCTGGAGTACACGTGGGAAGGGAGCTGGGAGAGCTTGGAGCTCTGCACTGTGCACTTTGGGCATATTATGGGTCTGGTGGGCAGGGACAAGGGATGGAACTGCATCACCCAAAGGTGTGTGGGTCTGTCTGGTGGGCAGGGACAAGGGATGGAACTGCATCACCCAAAGGAGATGCAAAGCTGTGTCTTTCTCAGCACAAGGTGCCAGACTTGGAGCACGGGGCAGGAGTCCATGAGCTTCTCTGCTAGCAGAGACCTCAGAGGACCCCATCCTGCTCTTGCCTGGCTCCCACCCAGCCTTCTCCTGGCAGGCAGTGGATCTAAAACACATGGACACCTGCCTGCCAAGACCTGGATCCATCCCACTGCCTCACGCCATGCACCAACCAGCCATCAGATGGTGGTTGTAGGCCCTGCTGGGCTGGGCTGGACTGGGACCAGCAGCCCTGAGCTGTGGGGACATGCTGGCAGGGCTGTGCTCGGTGTGGGCACAGCACAGGAGCAGCGAGGGGGTATTTTCAGCCTTGCCCTTCCTTAGGGATAGGGAAAGTCAGCACCACAGGACTCATTTGAAATGCCAAATGTGAAGTGAAGTGTCCTGGGAGGATGGAGTTGTTTTGTTGGCTTCTCAGAGAGCTGCTGAGCACGCTGGGGGCTCCAAATGCACCTTGGAGAAAGAGATGATTTTTGGTGGAGGAATGTGACCCCTTGCTTTAAAGGACCAAACTTCTACATGATCAGTCACTTTACTTTTGCTTGTGTACCTACACATCGGGGGTTTTTTTTCCCTCTCCTGAAATCTAATAACTGAAAACATTCTGAAGATATTAAGTCAATTTAAAATCTTCCTCCAGCTCCCAATCTATCTCCATCTCCACCGGGGAAAGCTGAATGGAAATTCTAGTGAGACAAAGTGAGGACAAGGCTGGTGTCCTGCTCAGAGGGGTGCAGATGGTACCTGGTTTAGCTGGTCTTGAGCACTGCCATGCCCTGTAAAATAGGATGGGGATTGCTCAGACCTGGTCATGAGTCTGAGCTTCCCTCCTTCTGGAAACCCTCTGTGGTCCTGCTTCATTTCAGGAGGAACACTTTCTCCTGTGTGGATGAATTTCTTTCCCAACAACCTCTGAACACAAGGAATAAGAATGGGAATGGATGCAAGGGATGGAGGTAGAGCTGCAGCAGGAGGGATGAAGGGAAACCACTACTGAGCAGCTACAAACCCAAGGCCCTTCCAAGATTTGATTTGGGATGAAAGATTTGAGGAGTTCAGGACAAATTCTCCCAAGTTTAGGAGAATTTGAACCATACCAAGTGGTTTTACCTGGACCCATGGCACTTACCAGGTCAAGGCAGCTGCTTTCAACCTTTTTCAGTTCCTGGCTCCCCAGACAGGAGATGCAGCTTTGGAATGTCTAGGATAATGGACTTTGAGAATAAATCAGAGACCTCCCTGGCAGGTCTATGGCAGGTGAGGGGACAGTGTATGGGATGGGTGGGACACTTGGCAGTGCTGCCTTGTGCTGGAAACACAAAGGCTTCAGGGATATTCCCAACCTCTGTCTCTGGGACATCTGCAGAGACAGGTCTGTGTGTCACCATTGAAGGCTGAGTGTGGTTTGGCTGCTCCAGAGCTCTGCTGAGCCACGAGTGAGCCTGGGGATGTAAGGACAATGTAGATTTGTTTTCCCTTTGTCCACATATTTCTGCATCACCTCAACCAAAGTCAAAGCACTGCAGGCAGCTTTCTACAAGAGAACGTGGATTTTGTGTCTGATTAGTGGCATGACAAGGAGTGGCAGGTTTAGATTAGATATTAGGAAGAAATTCTTGGCTGTGAGGGTGGGCAGGCGCTGGCACAGGTTGGGCAGAGAAGCTGTCCTGGAACTGTCCAGGCCCAGGTTGGATGGGGCTTGGAGCGACCTGGGCTGGTGGAAGGTGTCCCTGCCCATGGCAGGGGGTAGGATGAGATGATCTTTAAGGTCCCTTCCAACCCAAACCATGCTGTGATTCCACGGTCTGTTTGGATTCCACTGACTGCAGCCAAGGAGGGGTTTTTCTCTGAAATACTTTCAGGTGATGCCCAGCACCCTGAGCTTCTGGTTTGTGCCTATTCCTGGGACTTGAAGAGCCTTTTTCTGTAGTTTGGGCTGGCAGGGTGGTGTAACTTGCTCTGCTTAAAAGGGGAAGGTGGGGATGTGAAAAGAACCCTGTGCCTCCTCCCTTCCCCTCCTCTGGAGCTCAGGAGGGGAAATCATCACTATGGGGCTCTCCTGCTGAAAAAGGAAGGGATTTTCCTCTGTCCAGAGGTTTGCAGGAGGAGGGAAGAGATGGGCAGGGTCAGGAGAGGTCCTGAGAAAAGAGAGCCCTGAACTGGCACGGCGGGCAGGGAGATGCTGCTGTGAGCTGTGCTGGGAGGTCTGAACGCTTCTGGAAAATATGACCCCAAACCTCTTCAGTGTGGAGGTTGACATTCAGCTTCTCGCTGTCACTGCCATGACTGTGGTGGCTTAAACTTTCTGTTGCTTCCCGTTGTTTCCTTTGGGCCATTCGCTCAAGAGTTGGACTTGTGGATCCCTTCGACCTCAGAACGTTCTGTGACGTGTGACTTGCGTGGCTGCCCGTGAGTCGTTTGGTGTTCTTGGCTTTTTAAATACATGTCTCCTCTCTCTCGGTGCTCCTGGATGCAGAGCAGAGCTCCAAAACAGGGCTGGGCTCAGGAAGGAACCTGAGTGGAACTGCTGACAGACCGCCTGGCTTGCTGAGCCCTGTGAGGTGTGAGCACATGGCAGTGTCACAGACCCCAACCACTGAATTTCCCTTCAGATTTTGGTGCTGCAAATGTAAGCTGTGAATTCCTGCCTGGAAGTGGCAGGCTGTCCTCCTGTATCAATAGCATCCCGAGCTGGGATTGCAAACCCCACGCTATAAAAACATGATTAGGGAGAGAGACAATAAACAGAGCAGCCATCACTGATGCCACATAATGCATTCTGTCCTTACAATACAAATTTTTCCATTTCCTTTCCTAATTTCTAGTAATTGAGCTCAATGAGCCTGCTTGGAGCTGATTTCTCGATACAGTTTTCTTTACATCTATTTCAGTTTTCTGGCCTCACTCCAGCTGCTTGCTTGATGGTGCATTTTATTTTAGCTTCTTAATTTGCTGTTGGAGTTGTCAACACCGCGGGGCCCCCTTGCTGCTCTGCTCTGCTTAAGTAGGGTGGATATATTTCTTAGATGAATTAACCACTTGATTGCTGCCAACACAGGAAACCTGGCAGGTGTCACTGGGAGACACCTGCGGGGCTGGTGGCAGGTGAGTTTAAACAGGGACGGGGGTGTGTCGGGCTGTGCTGCTGAATCACAAGACAAACTAGGCTGGAAAAGACCTCTGAGGTCATTGAGTCCAATCTTTGACCCAACACCACCTCCTCAAATAGAGCATGGCACTGAGTGCCAAATCCAGTCTCTCCTTAAACACCTCCAGGATGGAGACTCCACCACCTCCCTGGGCATCCCATTCCAATGCCCAATCACCCTTTTTGTGAAGAACTTTTTCCTAGTGTCCAACCCAAACCTCCCCTGTGGCCTTTTGTCCTACTGCTGGTTCCCTGGGAGCAGAGCCTGACCCCCACCTGGCTACATCCTCCTGTCAGGGAGTTGTAGAGAGTGAGAAGGTCCCCCCTGAGATGGCTCCTCTCCATTCTGAGCCCTCTCAGCTCCATCAGCTGCTTCTCATAGCACTTGTGCTCCAGACCCTTCATCAGCCTCATTGCCCTCCAGGATGGAGACTCCACCACCTCCCTGGGCATCCCATTCCAATGCCCAATCACCCTTTTTGTGAAGAACTTTTTCCTAGTGTCCAACCCAAACCTCCCCTGTGGCCTTTTGTCCTACTGCTGGTTCCCTGGGAGCAGAGCCTGACCCCCACCTGGCTACATCCTCCTGTCAGGGAGTTGTAGAGAGTGAGAAGGTCCCCCCTGAGATGGCTCCTCTCCATTCTGAGCCCTCTCAGCTCCATCAGCTGCTTCTCATAGCACTTGTGCTCCAGACCCTTCATCAGCCTCATTGCCCTTCCCTGGACATGCTCCAGCCCCTCAACATCCTTCCTAAACTGAGAGCCCCAGAACTGGACACAGCACTCGAGGTGTGGCCTCACCAGTGCCCAGTCCAGGGGCAGAATCCCTGCTGACCACGCTGTTCCTGATAGCCAGGGAGGGAACAAGCCACGGAGGTGGAGATGACTTTACCAGGCTCATCCTCACGTGCCTTGGATTCTGGTGCTGTCCTGGCACAACCTGCAGCTGCCCAGCAACAACCTCAGAGGGCCAGAGGGAGATTTTGCTGCCGTGTCTTTCCCCGTCCCCGTGCAGGTAATTGCGTCGGAGAGGAATATGACGGGCTTGCAACTGCTCCAAGTACAGCTCACCCCAACCACGGACCTGGGGAGGTCAAAATCCCTCTCTTTGCAGGTCCCTGCAGTTTTGTTGAGTGTTGCAGCAGAGCTTTGACCCAGAGCTACCCCGGAGCTGGCGTGCTGCCTTTGCAGTTATCTTTCATGCTGGTTTTTGTTGATGCAACAGAAAGCATTTCCATCTTCTCTTTATCCAAGTAACAGACATGATCCAATCAGGGCTGTGATGAGGCAAAACAAAAATACGAGGCATAAAACAGAAGCCCAAATGCTTCCCTTCACGATTTCCTCCTTCTCCTCAGTGGCTCAGGGTTTTATGGCTTTATAGAACTTTCCCCAGCACGTTTTTCTTGCATTACCCATTTACATTTTTCAGAGCTCGGTTATGCTGGCAAAAAGCAGCTGTTTCGCAGGTGTCCTGATACATTTTCACTTTTCCAGAAGATCTTTTTTGACACAGCATGTTCTCCTAGGCCGTGTTAGTTGAAATGTCCCAGCTGCTCTGCGTTTACTGCTGCCTGGATGGAAAAAAATCGGGCTTAGAATGTGAGATCCCCTGCAGGGCTGATATTTTTTTTTCTTTTTTAAATCTTTAGTGTCAGTCCTTTGGGTTGATGGTGTGGTGAGCTCTTGATCCCGGGACCATGCTCTTGCCTGGTGGCTGTATAAGATGTCTTGTTCCTTTGCTCACTGGAGAATCATCACTGGGAGAATAAAGCACATGTTTGTAGCCTGTTACTCAAATGCTGATCTGCTGCTTTGGCTGAATCATCAGCCCCATGCACAAATCACTGTTTATTGTTTACCTTGCTTCCAAATTAATCAGCCTCTTGCTTTATAGAGGAGAAAGCAAGAAGCAATTGTTTCACCTTGCTGGTGGCAAAATCTCTTTGGGTTCCTTATTGCTGCAGAGTCACTTCTGCATCTCGGGCAAAATAACTTCCCTTCCATTTCACACATGGGGCTCGTAGTCTGGAACACCACTGGGGATATTGCTGGGCTGGAAAATGTCTCATTGTGCTTATTTTTTGTGTTATGGAGTGATAGGAATTAGGAAAAATAAGCCTGATGCGATTGTGCCGTGCGATAGAGGAATGGGAGGGAACAACAATCTCTGCCACCATTGTCTGCGTGTCGGGGGGACCGAACAGATGAGCAGGGGAGGGTGGTGAAGCTGCAGGTTGGGTTTAGCAGAGGGCTGTAAAGCTAATGATAAAAGCGCTGCTACAAATCAGCTCCTCTCAGGCAATGCCATCAATACCACAGTTCCTTTGGCAGCAGAGAAGCAAACTGCAATTACTTGCTGTTTATTAGCCAAAAGAGGATTTCGCTGCTGCTGGTTTTTTTTTTTTTCCCCTTGAACACAGACATCTGCAGGAGATATACATCAGCCCACTTGTAGCTTGAATAGAAGAGGATTTTGAGCTTGATGGTGATGGAAAAAACCAAAGGATGGTTAATACTTTCTAGCTTGAATTCTCTGCTGGGTACTTGTATTGGCAAAGGCTGTCCACCCTTGGAGGCAAGTGGGTGGTGATTTGCATGGAAAGAAAGAAAGAAGATGAAGTTGAGGTGCAAAGTAGAAAAAGAAATCGCCATTAATTGGAGAAAAGCCTGGATTCATGCCAACAAACTTTAAGTACTTGAATGATTTACCTTCATTAGAAGATTAGGGATCAGAGAGAAGCCTCCACAGGGTGATTCCAGACAGTGGAATTGCCTCAGGGGGCACCTCTGTGCATTGGGGAGAGGGAAATAAGAGTGTGTGTGGGCAGCTGGTGTGATTTTGGGTGTCTGTGCAAACCCTCCATAGCTCTTCACGCTTTGCCCTTCAAGTGGGGTCATAAAACAGGATGTGGCAGCAGAGGGAGGGATTTAGATCACAAAGCTACGTTAATTAATCCCTGGCAATGGCCTTGGCTCGTTCCCGTGGACTTTTGCAGTTTGCAGTGCAGCCAGCAGACCCCCAGCCATATGCAGAGAGCTGCACACTTATAGGGTTTGGGGCTTTGTTCCCATCCCTCCCCTTCTCCAGCCTGGCTGCCGAAATGCCGGGAGACAGCAGGGAGCAGCTCCGTGGCACAGAGCCACGCGGCACGGGAGGAGAGGCCACATTCACGTTGCTTATGCCGAGCACGTCAAACAGGTTTTTTTACAGCCTGAGGTGAAACTTTAATAGTTGTTTGATGGTAAATTTCCATGTCAGCTGCTCTGGAATTTGGTTTCAGGGCCGAGCCAGAAGGAGCATATTGTAGCGGGGGGATTCCTGGTTATGTGAGAGCCACAAATGTGACCTGGGAAGGCAGAGATCCAAGAGGAGAATGCAAAGTTTGAATGATAACAGTTGCCTCGTTCCAAGATGCAAATGAAACACCAAATGTTCAAGTTCAAGCTGGGGTGGCAGCTTTTTTTTTTTCTCTCCCCTCTTGAAAGATCTGGCCACCCCCAGACTGGGTCTGATGCAGTTTCTTTCTTGAACATATTGAACGCAGAATTCATCATCTTGGTAACTTTTTCCATATGGCTGTTATTCCTCCTGGAAATAGTTCTGTGTTTGGCTTCCTGTTCCTTGGTCCTCCCTTCCCCTGTCTGATTTCTTCTTTCCTTTTTTTTTTTTTTCCCCCAATTGAATATGATTGTGGGTCCTTTGCAATTCATAACTGGAAAACGAGCCTGGGCTGAATCTGGGATGAGGGAGCAGGGAGCTGCTGGGAATGCTGAGCGCTGCTGTCGTAGCACGAATGTCTCCAGCCCACTTGTACTCGCTCATCCACATGGTTACAGGCACTGGGCTCAGTCAGCCCAGCCTGCACGAGCACACACTCATTCCTGTCCTTTGCCAAGTCCTCAGCTCCCCCTTGGAGTCAAAAAGCAGCAGAATTAAATCCCCACAGCTTTTGTGCCTCTCTGTCATCACACAGGTTGTCGCTGGTCAGCTCCTCAAAGGGTCAGGAGGTCAGTGGGACCCTCCATCTCGAGTGAAATCAAACGGCAGCAGGTTGGGTGCTCTTTAGTCGGGCAGAGCTGCTCTCTTTGGGTGCTGGGCCTGGGCAGGGAGTTTGGATTCAGAGTCCTGGCTCTTCCCAGTGACTCCTGATGGGGATCCTACAGGTGGAACTCGGGCAGGGGAGGGGTTGCCGACAGCGGTGCCTTCCCATCCCTCTCCTTTCCTTGGTATCCTCAGTGACTAATGCCTGATGCTGGAGCAGACTTTGCTGGAACAACCTTGAGGTGTTCTAGTGCTGGTGAGAACCCTGCGGGAGTGCCGAGGGCTGACTCTCCTCGAGAAGCACTCAGGGCCCAAGGCTCTGCTCAGCCCGCAGGATTGCAAAGGGACATTTGGCAGCACAAAGTGGCTGCCCACGAACATGAGGGGCTGGTACCGACTCCGGAGAGGAAGGAACAGAGCACAGGCTGCCCTCCCACACTCCGCTCTGCCCAAACCCTGTACCCCACACCACGTTCATCCTGCAGGGATGGGGATGAGCAGGCTGGGAATATCCATCGGAAGGCTCTGGTGCTCGTTGGATTTGCAGTGTCGTGCTCAGCAGCCTCTTCTCCAGCAGTGCCAGGCAGTGGCAGCACCCTGTTGGTGCCAGGCACTGACTTCATGGGGACGTCTGGCATTGTGCAGGTCAAGCTCTGAGTGTCCAGATGGCAGCAAATTGACCATTAGGTGAATAATTGAGTCTTCTGGAAGGGAACAGGACCTGAATATGACCTGTGTTCCCAAGAGACACTGCTCAGTAACCTCAGATGTTGGTCCTGGAGCCTTTGGAGAGCACAGAGTCCTCCTGGGTACCTCCATGGTGCCCTCTGTGCGTATGCAAGCACAGAAAAGGCACTAAAAATGTTTCTTTTTCTGCTGGGTGACATCAGATGGACCATGGAGACCAAGGAAAGGTTCACTTTTGGAGCTGAACCTTTCCTGAGCTCCTGGCTGGTAGAGCCCTGAGGGTCAGAGGGGTTGTCACGGGTAGAAGGAAGCCAGAAGGATGTTTATGATGATGAGCTCATGCCCCACTTAGCAAATGATGGTGAATAAAGCCCCTGAGAGCAGGCAGGAAGTGATCTAAGGGAGTTCAAGGCCTCTGAAACAAGGAGGGAAGAGTCACAAACTGAGTTGTCTTGGCCAGAAGCCGGTTCGTGTGGCAGATCCCACGCAGGAGAGGCTGCGAAACAGCCTCAGTGTTGGCACAGGCTTCCTGGCAGATGCTCACCCCCAAAGCCCTGGGTGTGGGCTGCCAGGGGCACAGCACGACAGAGCTGGTGTGCAGAAACCACTTGGCTGGCCTGGTCAAGCTGAGCTTGGTAGGTCTCTGAAGGATCCTCTCTTTTTTCATCTAACAGGAATCAAATGCCATTAGAGCTTTGGGGAAGCTGCCATGTCCTCACCTGGGGCAGGTGATCTTCTAGAGAACAACAGAGAAATGGTTTATTTTGCTTTTTTCAATTGCTGCTGGGCAGTCTGCATCCCCTGGGACCATGAGACAACCAGGTTCTCTCACCAGAGCTTCACCCAGCCAGTGCTGCCCATGTGTGTGTGTGGACAGTGCTGCCTTCCCAGCTGAGATGGGGAACACTGAGCAAGCGTGGGGAGATGGGGGTGACTGGATGGATGGATGGATGGATGGATGGATGGATGGATGGATGGATGGATGGATGGATGGATGGATGGATGGATGAAGCCTTTCCTGGCTGTCCCAGCTGACCTGTGCTCAACTTTGCCAGATGGGAGTGGCGCTTCCCTTGCCTTCTACCCAATGAGTGTTTAATCCACAGCAGAACAATCTGAATATTTCTTGCTGGAGCAACTCATGGCACTGGTGAGATGGCACCTGCATTGCCAGTATCTTATAGAAAACATATGTGGCATTATCCTTGATATTCAGTGTTGTTCCATTGATTTTTCACATGAAAGGCTGTTGCCCCTGTGTAGGAAGGAGGAGTGAGGACAGACACTGCCAGGGCTGTGACCCACCTCCCAACAGAGCAGCACGGATGTGGGGAAGGACAGCTTTGTTTCCTCCAAACAGCCCTCCTTGGGACACTGCAGATCCATGGCAAATATGTTCAAGTGTTACTGAACAACGCTTTGAACTCCTTTACTGAATAGCTGAAAATAATAACTCAGCCTTGGAAGAATCCCTGGAGGTTGGGGGACTGCTGTTCCTAATCCCTGTTGGTGCCCATGGGGAAATGAAGACAGCCACTGGCCAAGTGCCTCCAGGAGCCTGTGCAAGGAGCCCCTTCCTTTCCTTCCATTCCTCCCTCCCCTTCCTTGGTGTAATCTGTGTCTGCAGACAAGGGTCCTCATTTTCTTTCCAGCCTTTCCCTGGTACTTTAGAGCACTCCCTGACTCTGCCACTGTCATCAGGAGCTTCTGTCTCGTGGCTCTGCTCTCACCCAGTTTTCTTAGACAAAGGTAATAGCTCAGGAACCTGCTGAGATCCCACATTGCTCCCTGAGGTGTCAGTCTCAGCCATCTGTGCCCCTTCCCACACCCAGAGCTGAGGCTTGGGCTTTTGTTTTCCTTGAATCTCCACCCCAAGGCGGGGGCAAAGGCACCCAGGTTCCAGCTGGGCTCCTGCAGCAGCCTCACACTTTTGTGCATGGACAATTCCCAAGTGTCTCCTACAATCCATTGCATCCCAAGCCTGTGGGTTCTACTCTGGGGACACGGAATGTTGGTCCAAGGCAGCTCAGCAAACTTCAGACCACTTCTTCCCTCTGGGCAGCCCCAAATCCCAACCTGATGCCTCTTCAACCATTTGTTGGACTCCAGCAAGGACTAAAAGCTGGTCTGCCTCTCTCTAGTAACCACTGGAATATTAATTTAATGAGGAATAATGAAGAGATGAGCTAATTGCTGGTTCCATTTCAGCCCTGGGTTGTTTGTGATTGATCCCACCACTCCCTTTGCTGCAGCTTCTCCTCTCCTGCTGCCTCACCCTGGTTGGTGGCAGGGGGTGCCCCCGGAGCCTCTGATGTTCCTCTGCCCCCGTTGCCTGCAGTGAGCAGAGCACATTTCCCCTTTAATTAGGCTGACTCTGTGTAGGAGACACCAGGGCTGTTTGTTCAGCTGGAGGGTCCAGAAGCACAGCCCGAGGCACCAGAGAGGGGATGGTTTGACGTTGTGGGATGCAATGACGTGGGAAGGACTCAGAGGGATCCGAGCTGGCAAGGTGTGAGCTGAGTATGACTACACCTGTGCATCACCCTGTAAAGGCAACAGCACTGATGGGGATTCTGCCCATGGGCAATGGGCTGGATGTCACCAGTGGGGGCCATTCTGCCCAGGGACAATAGTCTGGGTGCTACCAGTGGGCAATAGTGTATGTGTCACCAGCAGGGCCCCTCATGCCCATGGGCAATAGCCTGGGTGTCACTGTTAGGGGTTCTGCACAGGGACAATAGTCTGGGTGCCACCAGTGGGGGCCATTCTGCCCGGGGACAATAGTCAGGTGTCACTGGTAGGGATTCTGCCCAGGGTCAATAGCCCAGGTGTCACAGTGGAGACCATTCTGTCCATGGGCAGTACCTGGGTGTCACTGGTAGGGATTCTGCCCATGGGCAATAGTCTGGATGTCACCAGTGCAGCCCATTCTGCCCGGGGACAAAAGTCTGTGTGCCACCCGTGGGGACCATCCTGCCCTGGCTGAGATGCCCCAGCTCCCAGCAGAGGTGGAGGGTTCAACCCAGGGGCTGTGCTCCTGTGCTGGTGGTATTTTTGGCTCTGTTGTTGTGCTGGATATCGTGATATGGGAGGTGTTGCTCAACCCAACAAGAGCAGCTGCTCTCTTGCCCCTTGGCATCCCACACCACAGGATGCATTGTGATCATGTTGGAAAAATTTGGCCAGGGCCACGTCTAAGAGGTGAATGTCCTGGTGTCTCTGCAGGTGTAATGTGCTGAGTCCTTGAAGGTCCATCCAGCTGCTTCATGAAACCATGACTCTTGGACTGTTTGTGCAGAAGGTCAAGGTTAACAAGCCCCTGAGTGATGTGCTTTGGTTGTGTCCTCTGGCTCAAAGGCTGTGGTTATCACAGGACGAACTCTTGGGGCGTCTGGATTTGAAGTATTAACCAGTTTCTCAAAAGATACGAAGTGAGGATGATAAATAAGTAACGAGGCACTCTGGTGGGGTGATGGGAGATGCCCAGGAAATACTCAGGTCTTGGTGAACTATTCCTAGAGAGCTTCATACCCTGCTGGGTTTAGCAAGCCCCACTCTAAGCACAGCTCAGGGGTTGTGTCTGTCTCTGCATCAGCTCTGGCTAATTTATCCAGTTGAGACTGAAATGTGGTGATTTAAATTTGGCGACTCTATTTGAGTCCCCTGTGCTGGGCAGGGTGGCAGATGCTGTGGAAAGAGAGACCATTCCCATTTTGCTGCTCACCCTCATGGCCCTTCAGTTTGATCCCATTCCCTGTGCTCTCCAATGGGAAGCTCCCAAGGGCTGGCCTGAGGGATGTGAGGAAGAGCTCAGTGTTTATGTATCTATTCCATACATGGGTTTGGTTATAAAAACACAGATTTTTCAGTCTTGAGGGCTTCCATTAGCATGAGATTTATAAGATTTTGTTGTTAAATGTGCCTTTCTGTGCTGGCTGCCTGTGCACGAGGAGCAGGCTGGATTCCTGAATCATCCTGTCACCCTGTCCCAAAAGGTGAGCATTAAATTCCCATTGATGTCTCCCTTTGTTATTGTTAATAGCTGAGATAGGAGACAGGCAAAGAAGGCCAAATTTGCTTGGGAAAGAAAAGGAAAAAAGAGAGAAGTATTAGTTAATTTGGTTGCAGTGCTTGACATCTGCCTCCTGGGGAACTTTGGGTCTCGTGGCCAAAGTGGTTGTTTTGGTCCCAAAAGCATCACCTTGAAGGCCAAAGTCCTGCTCGTAACAACTTCTACTCTGTTTGGTGGACATTGTCTGACCACGAGTGAGGGGACAGCCCCATCCTGTCCCCAGCACTCCCCAGGGACCAGCCGGGCAGAGAGCAGAAATTGTTGCCATTCCCTTCCAGATAGTAATTTTCAAATAATCCTGTTTTTCTCCCTTTTGTTCCTTGTAGTTCCACGTGTCTCCCAGCTGAGGGGTTTAGGGAAAGCTGGAGCTCCCACTTTTCTGCACTGCGTTGCTTTTCCAGGCACAGTTTAAGCCAGTGAAGAAGAGGGATGTGGTGCTTGGGTCTTCCCAAGTGTTGTCCCCACGTCCCTGTGGTGGCTGCACTGGTGGGTTGGCTCTGCCACCATCCCCGTGCTGGATGGGGACTCCTGCCCTACGTGGGACATCTGGTGGCCCCTGCAGCCACCCCCTCCCGTGGAGCTGGGCCAGAGGACCAGCCTGGCTCTGGAGCACTTGCATAACACGCCGAGCATCTCAGTGGGCTCTGCTGAGCTGCAGCAGGGCTAAAATGCTGCCTCTCCTCTATAAATAGAGTGAGTAGGCCAGTTTGCCTTGAGACAAGAATCTTTCCTCCCCCGAGAGCATCCAAAACTTTC
The DNA here is from genome assembly GCA_013396735.1 of Grallaria varia. NCBI lineage: Eukaryota > Metazoa > Chordata > Aves > Passeriformes > Formicariidae > Grallaria > Grallaria varia. Next base: position 373,167 of record VWZG01006518.1, read on the forward strand.
ATGCCTGATGGAGCTGGATCTGCTCAAGAAGTGAATTCCTGCCTATTAATTGCCCTCGGGTCTTTCCTCTCCCTTTGTCTGGGTTTTTAACCTCAGTGCTCTTGTTCCAGCCAGTTGTTTCCAGGTGAGGATGAGGATGCTCTGGTGATGGATGCTGGAGGACTTGGTGGTGGGTCTTGCAGGATTCTTCCACAGGTTGTTTTCCAGGAGAGAGGAAAATCTGTGGGCTCACTTTTGCAGAGGCAGCTGTGAGCAATTTCCTTCTGATAAAGTCAGATACCATGAAGGGCAAGTGGTGGAAGGACTGATTTTGGTTTGGGGAACTGCTGGAAGGTGTTTCCAAAAAGGATTTGAGCCTTGCACGTTGCTGGGTGTAAATCCCATGGGACCAGCAGGATGCTGGGGGATAAAGCTGTGCTCTGCTTGTCTGTCTATCTGTCCCTCACCATCACGAGCCCTCTGTGTGGGAGGTTTGGGGCATCCAACCCCCTGAGCAGGGCTGAGTCCAGCCCAGCCTCTGCCACAGCCCCTGCTCAGCACGGACCTCCCTCCTCACCCCCAGCCCTGCTGTGACCTTGTGGAGTGTTTTTCATCTGAAGGTTAAGCCAGGAGCAATACTCTCCCTGCACTTCCCATTGCTGGAACCAAAACCAAGCTGAACCATAAATAAGTTCCCATAAATTCTCCTGATTTGGTGTTCCAAGTTCAACCTCTTTTTTTTTTTTTTAAATTTATTTTATTTTTACTGCTCTGTTAATCCAGCCCCTGAGAACTTGGCTGAAATTTAGAGCTACATCCCCTTTCCCTCTTCCCAGCTTGAAAATATTTCTGTATTAAAGCCTCCAAGCTGCTGCTTAAACACCAATTCATTTTCCTTCATTCCTGCTGAAAGGGATAAATGAAGTATGCTGAGGAGCTAATTATTTTGGGCTGTTTCAGGCCATTCCTGCAGCCAGGTGTTCTGGTTCTTATTTCTTACTTGGCCCCAGCTCTGGCTCCTGCCAGCTTCTCTCATCAGTGCTCTGTTCTCATGGACTAAGGAAATTAGTCTGGATTATCAAAGCCAGGCTTCCGTGATAACGTGGGCTCAGCTCAGGTCATGTTTGCTTAGTCCTCCTCTTTCTCCACCATTCTCCAGCAGTACACCTGCCCTGGCCCTTCTCTGCCTTTCTGGTAATCGTGGTTCTCTTGCCATGACCTCAAATTTCCTTTTTCTTTAGCAAATGATTCTTTTTTTAGGAATTTCTAAAAGGGTTTTAGGGAGGAGGAGGGCTCTGCAGACGAGGTGCTGCCTGCGTGTCGCTCGGTATATCTGGCAGAGCTCAGGTCTTGCTGAGCTTCCTGCCTGTGCTGGAGGGAGAAGGGGAAATAATAAACCTCCTGTTTCCCTCAGCAGTTGAATATGAGGGGCTGATGTAAAAAATGGTGTGCCTGTGAGATATGTATATATATATAAAATACATATATACACACACATATAAAAACCCCAAACTGGAATTATGCCTCTTGGACTTGGAAACAATTTTAGAGCCTTGTTCCTGCCCATCCTTGGAAGTGCCCAAGGCCACACGGATGGAATTCTGAGCAGCCTGGTCTAGTGGAAGATGTCTCAGTGCGTGGCAGGGGGTGGAAGGAGATGTCCTGTAAGGTCCCTTCCAACCCAAACCATTCTGTGATTCTGTTATTCCTCTCTTTGTCATTGACCTGTGGCCCAGCCAAGGCTCTTTGGGAGGCAAAGCTTTGTCCCTCTGGTGGCTGTGGGAGGACAGGGCTCAGTGTGTCCCTTGTCATCACTGCCAGACGGTGCTTCCTCCAGAGTCACCTGTTGGGCCAAAGGAAGGCAGATTTAGGCAAAGGTGGTGACAACCCTTGGCCTTTCCTCCATGTGTGGACAGGGGATGCTTCGTATGTTCATCCCTCCTGCTTTGGAGGTGGATGTTGAGGAAGGTCCCTTTGGTGCCATGTCTAGACCAGAAAAGCTCTTGTGGTCCATGTTAGGGCCTGGCCCCCGTGTGGTCAATTTGAAATGAAGCTCCAGTCAAGAAAACCCGTTCTGTCTCTTTTCCCCCCTTATAAACGCTGTGACACGTTGTTGTATTTGTTTAACTTGCCATCCTGCTTTCTTGCTTTCATCCCTAATTCTCATCTGTCTGGGAACAGGGTCTGGTTACCCTTTAGGAGTTATTGCTTTTAGTTTCCAGCACAGTGCTTGGTGTCCTCCAGACAGAGTGTTTAGGGATTAGAGGGTACATGTATTTATTTCGTGCTGCTTTCTCCCTGGCTTACTGACTTTAACGCCTTTCAATCCCGCTGAAACCTGTTTCTCATCCCAAGATTTGGAACTGATCCTGCTCCCTCCTTTTTTTGGTGGCTTTCCTCGCCGCCTCATAAATTCCCCCAATAAATCCATGGGTGGCAGCTTGAACGTCATCAGCTGAGAATTGGTTTAAAAGAACCCCCCTCTGCGTGAGGAGCCAGCTCGTCCCGAGCTGTGATTGTGAGACCTCGGTCCTGGAATTACGACTTTTTGGGGAGAGAAGGGCTGGGTGGGGAGGGGAAATAGAAACGACGAGATTGGTCTTCTGCTGGTTTTGCTCTGTCATCCCAAGGTGGATGTGCAGCAGCTACCAGAAAAATCCTCCGGAGATGGAGATGAATCATTCAGCAGTCGGGGCGGGTGCTGGAGCAGCCTGTGGAGCCGGGGGAAGCCGTGCTGTCTTCAGTCTCCTCAATAATAGGAACCTGTGGCTTCCTTTGGTGCCGCCTCACAGACGGAGGTGCACTCGCAACCCACTCAGGAGACAAGGGAGCCAAGGGAAGATCTGTTTGTCTTGGAGCTCTGCGAGCTGTGGCCTTCCATGTCCTCTAAAAAACAGATGGAAGTTCACGAGGCTGGTGCAAGTGTGGGGTGGGTTGGGAGCTCCTCGGGGACGGTGAGTGACACTTGGGTTGAGTTTCATAGAATCACAGACTGGTTTGGATTGGAAGGGACCTTCAAGATCATCCAGTTCCACCCCCTGCCATGAGCAGGGACACCTTCCACCAGCCCAGGTTACTCCAAGCCCCATTCAACCTGATCTTGGACAGGGACACCTTCCACCAGCCCAGGTTGCTCCAAGCCCCATCCAACCTGGTCTTGGACACTTCCAGGGATGGGGCAGCCACAGCTTCTCTGGGCACCCTATGCCAGGGCCTGGCCACCTTCACAGGGAAGATTTCCTTCCTAATATCTAATCTAAATCTACTCTCTGCCAGTTTGAAGCCATTCCCCTTGTCTTGTGACTCCAGGCCCTTGGAAATAGTCTCTCTCCTTCTTTCCTGTGGGCTCCTTCAGGCACTGGAAGGCCACAATTAGGTGACCCCAGAGCCTTCTCTTCTCCAGGTTGAACAATCCCAGTTCTCTCAGCCTTTCCTCATAGGAGAGCTGCTCCATCCCAGTCTGCATGAAATCATGGAACCATAGTTGGAAGGGACCCACAAGGATCATCAATTGTCTCTGCACCGTCTGGAAAACCACAGGAGTTGAGGAATTGAGGAGATTCTGCTATTACTCATTTTCTGCTGAGTTTTGGCTTCGACACACCTTGGAGGGTTAGTGCTGCTCCCAGTATTAGTCGGGCTGGACTCTGCTGTTCTTCTGGATGTGTGTGTGGGTCTTTCCCCACAGCCTGGAGGAGGCTGAGTGGGGCTCAGGTCAGGGGCAGGCTGGGGCACTGCTCATCACGGGGGGATACCCACAGAGGTGGGCTCGCCCTCCTGTGCCGTGTCTCTGAGACAGGTTGGGGATCAAGGATCTGTGGGAGAAGAACCAGAGCTCGTGGTAACCCTGAGAGATGCCCTGGGCATGGCAGCATTCCTGCTGAAGTGAGAGAGGCAGTGGTGTCACCCTGGGCGAAGCAGAGAGAGAGGAACCCTGAGTGGGACAGTTGCAGCTCAGACTCTCACGGAACGTGGCTGCTTTCCCTGCTCTTCAGCAGGACGTTTCCCCTTCCCTCCTCCTTTTCCTTCACCCCAGATGTTTCTGCTTTTCCCCCTTCCATCACCTCCATCCCAGATGAAGCCTCCAAAGGCACGTGCTGCTCTGTTCCGTGCTCCTGATGTAGCTGTCACTGATCCTGCTGAGGGACCTGCCGAGGTGGAAGCATCTTCTGGTGGAAGGAGGACCTCACTCCTGCTGGGGATCCAGAGGACCCAGGGAATGTAACATCCACCTGGGAACAGCAGAGGGAGCTTGGAGATGGGTGCGGGATCCAGCCTGGGGGATTTGGGTCTTTGCCTGCTTTGAAGGCTTTGTCTGGAGGCCATGGGCTCTCCCACGCCCAGAACTTCACCCCTGTGCCCAGGAAGGGAAGGGACATGGGCGTTTGAGCAGACCCTGGTTGTTCTCAGGGTATGTGAGACCTCCGAGGCTCTGCAGTGCTCACACATGGCATTAACCTTCATGTCCCCGTGCTGGGAAGGTGTTGCCCTTTTCCAAGTCCTTCAGTACATCCCTACTCAGCCTTGGAGCACAAGCTCAGCTCTGAGCACGTGTAAGGGCTTTGCAGAGCAGAGCTCCTCTCCCTGGTCCCTCCTGGGGAGGAGAGGCAGCCCGGGGGGACACAAGTGCTGCAGGGTGGGCTGGGAGTGACTGTGACGCTCTGATCCAGTGGGAAAACACATGGGAAGAGACCAAGAGTCCCTGGGATCTTTCTCCCAAGCTTCCAGTGGGTTTAAGTGACCGTGAACAAGACAGGTTGTCTGCCTGGTTGGGAGAGAGGAGCTGACCCTGGGCCACCAGCAGTGATGGTAAGAGCTTTGGGAGCTTGGATGGGCACCTGGGGGGCATGTGGGGCTGCCCCCAAGGCTCTGGCAGCACTTGCTGCTCCCCATCCAGGCTGTGTTCACAGTACATTATCCTGCTTCATTTTGAATGATGAAAGTTGGTTGGTTGTTGGTGGAAATAGACCTTCCATGGGGTGTTCTGTGTGTCGGAGCAGGGCAATGATGTATCAGAGCAATGGCTCCATGCCATGCTGAGCCTCATGAAAAGCTCTCTTTCCAAAGACCTCCCCGATATTGTTCCCAGCTCGTGTGTTTCGGGAGTTCATTTCTTGTTTCGCTCTTTGTTAATCATTGCTGATAGTTCTCAGTCTAATGATTCTGAGCGTTGGGCGTTTTGTGTTTTTTTTGGTCGGGTGCCTTTTCACTTTAGGATAAAGGCTAAAAAAAGGCCCCAAATCCCAATCAGCCTGGGATAAGAGAGGACCAGAGTGCAGCCTGTGAGTGTCAGTGCACACCCCAGGGAAATGCCAGTGCTGAGCAATGCCAATGGCAAAGGCTGGCTGGCTTTGCTGTAAGTATAATATCATCATCATGGCTAGGCTTGGGAAGGGCTCTACCCACGCTTGCTTTTGACACTGTGAGCAGAAAAGGCCTGTGGCAGATCTTGGAACGATTAGGATGTCCCCCCAAGTTCCTCAAAATGGTCATCCTGCTGCAGCTGAGGCTGATTTCATGTGCTGAATGCTCCAGAATTCCAAATAAATGCTTTCATTGTCTGGAAAATGAAGTGAATGCCTTCAGAGCACCAGAGGGAACAAGACAAAGGTGATGGTGAATGAAATAACCTGTATGATGACAGGAGAGAGGAGAAGAATGAAAAACAGGGAAAAGAACAGAGAAGAGCAGGGAAATACTATCCCCAGCCTGGCACCAGGAAAGTTTTGGCTCCTGGCTTACTCTGAAAGGAGTTAGACACATAAATACTGTTGTTACTCTGGTCCTCTGGGGTTTTTTTTTCCCTAATTTTGACTGGCATTAACATTGCAGTGTTTTGTTCGGCTTTTGGCAAGATCTGCAAGACTGAGCCCCCAGTGCTCCCAGGGTGTGTTCAGCTCGAAGAAATCAGGGGACATGTGCCACCCATCCACAGGGACAGGTCACACTCTGCAGCTCAGCTGGGACTGCTGGAGGTTGAGGGATCTTGTCCAGTCTTCTGGACGAAGACCTTGCCTTGATTTAAGCCAATAATTTAAAAAAACCCCCACCCAACAAAGAAAAAAAAACAAACCAACCCCCAAAACTCCCCAATGAGATTAAGTTCCAACAAAAGCCCACCCAAACCACCCTCAGCTTCCTCCATTCTCACTGAGAGGTGTGGTTACAGTTGGTGTCAGAGTAAGAATTAAAACAAGTATTACAAATATATTTTATAGAATTAGTTCATCCTATTCACCTTCTTTGGGAAAAACCACACACCAGCTCAAAGCCAGGGCAGAACCTGGATTTTCCACCGTGCCAGAAGTATCTTGCAGTGTCAAAATCCACATTTGGGAAACCTGAAATATGAATTTTCCAATGAAAATGGCTTGTTTGGGTGGGGATAAAAAGATTTCAATTTTGGTTTTGGCATTTATTTCTGGCACAAATCTTGATAAAGTGAAAGTAAACATCTTTTCAAAATAAAAACAAATTAGTTTTACCTAATAAGACAGATTGTGACTGTTTTCCTAAATAAAGTCTTTATTAGTTTGACCCCTTCCAGCAGAAATTTTTGATATGATCAAATTGTCGCTTTCTATCAGAAAACTGTTCTTCCAGAAAATCTGCAGCCACTTCCGATCGATATTTTCCTTTCTCGTGCTCGGGGCAACCTTGGAACTGAATGTCCTGGTGCAGTTCATTGTAAGGGGTTTTTGCTGCTCTTGGTGATATAATTCAGCTCAGCTGCGCCTGGAGACAGAGGGGTGTTTATACCCCCATATACCCCCAAAAACTCTCCATGTCCTCCTCAGCCTGCTGAGCTCAGCAGAACCTGCCTCTCTTCCTGAAGCCGCTCCTTTCCTGCCCTCCAGTTGTTTAACACATCCCTCCTGTGCCAAGCCCATGGACCAGCTCGGAGCAGAAATGTCCATTCCAGGCCACACATCCCTGGAAGTGTCCAAGGCCAGGTTGGACTGGGCTCGGACCAACCTGGGCTGGTGGAAGGTGTCCCTGCCCATGGCAAGGGGGTTGGAACAACCCCTTGATTTTAAAGGTCCCTTCCCACCCAAACCATTCTGGAATTCTTTGTTTCCGTGTGGTTGGAGCTTTGCAGGCTGGGCACTGCCTTTTGTGGTGACAGCAGAACCTGGCAATGCATGGCAAGGGGAGTAGAAGGTTTGTGGTGCCAGCAGAGCTTGCCCCGACCTCTCTCTGAGCTGCAGCTCTGCAGGGGATTCAGGAGGGAGCCAGGCTGGGGCTCTGCATGTGGAAGCAGTTGCAGGGGTCAATGGGAACTGTAGTGCTGGATAAACCCTCTTCCTGTCTTTGATCCTTAATTCCAGAGTGGGGTTTTGATGCTGGTCTGGCATGTGAACATCCTGCCTTGGTTACAGGAATTTGGAGCCCAGCTCTGCCTCTGCTGGGAGCAGAGCTGGGAATTCCCAGGAGATGCTGCACACCCGAGGGGTGACACTGCTGCCTTCCTGCCCCATCCTGGCTGCCAGGGCTGGGAAAGCACAGGCAATATTTCCAACAGACAGAAGGTTGTGCCTTCCCAACCATTGGGATGTGCCTTCCCAACCCCTGGGATGTGCCTTCCCAACCCCTGGGATGTGCCTTCCCAACCCCTGGGATATGCCTTTCAAAGCCATGGAATGTGCCTTGCAAACCTCTGAAATGTGCCTTCCAAACTCCTGGGACATGCCTTTCAAAGCCTTGGGATGTGCCTTCCCAATCCTTGGGATGTGCCTTCCCAACCCCTGGGATGTGCCTTCCCAACCCCTGGGATGTGCCTTCCCAACCCCTGGGATATGCCTTCCCAACCCCTGGAATGTGCCTTCCCAACCCCTGGGACATGCTTTTCCCAGGACACCCCAGTCCAAAAGCAGCACTCCCAGCCTGGACATGCCCACCTGCCATCAGGTGGGAAGATGCATCAGCGCTGTGCTGATGCTCATCTCATTCCCTGGGATCCCAGTGATCCCAGTGCAGCCGTTCAGGCACCAGTATGCAACTGGGCAGCTATTGGGATACACTGGAGTGGGAGCCAGGCTTGTCTCTGCACGTGGAAGTGGCTGCAGGGGTCAGTGGGCACTGGGCAGCACTTTGTGTCCTGCAGGACGTACCTGCAGGATGCACCTTCTGGATATCTCCAGGGTGTTGCGAGCGAGAGGAATGATGGAGCAGAACAACCTTCCCCCAGCCTGGGACCAGCTCGGAGATTCAATGTAGTTTTTGCTTTGGGCAACCAGAAGGGACTGTTGAAGGGTTTTGTGTCTTGGAGGAACAAACTGAGAACATCTTGTCCTGTCTTCAGGCTCTTGCTGACCTGCTTTGGTTTGGTGTTTAACCAGGCAGGAGCAGAGGTGTCCCGCTGGAGGGGTGAAACCATAATTGCTCACTTTGATGACCTCCCTGGGGCTCTGAGGGTGTTTGTGTCAGAGGGAACAGCCCTGGAGGAAGAGGAGGCGCAACTTTACCAGGAGCTCCTTGGCAGCGTCACCTCCGAGCTTTTGGATTCAGGAGAGAAAACTTCAGAGCAAAGCCCTGCTTGGTTTTAGGACAGTTCTGCATTTTTAAAGAGCACTCTAACCATGTCTGAGTCCCTGCTGGTGGAGTAGCTCTTCTGCTCCACAGCGGTGACATCAGCACTGTTGAGGCAGAGAGGGGACAGTCCCTCGGTGACATCCCACACTGACCTTGGCCACCTGCCCACCCAGTCTTGCTTCATCCGCCCTGAGTGAAGCAGAGGACACATTGAGAACCATTAATTTCTGCTCTCATGTCCTGGAACAAGGACCCTGTTTTGGCAGAAATGAACCTACACCTCGCTGGGATGGGCAACCTGGCCCCCTGTGCCCTGAGCAAAGGTGCCAACCTGGAGAGCTTGGCAAAAGAGGGGCAGAATTAGGGATTTGTCCTTCTCTGGTATGGTTGTGATTTTAACTCTCTTCTTCGCAACCCCATTTTTTTTATCTCTGGCACCAAAATATCTGACCTGAGTATCAGTGAACACAGCTGATCCTAATTGGGAGGTAATTAGAGGTACATTCCTCTTGGGAAAGGTGCTCCAAAAACATCACCCAAACCAGCTGAAGGCTGTTCTGAACACACATTTTTCCAATTAAAACATTAACTCTTGATGAGCTGCAGCCACACAACAGGTGAGAGGAACCAGGTCCATGCAGAACAATTGAAAAGGGGTGGTTGGTGAGTCCTGGGTATCTCTTTCCCCTTCCCTGGGCCTTCACGGTTTTCCTCATCCTTGGGAAGAGCAGAACCACCAGGAGAGATTTGCTGCCTGTGTGGTGAAAGCCCCCTGGGTTTGGGGGAGATGGAGAGACCTGTTGGTTACAAGGCACCTGCTGATGCAGGGAGTGGCTTCACAGACTGGTCCTGTTGCTTTGGCCATGGGGAAGTTCTGCCCCCTGAGGTAAGACCAGCTCCTTATCCAGGGTGTCCACCCCCTTGGAGTCCCTGTTGCTGAGCTGCAGCTCACCTGGCTGGGCTGAGCACTCCAAGGGCTTCCAGGCATCCCTCGGGTCCTGAGTTCTAATCCTTAGACTAATATTTTCCGTTTATGTTGAACAAACTGGAAAAAACTGGCTCCAAGATGTTTGGTGAACCCGGGTACTTTCTCATGGTTTTTTCTTGCAAGATGTGAAAATAAGATATTGTTCCAATCTATTGGTTTTATATATAAATTTTAAAGCTCATTTATGCTGACTTGCGGAGAGTTACTGAAGTTAAAAAAGCACTTTGAGCCACCTAGTTTAGTGAACACCGAAAGGAAATGTTTGATTACTCCTTCAGCTCTTCATTTTTCCTGGCTGAGCCTGTTTACTGTATCCAGCCCCAATTAACCAGCACTTTTGGTTTCACTCCACATGCATTTTCCTTTGATAACGTATTTTCCAGAAGGCGTTTGCTCAGCTTTCTTCCATTCCTAGTGTTTAGAATGAGAATGAAAATCCTATTTCTCATCCTTAGAGGGTGTTGAATGGGAATTTTGGGTTATTTAAGATGTGCACCAGTGCTTTTGTAAGGGATATTCTGTGTGTGGCTAGAAGATGATGTGATATATTATAAAGAGATTTTTATTTTCCTCAAGTGCTGGCTGTGTTCTCACACAGGCTGGGAATGTGCACCTGTGTGTGCTGGAAACATAATTTTGTGTGCCCCAAATGACCTTTTGTATGAAGAGACCTGTCTGAGGGTCTGGGTATTGGTAATTGCCTCTTAAATTTCTCATGGGCAGCTGTAGAAGATGAGTTGGTGTTGCAAATATTGAGGCTAAACCTTACCAAGTTGGCTTATGTGTGTTTAAATTTTTATGAGGGTAATTACTGGAGAATAATTGAGAGTCTTGCTCGGGTTTGACCTGTATCAATTAATTTGTTTTCCCCCTCAGTGGAAGAGGATAGTGCTCTCCACCATCTGAGCTCTATGGTTTAAAAATAAATTTTCCACTCCTTCTGATGTGTTGCTGGGATGGAGATGGAAAGAGAGGTCCTGCCTCTTTCTGATGGCTTAAATTGAAATCCACTCACCCCAAAAATGCTACGGGTCTCCAAAGGTGTTGGTAGAGGCTGCAGGTTTTATAGATATGATAGAATGGCTTGGGTGGCAAAGGACCTTAAGGATCATCTCATCCTAACCCAGTGCCATGCGCAGGGGCACCTTCCACCAGCCCAGGTTGCTCCAAGCCCTGTCCAGCCTGGCCTTGGACGCTTTCAGGGATCCAGGGGCAGCCACAGCTTCTCTGCCCAACCTGTACCAGGGCCTGCCCGCCCTCACAGCCAAGAGTTCCTTCCCAATATCCCACCTATCCCTGCCCTCTGGCAGTGGGAAGCCATTCCCCCTTGTCCTGTCCCTCCATCCCTTGTCCCCAGTCCCTCTCCAGTTCTCCTGGAGCCTCTTTAGGCACTGCAAGGGGCTCTCAGGTCTCTCTGGATCCTTCTATTCTGGTGAACCCCCCCAGCTCTCCCAGCCTGGCTCCAGAGCAGAGGGGGCTCCAGCCCTTGGAGCATCTCTGTGTCTTCCTCTGGACTTGCTCCAACAGCTCCATGTCTTTCCTGTGCTGAAGGCCCCAGAGCTGGACACAAATATATCTTTATTTTTTTAATGCAGGGCAGGAAACTCTGCACTGAGCCATTAACCTGTCTCTGGGTGGGCAGAGCTGGGCAGGGGTTTTGCCCTTGGCAGGATCTCTCTGCACTTCAGGCGGCCAGACCTGCCCTCCTGCCTGAAACACCCAGCAGAAATATTCTTCTTGTTTAGCCCAGAGCCCCTTTGCTTGGGATTGAAATACAAACAGGCATCAGCATCTCCTCCTTAAATGCCATTTAAGCCCAGAGCTGGATGCTTTGCAGCAAAGGAAACTGCTCAAATGGGGGGAATAAAATTTATGAGGGATATTGGCTCTTACAGCCTGGAAGGGGGAGGCTAGCACGTGGCTCCTGGTGGAAATGCCAGGAATGGGCCTTGGAGGTCACTCATTCAGCCCCTTTGCATGATCCTTCACACCACCCACCCTGTCTCTGGGTGCTCTTCTTGCTATGTGGCCTTTGGGCGATGTTTATAGAGGATTAATGTGAATTTTGACAGTTTTGTGGACCTTTAAGGCTGGTTGAAATGAATCCTGTGCAGAGGGAGTGACTCTGAGGAGCCCTGGTGCAGAGTGAGGGTGCTGAGCTCAGGTTGGTTCTTGTGCTTGAGGGTCTTAAAATCTTTGGTAGCACAATTATTGTTGTCTTTCTGGGCCCATCCTAGGGGGAAAAGGAGGTCCCCTGGGGCCACGATGAGTCCATGGAGGGCTGATCTCTCTAATTTATTAGACTTACTGGAGTGAGCGAGGGGGTGGCTCCACCTCTGTGGATCTGGGACACTGACCTGGGATGGTCTGTGGGTGCTGGTCTGATCTGGGGGATATCAAAGCAGGGGTAGCACAGCTCATCTTCTGCCAACAACTAGACTCAGTCTTGGAGGTCTCTTCCAACGTGAATGACTCTGTGATTCTGCATTTGAAGGTTTATACTGCATTTTGTTATTCTTTTGTTGTCACAGATGGTCACCACAGGCTCTGGTTGTCAGGGGTCAGTCTCACCAAGAAATAGATGTGAGGGTTGGCTTCTTCATCCCAGCCTGAGGGCACCTGATGCCAGAGCTCTGGAGAAGTGGCAGGTTGTGGTTTTAGATTTAAAAGACAGAAAGGAGAGGCCTGATGTGGATCCAGCTGGGAACAGCTGGGTGGCTGGAAGGAAAAGGTTGTATCCCATGGAGCTGTGTGGTTTGGGGCCGTGGCTGGGCAGCCCTGGGGGCCGTGGCTGGGCAGCCCTGGGGGGCCATGGCATACACAGTGTCAGGCTGGAGGGGTGCAGAGCCTGAAGGCAGTGGGGAAGGTGTGAGTAACTCAAGAGCTGGCACTGGGGAATTAGGGCATGGGAAAGGGCGTGATGAGAAGCTGGAGGATTTAAACAGCAGGTTGCCCAGTGTTGGAGGGTTGAAAGGCTTCAGGCCAGCCAGAAGAGACGCCTTGGGACAGAATTCCTCTTGGTCCAGGTGCTGCCTTGCTGTCCCTGTGCTCCTGACAGGAGTGTGGGGCCAGTGGTGCCTCAGCCCACCCAACATCTGGGCTCCCCCAGCAGCACAAATGGCTCACCTTCAGCCCTTTATTTTTGGTATGAGGAGAGGAGAAGGCCAGGGTAAAGCTCTAATTAAAAAGCTGCTCCTGTCAGATATTTCATGCTCCTAATTGCTGACACAGGCTGGCCAGAGAGGTGTCTTTTTTTTTTTTCTCTCTCTCCTTTCCTGTTGAAATGAATAAGTAAAAGCAGGTTAAAGGGTGTTGGTGTTTCAGAGCGAGGTGGGTGTGATGCCTGAGAGGGGCCCCTTCCACAAGTGCTTTGGCCTTCATCTTTTCAGAGCTGCTCCGAAACCCACGGGCTGAGGGTGGTGGGGGGTTATTGACTGGCAAGGGTGACACGAGGCAGCTTGTGAGTTGTTTTGGAGGTGCAATTTGACTTCATCTTCCCAGCCCAGGGAGGACACGAAAGCCTGGGGATGAGTCAGTTGTCCGGGCTGAGCTGAGGAGAAGGATTTGCTGACCTTGCAGCCTACTGAGATATTGTGGTGGAAGACAATCCTTCACTGAGGTGGGAGCAAGGGCTCCAGGGTGACCTGAGAGCCCCTTCCAGAGCCTAAAGGGGCTCCAAGGGAGCTGGAGAGGGACTGGGGACAAGGGATGGAGGGACAGGACAAGGGGGAATGCCTTCCCACTGCCAGAGAGTAGGGGCAGATGGGATATTGGGAAGGAATTCCTGGCTGTGAGGGTGGGCAGGCCCTGGCACAGGTTGGGTAGAGAAGCTGTGGCTGCCCCTGGATCCCTGGAATTGTCCAAGGCCAGGCTAGACGGGGTGTGGAGCAGCCTGGTCCTAGTGGAAGGTGTCCCTGGCCACAGCAGGGGATGGAATGAAGTGACCTTTGCTGTCCCTTCCACCCAGGCAGCTCTAGGTTTCTATGATAGAACATCACTCTCCTTCCTGCATTATTCGGTAGGATCGAAAAGTGAAAACATCTTTATTTTAACATCCCTTTAGCCTCCCTGATTGTTTGGAAACAGCCTGAAAGAGCAGGATCTGTGGGGCAGGTGCCTTGAAATAAAGCAGAACACTCTCAAGTGCACGTGAGGTTTGGGGTGCTGAGAGCCTGAGGGTGCCTCAGGACCAGCTCCGTGGTGGGACACAGGCAGCAGCAGCAGTCGGGAGCTCTGATTTCCTCTGCTCCCAGGGTTTCCCTGATCCTTTGTTCTCCTCCACAGCCTGGCTCTGCTGTTCTCACATCTGAACAGACAATTAACTTTCATGTTTCCTGGTGATTCTGTGCTGGCTGGTCCTGTAGCTGCAAACATTAGCTGGAAACTCCATTATATTAAGAAAGCACAAAGTCAGGTGGAAGAAGAGATAATTACCTTTCTAATATAATTATGGCTGGGCTGGTGAGCCTTTTATCTCAATCCTTGTTCTTCTGTACAACAACAGCAAGGATTAAAATTTCCCAGGTTATTGCTCGCTCACGGCAGCCAGAGCTGTTTTCTCCCCACAGCAGGGAGGAGTTTGTTAGAGGGGATTTCAGGTTAAACCTTCATGGAAGAGGATGATTGTGGAAGAGGAAGGAGCAGGGGGAGAAACCTTTTGTGTTGTTAAAGCAGCTCGGGGGGAGAAGCACCAGCCTGTGAACGTGATGGTCCCATCCCATGGGAATGGGGCTGTGGAGCTGGAGCACAGCAAAGGGCTGCTCTGGTTTGGGCTGTAGGGAATTTCCCCACCAAGGCTGTTGTGTGTCCCTGCTGTTATTGCTCTGTGAGCTGTCCCTTCTGTCCCTGCCAAGGGGCAGGGATGGGATGGCAGGGCCCTGCTTGGGTGGGGAGGGAGCAGAGCCAGAAGGCAAAGCCCTGGGTTAGAGGAGCAAAGCAGAAGGAAAAGGGCCCTGTCCCCACCCCAGCCAGGGGACAGCACCTGCTTTAGACTTGAGGAAACAGCCCAAAGTGGGGTTTGGTGGTGCTGTGCAAGGCTCAAGACTTTACTGTATCTCCACTTCTCAGCTGGAGAGACCAAGGGAATCTGTTCTCAGTGCTGTGGGAAGAGCTGACAGCAATCTCCTCTTGAGCAGCATAGAAGGATTTTCCATTGCTTTCTTCCTCAGGCTTTTAAAACACAGAACTATACCCCTGGGGCACTGTGGCCTCTTCTGCCCCATCCTGGTCCCATCTGCTAGGGGATCTGTGGCAGGGACTGGTGCCATCCTCTTGCACCCAGCCCTCTGCCCCTTGGCTGATCCCTACAAAGGGCTGGTGTTGTGGGAGGCAGCTCCTTGGTCCTCCCCCACCAGAAAAGCCCCGTGGCTGTTTGAACAAGGTGCTCTTCCCAGCTGTCCCCTCATCCTTCTCTCCCTGGGCAGGGAAGAGGCTCTGGCCAGCTGATGGCATTACAGAACTGAAAAGGTCAGAGATGTTTCACGGAACATAAAAGGTAATAAAATTCTGCTGTCTCATTTGTGTAATGAGAGAGAAAACAGGAGTGAGAGGAAAATGGAAAGGGGGGAAAAAAGTCTTCCCTCCTGTGGATTGGTATAAGTTTAACTTCTGTACTTACCTGTGACTTCCAGGGGCTTGATGTAGCTGTGTGTGCAGGTCCAGCCTCTCCCCTCAGTGGAAAGGAGTTAAAAATCTGGCTCTGGGTCAGTCACTGGTGTAACAAAGTTGGTGGTCTCAGCTTTCCCCTCGTTGTGGGTTCATCGGTTTGGTCTTTGCCAGAACTTGCTCTCAGAAACCCAGGAGATGCTGGGAATGGGGAGACATCAATCCTGGCAGGTCCATTTGATGTGATATTTAAGGTGAAAAAAAGGATGTGAGGATGAGTTGCTGACTCAGGTGGAGGTGCTGAGGACTGGGACAGCAATGTCTGGGATATCCCTGCATTTGGCATCTGGAAGATGTGATGAGGCACCGTGGGACAGCACTGGCTGGGGGATCCTCTGCCATGAAACATCTGCAGTGACCAAACCAGGGCTGATGTGGGTTGGCAAGAGCTGCAGGGCATGTGAACAGCCTTGGGTGTTTGCAGCTCCATGTTCACATCCCAGGGAAAAGGCCCTCTCCAACAGAGAGCAGGTCCAGCCAAGCAGAGCCCTGCTCTCCTTTCCAAAGCAAGATGTGAAACTGGAAGGGGTGTAGTTATTTCCCTCAAACCCTGTTTGTTCCATCTTATCAACTCCACAGTGGATTTGGGGAACTTCCAGGCTAAAAAGCTCATTTTTTTTTTAATTCTGAAGAAGAGCATGGTCTGAGATAAATGGCAAAACCTGACTCTAACCCAGCCTTTAAATTTTGCCATCTGCAAAATGTAAACTTTATCACTCCAGCTCCATCCTGTGCTCTTGGCAAAGCTGTGTGATTGATGTTGCTTGGCAT
This sequence comes from Grallaria varia, assembly GCA_013396735.1. Lineage (NCBI taxonomy): Eukaryota > Metazoa > Chordata > Aves > Passeriformes > Formicariidae > Grallaria > Grallaria varia. Next base: position 389,101 of record VWZG01006518.1, read on the forward strand.
CCTCCAACCTTCTCTCTGCTCCCCTCCTTTTCTTCTCCTCCCACAGCCTGCCTTCCCTCATTTGCTGGAGATTTGTGTCCTGCATGGCCCCAGGACCTGTCCTCCAGGAGAAGGATGTGTCTTGTCAAGTTTGCTCCTTGTGAGGTAGACCCTGCTTGGCCCCAGCATTGATTCACTCCCTACCTCTGTGATTTCATAAATGTACTTGAGGTGAATCTGAAATCACAGAATGCCAGGATGTACTGAGTTGGAAGGGACTCACAAGGATCATCCAGTCCAACTCCTGGTCCTGCACAGCCCCATCCCCAAGAGTCATCCCCTGTGCCCCAGAGGATCATCCAAACCCTCCTGGAGCTCTGGCAGCCTTGGGGCTGTGCCCACTGCCCTGGGGAGCCTGGGCAGTGCCCACCACCCTCTGGGGGAAGGACCTTGTCCTGAGATGCAACCTGACCCTGCCCTGACATGACTCCAGCCATTCCCTGGGTGCTGTCACTGTCACACAGAGCAGAGATCAGTACCTGCCCCTCCGGAGGAGGTTGGACCTGCACTGAGGTGTCCCCTCAGTCTCCTCTTCTGCAGGATTTGATGGTGCAAGCCCCACCTGGAACCTCTGCTCTTTCTCAGCAGCCTGTGTTTGTGTCTGGCTGAGCTTTCCTCACCTCCATCCCTTGCCAGGCTACTGGGGAGCACAACAGCAAAAAAAAAAAAAGAGCCAACATAAATCCATGGCTTCTCCACGAGTTGCAAGGAACTGAAGGAGTTTCCTTGCCTGCCAAAACTGTGATCTGCTGGAGATTGCTGTGACAAGCAGCACACTGGCATAAATATCAAAGTGCCATCAGTTGTCTGAGCTGTCGGGAGCTGAAGAGGTGAGTGGGATTCCCCAAGCCAGGAAAAACAGAGCTGGGAATGGTGGCTGTGCACCAGCACTGTGGACACGGCAAACTATTCTGTGCCCAGCTCTCCTTGGATCCTCATGGCTCTGAGGGTCAACTGAACAGGGGGGAATTGCAGCCAAACTGTTCCGTCTCAAATGCTCTGACCCCACGTCGTATCCCGCTGGGGAAGGGGGTAGGCTCTGCCCCGGGGTGAGTGTTGTCTCCCTCCAGGTTTGAAGGAAGGTTGCCCAGAAATCCACATTTTTCCCTAAAGAGATTAAAAATCCTGGTTCCAAAAGCTTTTTGTTTCAAAAGGTGGAGTTTCCCCCTGGGAGGTTTCAACCTGATTTTAAGTGGAAGTGCCTGCTTTCAGCCAGCTTTCCAATATCATCACAGTTTAAAAGCAACCAAATAAAAATAAAATCTCAAGTCATATTTGAAGTCAAAGCGAAACCAAAATGTTTTGTTATTTCCCAGTGGAAAACTGAAATTGATGTTTCCATGAAAATAAACTTTTTTGGTGGAGGAAAAAAAAAAAGGCTTTCTCCAGCACAAAATCCTTCTCTGCTGAGTGCTTTTTCTAAGAACTAGCAACACTTCTTGGTTTGCTGGAGTTATTGTCACTGTGATATGACTTGCTCTGCTGGAAGGTGTCTGTGCATTTTGCAAGGGGAGTGGGAAAAGAAGAGCTTTAAGGCTCCTTCCAACCCAAACTATTCTATTAAAGAGAGGAAATTTAGGTTGGATATAGGGAATAAATGAAGGTGGTGAGGCCCCTGGCACAGGTTGGGCAGAGAAGCTGTGGCTGCCCCTTCTCTGGATTGTCCAAGGCCAGGTTGGACAGGGCTTGGGGCAACCTGGGGTAGTGGAAGGTGTCCCTGGCCATGGCAGGGGGTTGTAAGAAGATGGAGCCTTTGGGTCCCTTCCAACCCAAACCAGTCTGTTTGCATTCTGCTAGGGCAGCCCTTAATGTCAGAGCTACACAGTGCAGTGTTTCTGTTTTGTGCTTCCTTCTGCTCTTTCTCTCACCGGGATGGGCCTCAGAGCCTTGAGATGTGATGGCAATGCCCTTGCTTTGGGCCCTGGAGAGCTGCAGGGCTGTCCTACCCCAGGGAAGGTGGGGAAAGCAGAACAGAAGCAGGAGTACTGATGGAAGGAGGACTTGCCTTCTTTTGTGTGCTTCTCCTTGCTGGTGTCTCCCCGGACTGTGGTGCTGTGGGTGCATCCCTTGCCCAGCCCTCTCTCAGCATCCCTTAGGATTCCTGGAAGCAGGAATCGCCAAAGGAAATTGTCCCCTCTGTGCTGTGAGAAGGTGGCTGGGGTGGGGCAAAGCCACCCTGCCCACATCTGGAGCTGCCATGCCCACATCTGGAGCTGGCTCCTCCTGCTGTTTCCAGGGCTACGGGAGGAAGGAGCAGCTCCAGATCCCGGGCTTGGGGGAAAGTGGTTGATGACAAAGCAAATGTCAGAAGTGCTTACTCTGGAAGCCAGGCCGGGTCCTTCCCTACTCGCAGCTTTAACACTGTCTAGACAATGGTCTGCTCCGTGCAAACTCCCAATTAATATAATGGCAAGAGGCTCCTTCCCTGCCTGGCACTGGAGATGCTTTTCTGGGGCTTTTTTTTTCTGCTTGGACAGCAGCGAGTCGGGTGGTTTGATGGAGAAAAGGGAGGTCTTGGCCAGGAGGGGAACTGAGAGGGTCAAGACTAGAGCTGGTCCCATCCCCTAAGAGTTAAACCCAGGCAAATGTGAAGCATTTCCTTCCTATAAACCACAACTTAGGCAAGAGATGTGTCTTAGAGAGAGAAAACAGCAGCATGGAGTGGAGCAGTGACTTGTCTCCTTGAACTCCCCAAGTCTTAAACCCCACCTTGCTGAACCCCACTTGTGTATTTAGGACACCAGGCACCGGCAGCGCTGCTTTGGGTTCCTTTTTCTCTGCCTGTGCTCTCCTCCCTCAGCTGTAGAGGCAGGTCTGGGATGATTTAGCTCCTAACAAAACATTTATCTCGGCTGCTGAAGAGCTGGGGGGGGTTTTCTGGACCATTTCACAGCAATAGGGCTGCATCAACGGAGAGCAGCTGATGCTGTTGGCTGACATCCCAGAGCCTTCAGTGCGATGTTCTCCTGCACTGCCTTGTCAGGGAGCTGCTGTGGACCACGGGATGCTCCTCTCTGCAGCTGTCTAAGAAATTCCCCGCAGATCTCCCTCTCCTGCTCCCTAATTCAGGGCTTTGTGTTCTGAGGAAAACTTGCTGCAGCAAATCAGTGGCACCACAATCCTCTCTGCGGGATGGGGCTGTCTGGGGGTTGTTCCAGGTGGCTGCAGCACATGGAGAAACCTTCTTGCCTGGGCAGGGGGGGGGGAAGAGAAGCTCTGTAATCCACCGCTGATGCCAGTGGAGCCTGGAAAACTGCAACTTCCATCCCTGCTCTGTAAGTGCCCAATGGGCCCGAAGGGACAGCTCTGGAAATCTGGAGAACACAAACATTTGCTGCTCTGCTGGGACCTGGGCTGGCAGTTTCCTGCCCACAGCGTGGATTTTTTTTAAAGGCTGGTTTATACAGCCCAGAAATGTGGAGTTTATGATGAAAATGCTGCCAGACTTTTCTCTGCAGCAGTTCCAGGGTTCTTAACAGCCCAGTGGGGAGCAAGAGCCTCCGTTACCCGAACTGCCAATTAATTGGAGCACATTCCCCTGTCCTGTTGTAAAGATGTCACTTCCCTGTGCCAGTGACATTGCTCTGAGTCCCCACCTGCCTGTGCTGCCCACTTGCATTGCCCCTTTCCTTCACTGGAACAGGCTGACAAGAGAGGTTTGGAGTCTCCTTCCCTGGAGACATTCCAAACCCATCTGGACACAGTGCTGAGTGACTGCTCCAGGGGACCCTGCTAGAGCATGGAGGTCAGTCTGGATCATAAAATGTCACAGGTTGGAAGGGACCTTAAAGATGACTCATTCCACCCCCTGCCATGGGCACCTTCCACCAGCCCTGGTTGCTCCAAGCCCCATCCAACCTGGCCTTGGACACTGCCAGGGATGGGGCACCTACAGCTTCTCTGGGCACCCTGTGCCAGGGCCTGCCCACCCTCACAGGGAAGGTTTTCTTTCTGATCTTTAGTCTCAATTTCCCCTCTTTCAGATTTTGTTTGATGAACTCCAGTGGTCCCTCCCAGCCCGAACTGTTCTGTGGTTGCATCTGTGTGCTTGTGCTGGCTTTGGGGAGGGGATTGTCCTGCTGTGGTGGGTGTGAAGGGATGGGTAATGTGGGGAAAGGGTGGAGAGGAGGAGGAAAAAAGAGAGACTGGCACACCAGTGCCCGGAGAGTGTGACTGTGGGCATGTGTTGGGTTGGTGTTGAGGTGATTGAGGTGACCCCTGCAGTCATTAAAAGGGCCTTTGAGCACACAGGAGCTGTGCTGTGTTCTCTGAATGTCTTCACTCTGGGCCCACGTGTGCCTGGGCGAATGAAGTCCATTAAATTTCATTGGTAACAAGTTGCTGTTTCTCCAGCCCTTATCAAAGGACTTTGGTGGTTTTGGACTCCTTGCAATGCAGCAGAGACTGCTGCTGTCTCCCAGGCACTTTGGCATGTGCTGAAGGGGGTACATTTGATCAAACACCCTCCTCTTGCTGCACATCTGACAGCTGGCTCTGGCGCAGCTGGATCCCTCTTTCCCCAGCTTTTCCAGTGGGGAATGGTGTGATCACAGAATGGTGGATTATCTGAGTTGGAAGGGACCCACAAGGATCACGGGGACGGCTTGGTTTGACTGTGACAGCTCTGCTCCACTCCAACAGGGCAAGAAGAAGGGTTAAAAAAATTAAAAATACACATTTGTTTGGACTGTTGCATTGGTATAGGCTCAGTTTGAGTGGGCATGAGGAGGGGAGTAACTCAGGTGAGGTTTGGAGAACATTCCCAGGCACATGGTGGGATCATGCAGGGACAGAAGTTGAACTTGATCCTTGTGGGTCCCTCCCAGCTCAGGCTGTCCTGTGAACACTCTGGCATATTTGGGTGATGGGAACTTGCCTGTCATGGTTCAGCCAGAAGAGGCTTTTTAATTGCACATTAAATTTTCTGGGAAGTCTCCTCTGGGATGTTCATCCTCAGCAGGGCTTGTGCTGGGGTGGAGTCAGTGCTGGAAGCTCTCCTGTGGTACTGCCCCGTGCTGGGCAGATCCAGCTCCTGGAGGCAGAACCCACCTGGGACTGCCCTGAGCCCCGTGAGCTGCACAATTTGAGCTTTATCTGTACAAAACACAAAAAAAAGGGGATTTATTTATCACAGTCATGAAATACTGTTCCCAAAGCACCAAACACAGGAGCTGTTACGGTTAAATCATCCTAAAGAAGAGGAGGGGGGAAGTTACAATTTCTGTTTTCAATACTGAAGGAATAAATTCTGACTTTTTCATGTCCACAGCCCAGCTTGCAACAGGTTTAAAGCACAGTGCAGATGGCTGTGCAATTATTGCCAACATCTACTCATTATATTAGATAAGGCCCTGGGTTTATTTAGCAGAAGCAGATGGAGGGAATACACAATATTTTAGATGTCTTGGCAAACTGTGTTTTCGTTAGAACAACATTGCATGTTTGATGTGATAGTTCTGGCCAAAAAAAAAACAACCCAACCTAAAAAAAGAGAAATAATTATATCTTTTTAAGGACAATGAGGTGTGTGTACAAAAAAAAAGAGAAATATTATATTGCAAGTCACATTATGACATCTGATGCCTTATATTCATCTTTGTGACAAGAGGAGACTTTCAGTGTGTATTTTTTGTGGCCCATGGAAAAAAGCTTGAAAACATAACCCCAGCTGCCTACAAAAGCTGAGAGATCATAATGCAAATAGGCCTAATATTTTTTTAAATGATCTCATGGCTTTTAGTCCAGCCTTGTTGATTTTGGGGCTGTCTGCTCGGGTGAGTAGTGGCAATACTGCACCTCGGAGCAAGGGGCAGCTGCTGCAGGTGGAAAAACACCAGGGTTGGAGTCCTTTGGGACAGGAGGTGTGTGAGGACCACACAAATCTCTGCTTGGTCTGAGCACTCCCAGGCAGAACCTCCCCCAGAGCCCACTGACCTCTGGGCTGGAGGGTCTGAGACACATCTGGGAACCAACTCACTCCACAGGGAAAAGACACAGCTCTGTGCCTGCTTGTAGAGCTGCCTGGTGACATCCCAGACTTTGTCTTTCTCTAGAAATTGGGCTGCAGAGGAATTTCCTTCAGGGACACTGCCAGAAGTGGGTGGGGTGCAATTTTATTGTCTTGTTGGACTCAGCTCCAACATCATCTTGCTCGACTCCAGCTGCTGACTGGGAAGACACAGAGGGGCAGGTGTAGGTGAGGGAGCCAGCACTGCCCTCAGGGACTAAGGAGGGAGCTGATGGAACCCATGGAGGAGCCCTTGGAGCCATTCAACAAACACCTGGGGATTTAACAACACGTCCTTTTTGTGCAGGGTCCCCTCTGGAGCTTCAGGAGTTGTGTGAGCTCAATGCTCCGTGTCCCACCTCCTGGTGGTGAACTTCCCCTGGAATGTGTGAGCGCAGTGCCCAGACCATGGAATCAGAGACCCCCAGGCATGTGGATGGCAGGAGGCTGCCCTTCTCTGGCAGACCATCCCAGCTGGCACAGTGGGCAGAGGAGTGAGGGTCTTCTCCTGCATGGAGGGACTGTGGCTGCTCCTTCTGGTCACTGCAAGGAAGCGCCAAAGGAGTAGTGGGTGCTTGGACACCCCGAAAACACATTGGGTGTTCCATTGCTGGGTTGGGTTGTACACCCTGGATACTGCTCCTCCACAGCATCAAGGCAGCAGGACCTGAGTGTGACTCCTTGAATGTCACAGGTGTCCCCACAGGGTTGTGCCGGGAGGATGAAGACACTGAGGGCAGGCAGAGGTGCAGCGGCGTGGTGGTGGCAGCAGGAGCACGTTGCTTGTCAATATTTTGTGATGCTGCAGGCAGAAAAGCCCAGGAACACCTGTCACTGTGGTGGAGACTGGGGTGACTTGGCTGAGTCTATGGGTGGGTTTGGATCTCTAACTGGTCAAGTGCACAGCTACATCCAGGTGTGGGTGGTGCCAATGGTTCATTTCTGCCAGTTCTCATCCCAATGGCTGTGCCAGGGAGGCTTTGCTGGCAGAGTGCTGGGGGTTGGACACAAATGTGGCAGCATGAACCATCTCACCGTCCACTTCCTACCTTCTCATTTATTATATGAATGTTTTTTGCATGAGTGTTTATCTTTGCTCATTATCTAGCCACCTCTAGCTCTTAGAGGATTTGGTGATGCAGGGGCAGGGTGGAGAGGATGGTCTGGGAGGAAGGTCATCCCTTCCAGCACTCCAGAACCAGTGACAGAACCAGAGGGGATGGCCTGGAGTTGTGCCAGGGCAGGGTCAGGTTGGATCTCAGCTAAAGGTTCTTCTTCCAGAGGGTGGTGGGCACTGCCCAGGCTCCCCAGGGCAGTGGGCACGGCCCCAAGGCTGCCAGAGCTCCAGGAGGGTTTGGATGATCCTCTGGGGCACAGGGTGGGACTCTTGAGGATGGTCCTGGGCAGGGCTGAGGGTTGGACTGGCTGATCCTTGTGGGTCCCTTCCAGCTCAGCACATTCTGTAGTTCTGTGATTGCAGAAGCCAGTGAACGGTTCAGCTGGTGGCTTGTTGGGAAAGCCAGTGCAGAGTGTCACAGAATCACAGACTGTCCTGAGTTGGAAGCACCCACAAGGATGATCCAATCCAGCTCCTGGCCCTGCACAGACACCCCAGCAATCCCATCCTGTCCCTCAGAGCGTTGTCCAAACCCTCCCGGAGCTCTGGCAGCCTTGGGGCTGTGCCCACTGCCCTGGGGAGCCTGGGCAGTGCCCACCACCCTCTGGGGGCAGAACCTTTTCCTGCTATCCAGCCTAACCCTGCCCTGTAACCTCACAAGAGGTCTCCTTTCCCTCCTGACTGATGTGCCCAGCGCTGGCAGGTATTTTTCTATTCCTTCAGCCCAGCCCCTCACCGGCTGCCTCCCATCCCTCCCCTGACAGCTCCAGCAGCACCAGTTCAGCCCCGCAGTGGGGAAGGCTGAGCTCTTATCCCGAGCTGTTTTGTTTTGCCTTTTAAACACTAATATAATGTGATAGTGATGACATTTTCTGCTCAGCTCACGAACAGCCTCTTCTGGGGACTGGCCAAATGCAGAGGGTGAGGTTCTGGTTCCAAATAACACAGACTTCGTCACGGCTCCTGGGGCAGCCTGGCAAGGCGGCTCTCCTTCGTGGGGACTGCAGGGAAGGAGGCCTGAGATGTGCTTCTAAGTGACTCAGACCTGTTGTCTCCTGCTGCCCTGCTAGCCCACCTGGCAGGAAGACACAGCCCCCATGTACCCACCAGCTGTCCTGTGCCCTTTGCCCAGTGTTGTGCTGCCAGCTTGTAGAGAGCAGAGTGCTGCTCCTCCAGGCTTTCTGCCACGGCAGTGACCTGTAGTGTCTGCTCTGGGTGACGTTTTTCATGCACGCAGGGTGGGTCTGGGAGTTTGGAATTTAAATCAAGTCAAAACTCTTTGCAGGTTTGACATGAATTGCTTTCACTAAAAAGGAAAGCGTATTTAAAGTTGGGAATAATTTGGTTTAGAACTTGGCGAAGGAAACGATCCCAAATGCTGTTTCATTTTTCTCTCCTTTCCCTCCCTAAAGCAAAAAAAAATACCCAAAACATTTTGCTGGCCCTGAAATTCCTCTCTCCTCTTTAAGAATCTTGTCGGTTACCGAGCTAAACCTTTCCATAGGCTGACCGTGGGGTGGGGTGGGTGACACCAGATGTCCCCAGGGAAATGCTTTGTGCTCCTGTCCTCAGCATCCTCCGGAACCACGGTCCGGGATGCCCCTACGCAAGGGCAGAAAGCACCATCTCTCCTTTGTGATGTTAATGGAACGAGGCTCAAGGTATGACCTACTTTCCAGCCACAAGGAAGTGCAGGCAGGCTGGTTTTAACTCCTCTGTGCTCAGTTTTCCCAGCGTGTGCTCCCTGAAATGTTTTCAGGACATGTGCATGTTCGTGCCCAGCCATCAGTGCTGATTGCAAACGAGCCTCTGCCATGTGGTTATGCCCATCCCTCTCCTGCTTAGCAGCAACATGGACTTATTTGAGCAGTCACCTCGCAATCAGAAAATCTTCTTTTATCTTGGGCAGGAGCCAAGCCCTCAGCTCCCTGCCCTCTGCAGAACCTCCTTTGGTGTCTTTGAGTGTCACACCCTGGTTGGCTGCTGCGTCTTGTTGTTGCAGAGGGGTGTTTGCCTACAGATGCTCCTCTCCCTGCCTTCTCCCTGGAGCCTGGCTCAGGAATTACAGCCGGAAAAGTAGGTTGCAGGTGGTTTGGGGAGGGGACTCTGCTCTCCTTCTGCTGTCTCCTCCCAGGACTCTGGAGAGTTTCTGCCCTGCAAACACGAGGAGACAGTTTGTGTTCATACCTGGGCAGCTCGGTGAGCTGAAGGCTGGGGGCACGTTTAATGCTGGTTACAGATGGCTCAGGAGTGCACTCATTTGGTGTGAGACCAAGGAAGGACAGAAGGGTCCTCTGGAGGTCACCCAGTCCAACGCCCTGACAAGGGAAGCAGGTGACACAGGGACATGTCCCCGTGGGGCTTGAATGTCTCCAGATGGGAGACTCCACAACCTCCCTGGGCAGCTGTTCCAGTGCTCTGCCTCCTCCATGGAAAGTTCTTCCTCACGCTGAGGTGGAACTTGTGTTTTCTTTTATGGCCATTGCTCCTCATCCTATTGCTGGGCACTGCTGAGAAGAGTCTGGAACCTTCCTCTTGGCTCCCTTTGGAGGTATTCGTATGGACTGCTGAGATCCCCCCTCAGTCTTCTCTTACAGGTTGGCTCTTTGTGCCTCTGAAGCCCTGGGCTGGTGAATATTGTTATTTCCTTGGTATATTTTATTCTGCTTCTGTGTTAAAGCTAAAGAGAGGATTTTTTTCTTCACCGTGGTGAGGCTGTTCTGATGGATACAGCCAGTTTTGGATCCAACCTGTTTGTCTGAGCACAAGGATTGGCCTGAATAGCTCTGAACAGGCCGGTGTGAAGGGAAGGGCTGGGACGTGGTACATTGTGTTGAAAATTAGGATCAGGCTTAGGTGCTACATGCAGGGCTCTGCTGAACACCCAGGCTCGGTGTTGGTCACCCAAAGGAGAGGGATGGAAGTACTGAAGTGATTTTCAAAACTTTCAAAGGGGGGGAAATGTAACAAACTATAATGGAAATCATTTTATAAGTTTGTGAGCAAGGGTGATTTTTAAGAGGAATCATTAGAAATAAGGAAGACAATCGTAGAAGTGATTAAAGTTACAGGTGAAGTAGATCCCATCACACCCCTGTTGTGTGGGAGGGACCGTGGACAGCTGGGGGGAGTCACCAGTGTGGAGTGACAGAGCCAGCAGATGAACCCGGCCACGCCATCAATTAAACGGTGCAATTAGCACGTCAGATCCACTTATCAGCTCAAGCCTGGTGCCCACCGTGTGTCTTTGGTAGTCAAGATAAAGCTCACACACCATGAAATCAAACTGAGTGGAAAGGGGCATCTCTCCAACCGCCGCGGTCGCCGTTTGGCGCTGGCAGACGTGGGGCCGTGGCACTGGCAGTGGTGTCACCACCGTGACCCAGCTGTGAGCAGAGCAGCTGCCACCTCCAAGGGGTGGCTCAGGGGCATCCCGTGGCTGGGTGTCTCCTGTGTCCTGCCCCTGCGCCCCGGGAGGGACCATCAGCCCGTCCCCATCCCCACTGCGAGGCTGAGCGACGCGCCGGGGTGGTTTGGGCGCACCCCGAGGTGCCCCATGGCACACACAGCCCCTCCACTAACCCTCCCCATGTCCTTCTGCAGCGTTCAGCGTGTGCAGCTGCTGCGCTGCCTCCTGTGGGTCCGGCTCGTTGGCTTCATCCACCGCCAAAGCCTCATTGTCTGCTGCACATGGGAGGAAAGGGGGGCGAGTGACACCCCGGTGGCACGAGTGGCCAGAGACTGTGTGGTCTCCTTCTCCACGGTGCTGCCTGTTTGCTGTTGATGTTCTGCTAGAGATCAGTGCCAGGAGGACCTCATGTTTCTTTTTTGAATGCCTTCTCCAGCCCCTGCGCAGCAGAAGAGACCTTGGGATGGAGTGGGTGCAAAATAGTCAAGGGATAGAGATGAGAGTCAGTCCATAGGTGGGGGAATTATCTTTAAAGTACTCAGCCAATATTCATGAAGATGTTTATTTTATTTGTTTTTCCCATTTTCTGGGGGATCACTGGGAGTCAGGCTCTGGGAATGGGGGGGATTTACTGGAGTTTTCTCGCTGTCAGGTATTTTGGGGTTGATGCTGCCAGGGTGGGGTTGAACCCCTGGGTAAGGAGTGACAGTTTCTCGCTCTTTTCAGAAGCCAGCTGCTGGGTTTCTCCTTTTTTTGAGAGAAGCTGTCTGCAGAGTATTTAGTCTTCCTCCTAATCCTCCTGAAGGGATTGATTTGCTTCTCGGGAAGAGGTGTTTGGGATAAGGTCTCTGAAAAAAATTGCTTTCTAGGACCAGAGTTAATAAAAACCAGCAAGGTTACATTAAAAATGCCAGCAGTTCATGCCAGTGATTCCTCCTGCAGCAGAACCTGCCCTGGCACTGGTGTTGCATGAAAGCAAGGAGGAGGACAAGGTGGGGATGCTCCCGAAGGAGCAGGGTCAGCTTCTCCCCACTCCAATCCCCTGGATTTAGAGCTCTGGCACTAAACCTGAAGCAGTTCCAAGGCATTTTCTTTGGTCAGGGCATAAGCGAGGAGATTCCTTACCTGGGATTTATCTGCCAGCTGAAGCCCTGCACAGCAACCCCGAGCTCCCAGGAACAGAAAAGGAATGGATTGCTAATTATTTATGTTCCCATAACACTCAGCAAAGGAACTTTCCCTTCGTTCTTTGCTTTCTTTTATACCCAAAGGAATCAGCTGCTTTTATAATTTATTCCAGGCTTTGGCAGAATCCAAATTCTCAAGCATTTATCGCACATCTGTCTCTGGGAAGGGATGTCAGTCAGAGCTTGTTAGTGGAGGGGAGATGGAGAAAACAGCATTTTACCCACCTGGGGACAGTGAGGAATGAGGTTGGGAGCACCCAGGGCTGGCAGGATTGTGCCCAGGCCCTCCCCAGCAGCACAGGAGCAGGAGGGGTTTGGTGTTCAGCCACCCTGCTCATCAAAAAGGCAAATTACATGGAGGGACTTGTTTAATGAGATTTTGTTGCACTCACACACTTGAAGTGCTATCAAAGGCATCACATCAGATCTCAGTGTTTCTGTACAGCCCATGAAGATACAGAAAGGGCTGCAGATCAAGCCATTTATTCTTTGTGAGGTTATCCCCCCAAATCTTCTGGTTTAGCTTTTTTTTCCCCCACCTTTTCCAGCAGATTTCCTCTTCCAGCACTGGCTCGCCCATCACCTCTGCTTTGTTCTCAGCTCTTGGCTGTTCAGCCAGGGATGTTTCAGCAGGATTGTTGGGATGTGCTTGGCAGCTGGCTCCTTTGATCTCTCTATTTCTCTTATTTTAATGATAATTTCCCTCTTGTTCTGACCTAACTCACAGTGGCTTCTGGCAGCTTTCAGCTGGAGCGGGGGAAAAAAGCAAAACAGAAAGGTGGCACTTTGGCAAATGCCATGAAGTTAATTAAGGTCTTTCCCTCCCTGGGACATTTTTCCAGGCATGTCTGGGAGCAGTTTGGGGGACTGGACTGGTGAGCAGCTGTAAATTAGCTTTGCTTTTGTAGGGAGAAAAGGCACCATCTCTGTCCTGGCACAGTTTCTGAGCCTCTTTGTTGTGCTCCAGCTGCTGCTGGTGGGTCTCTTTTAAGGCCCCAGGGGTTCCTGGGCTGGATGCTGATGCTGCGACACTTTTCCAAGCCCCAGGGCCCTCCGTGCCCCAGTTCCACAGTTGGGATGGCCCGTGTGGGGCTGCAGAGCTGTGGGTGTGAGCACAGAGCGTGATGAGGCCATGGCACCACAGCAGAAACAGGCTGGGTGCCCACCTGGGCTTCCTCACCACCTGCCCCGTTCACCCTCCAATGTGGGTGTTCAGACCTGGAGCTGCCTCCTCATCCCCTTGGCCTTCTGTTTCTGCTGGAGAGTCCAGAGGAGGCCACGGAGATGCTCCAAGGGCTGGAGCCCCCTTTGCTCTGGAGCCAGGCTGGGAGGGCTGGGGGGGGGTTCCACCTGGAGAAGAGAAGGATCCAGTGAGACCTGAGAGCCCCTTCCAGTGCCTAAAGGGGCTCCAGGAGAGCTGGAGAGGGACTGGGGACAAGGGATGGAGGGACAGGATAAGGGGGAATGGCTTCCCACTGCCAGAGGGCAGGGATAGGTGGGATATTGGGAAGGAATTCTTCTCCAGGAGGGTGGGGAGGCCCTGGCATGAGTTATTGGCACCGAGATGCAGCTTGCTCTAGTGGAAGGTGTCTGTGCCTTTTGCTAAGGGGAAGGGAAAAAGAAGAGCTTTAAGGTCCCTTCCAATCCAAACTATTCTATTAAAGAGAGGAAATTTAGGTTGGATACAGGGAATAAATGAAGGTGGTGAGGCCCCTGGCACAGGTTGGGCAGAGAAGCTGTGGCTGCCCCATCCCTGGAAGTGTCCAAGGCCAGGCTGGATGGGGCTTGGAGCAACCTGGGCTGATGGACAGTGTCCCGGGACAGGGGGTGGGACTGGGTCATCTTTAAGGTCCCTTCCAACCCAAACCAGCCTGTGATTCATCATGACTTTTCTCCCCAGAGTGACTTTGTTTAGCACGCAGCTGGTTTTTCCCCTTTTCCTCTCCAGGCAAAATCTGGCCGGGGCTGTTTGGTTTTCTAAGAGTTGTCTGATGCCGGGGCAGAGGCAGCAGGGACAGCTCAGCTCTTCGGTCATGGATGGCTTGTGGGATGTGACTGGGATGTGACACCATCCATGGACCAGCTGCCCAGCTGTGGGACATGGGGGGCTGTGGGTCCCTGTGTAGGCTGGCTGGGGAATGACAGTGCCAGTGATGTGGGAATTAATGACTGCTTTAGTGGTTTTGACTGGGGAAGGGATTGTGAGTGTTCCCTTAGCTTGAACAGGGTGTTTCTAAGATCAAGCCTGTTAGGAGGAAAACTCTGGAATGAAGACTTCAAGCCACTGGAATATTTACTGGCACCGATTGTGTCTCCCATTCCCTCCCATTTTCTCTTTGACTTTGAAACAAAACAATAATTTTACCAAGCACCCCTTGCCTCAGCTCCTACCAGGAACCAGCCCGATGACAGCACAAATCCATCTTGGCTCACTGGAGACCAATCGTGCTGTTAGGAGCAACATCCAAGGTGGATGTTGAAGATTATCTTTTGACTTGAAGTGTTATTCCCACCCTGCACGGGTTTGTAAGTGAGTAATTAAGCTGTGAGGATGGAGGGAAGGGAGAAGAGGAATGAAATCATTGGCATGGGCACAGAAGATGAAATTAGAAGTCTCTGCATGTGATGGTTCTTAGTTTAAATTGTCTCCTGTTGCTTATGCTCAAACTGCATCCATGGAGCTGATGTAATGGGAATTTTAAGGTCGTGAAAATGTGGGAACAGGTGTCCTATAGAATAGATACTCAGCTCCTCAGGCCCTGGCTTGTTTTTGCCCCTTGCCATCCAACATCTCAGCATGCTTTTTTCCTGATCTCCAGCCCCTCCTGCTGAGGGAGTCTGGCCCTTTCCGCCCACAATGCTGATCCTGCTCTTCCCTGGCCTCGGCTGGCAGCAGGGCTAAGTCAGTCAGTAAGTCAAGGACAGGGATTTTATCCGAGTGTGGCTGTGCTGGGAGTGCTCCCTCCACGTCCCCGTCCCCCTCTGCTGAGTTTGCAGACATCCTGCATGGTACAGAGCAGAATTATATGACTTGGTTTGAGAAATTCTGCTTTTTCTTGTATTTTTTTTCTTTTTTTTTTTAATGGTAGCTGATCACTGTTGAATGTTCAGCAGCCTGTTTTGAAGGAACCAAGAAAAAGGGCTCCTGGGCAGGCACAGATAAATCCTGGGTTCACGCTGGGGATGTTCTCAGCATCTCTGTGCCCCAGCATGGGGGCTGTGCCCAGGAGCAAAATATCCCCAGGGACTCACTGCCTGAGCCTGGCAGGCTCCTTCCAGCCCTGCCCATGCCCTGTGGCAGTGCCAGGATGCCACTTTTCTGCTGGGTTTGGGAGTCCCTGTTGCTGCTGTAACTCTCTGGGAAGGGCTGGTGAAGCACCAGGTGATGGTCAAGGTTGGGTAGTGCTTTCAACAGTGGTGGGTACCAGGTGGTGGAACCTCGTGCCTTTGACCACCAGGTGGTGGAACCTCGTGCCTTTGACCACCAGGTGGCTGGGGGCTTGCAGAGCCCACTGGTGGATCAGCCCCTTCCACCTTGGTAGAACAACCTGGGGGCAGAGGTGGTAAAATAAAGGCAGTTGCGCCTGATCAGTGTAAATGGTGTGGTGGGTGGGGAGCTGGTGGGAGGGTTTGGTCTGACTTACCTGCACTGTTGGCTTGTGTTAGGGAATTTTTTAAGTTGTAAAAGACCTCTAAGACAATCAAGCCCAACCTTCAGGGGAGTGCTGTCTCAAATGAAGAATCTTTTTGCTGAAGCATCAGGGGAAGTGCTGCAGTAATTAATGACTGTGGCTTTGCTGGTGGGCAGTGTGTCTTTTACAGAGCCTTTGCTTGAGGAGTTTCCATCATTGTGGCTGGTGGAAAATATTTCTTCCTTTGCTACCCCCTGAAACAGCAAAGCCATTTCATTTTTTAAAAATCATTCTGGTTTGGGGGCTGTATTTCATAGCAGAGTTACTGCAGTGTGTCAGGAAATACCTGCACCCTGCTCTCTGAATACTCTCCTCAAAGAAGACGCACTGAGCAAAATTAAAGTAAACTTTACAACTAGAAACTGCTTCAGATATTGGGGAAAGCCCAGACACCAGTACTTGAGGGATTTCTGAATTTATCACAAGCAGGTAATTTCTAGTGTAGCTGAGGGGTTCGAGTCCCTCTCTCTGACTCCTCATGGGAAATGGTGAGTGTTTTTCATGTCACAAGGTGCAGCTCTTTAGTGACCAGATGACGTGCCAGTGGCTTCATAAGCAGGCAGAGATTGTGGATTTTTTGGTGGTCTGAGCAGGGCTGGGCAGCCCCCGAGGAGCCTCTGAGTCGCTGGGTTTCGGTGCACCCCACTGACAATGTGACCACAGGTCTAAAGTATAACACTAATCCACGCTTTGGAAAGAGGAATTTGCATTTGAATCTCAATTTTTCCCCCCTCTCCTACTATTTTTTTCAGGATTCTGGCAACTGCAGGCACTGACTTCGACCTGCGCACCCTGCGAGCCGTCCGAGTGCTGCGACCCCTGAAACTCGTGTCGGGAATCCCAAGTGAGTGTCACGACAATGTCACCTCCCGGCCGGCTCTTTGGGGCCATTGCACTCTTTTCTGAGCAATATCTTCTTCCCCTGTTTCTTGGCTGGTTGTGGCTCCTGCCCTTGGCAGGGGCTGATTTTCTCTCACCCCGCTTGGTTTCAGCTCTGAGCTCCCAAATTTGCAGGCGAGGGCAGGGATTGCTCCCAGGAGCCCTTTGCCTTTGGGGTTGAATTAATTCTCTGGAACAGGAAGATCTGAGACCCAAATCTTGCAGCTTTCAGGCCCCCAGTCCTGAGCTTGGATGTTGTGCTGGTTTTGATCAGTTGATCTTGGGCTGGGGATTTTACCTTTTAAATAAGGGGGTTAAAATGAAGGGAAAAAGCTGGTGCGACTTGGCCTTTCCCACTCAGTGGGCAATTTAGTCTATTTTATGTGTTAATCTGAAGGGTCTGAGTGCTCCAGTGAGGGGCTGCATCCAGCCTTGCTGATGCCCTGAAACCATCCCAGTCTCCACACCGTGGCTTTTTATTGGCCACAGTCTCCCCTGCCCACTGAGCAGGGGATGGCAGTCAGGAGTGGATTTCGTTTCGGAATGTGGAACAGGGAGGTTTGACCCTCCAGCAAGAGCAGGTGAAATGGAACTGCAGCTCTGTGGGACGCCCTGGTGGGCTCTGCATTAACCCCCTGGCAACCTCCTGGCATGAGGGTCGGGGCATCAGCTCTGCCACCTCCCTCGCTGCTTCAGGACTGAAACTCTGGGGCCGAAGACATCCAGCAAGAGGTTATGCTTTGTGGAACTGCACAAAAAATTCCTGCAGTCAGCACCCTTTCACGGGCAGGGCTCGACTCTGAGTTCCCACAGAGGAGAGGTCCTTGGCTAGGCTTGGGAAATGTGTCATTTTTTGACAGGATCTCAAATAAGGAGATGTTGTTGGTGGTTTTTTTGTGGACTTCTTGCCTGTGCAAGGTGTGGTAATGACAGTCTAAGGATGGCAGAGCAGTAAGGTGGCCCCTCAGAGCTGTGGGACACACGTTTCCCCTGGGAGGACACATTCTGGTGGACCTGGTGATGTTTCCTGCACCAGCACAGCATTTCCTCCCAATATTTGCTCTCAGGTTTTATGGGATGCTTTAAAAGCTGCCTGCTGGTTTTTTTAACCCTGTAGTAAATGTACAACCTCGAGGTGCAACCACCCACAGCCACGGTTATACTTTCCTTCAGTATTTTTCCCAACAGACCTTCATGCCTTTTTTATTGTGTGTACCCAAACTGGCCTCACTAGTGCTGTCCAAAGTGGCAGGGCAAGGAGGATCCTTCATTCCCCACCCCTCAGGACAGGCCACCAAGGCAGCTGCTGCTTATCACTGCAGTGTTTTTGTTGTGAGCCCGTGTTTGACATTATCTGCCTGCTCCATCTCTGCAGCCTCTCTGCCTTTATCTCCCCTGGTTTTAATTGAAAATGAGTTTTGATGCTGGTGCAAAAGCGATGGATGGATGGCCCTGGAGGCAGGGTTTGTTTCTCCAGCAGCAGCAGCAGCAGCAGCATCGTGGCAGTTCTCTTGTGAAGGGAGAGGCAGCTCCTGGTGAGCCCAGCACTCCCTGGGACAGGGGTACCAGAGCCATGCCCAGCACCCACGTGGCTGCAGGACCTGCTTCAGCTCCAGGCTGTGTCTCAGGACTCCACCAGCTTCAGGAAAAACCCTTTTTGTGTCTCTGAAGCTTAACAGACCTTTGAATGTGTCACCTGAAGAAGAGACACCAGGAAAACACAACTCCTGATTGTCTCTCCTGCCCTTGAGCTCGTTATGGCCATAGCATTATTTTTATGACACCCTGATAAAGCAGCATTGGTGGTATTGCCAGTCCTAAATTTTCCCTTGGACAGCCCCTCTCTCCTACCTTCCCCCCGCCCCCAAGCCCTCGTTTCCCTCCCCTCACTGATGTGTTTTCCGTGTCCCCACAGGCCTGCAGGTTGTCCTCAAGTCCATCATGAAGGCGATGGTGCCCCTGCTGCAGATTGGGCTGCTCCTCTTCTTCGCCATCGTGATGTTTGCCATCATCGGGCTGGAGTTTTACATGGGCAAGTTCCACAAAACCTGCTTCTCCAATGAGACAGGTGAGCTCTGGGCTTCCCACCCTCCCAAGGGTATCATCGTGATGCTTCTGCTCCCCTTTATCTCCTCGGGTTCCTTCCGTCCTGCTCTTACGTTGTTTCTCCTTTACCTTCTCCCACGTTCCCAGCATTTCCTCCCTCTTCACCTATTGATTCCAAGAGTTTTGGAGTTGGCTTTCTGTGCCAGTTCTGCACTCACTGGGACAAATTCTCCTCTCTGTTACACCCCACAGCACCCCATGGCTGCTCTCAGTCTACACAAGAATGAGAAGGTGCTTAGGCCTCTTCTCATGAGATTTTTTTTTTCACAGTAGGGATACAAACCCAAATTCCTGTTGTTTCAACTTGTTTGAAAGGTGAAGGGGTGTTTTTATTATTGTTTTTTCTCATTCACTGGTGTCTCTTCACATTCTCATTGTGTTTAACTGTATGAATGTTGAGTTTCCTTGGAAGATTTCTGGGGCAAGTTGCATGGGTATGAGAAAACTTTGGTGGGAAATAGTAAAAGGTTGGAAAGACTGGGAGCAACCAAAAAATAAAAGGACAATAGATGGAAGCAAAGTAGCCCTTTGATGGAGAAAGGATAAAAATGATTTTCAGAGAGGACAAGGGAAATTGGGCACTGAAGAGTAAATGTGGTGTCTGCCTATGATGGAGTCAAAACCCCCAGAAGATGGAGATGGAAAAGAATGATTCCCAGAGTCCCTTGGCTGGGACCAGCTGCCATGATGAATCATGGAATGGACTGGGCTGGAAGGGACCTTAAAGCTCATCTCATTCCACTCCCTGTCATGGGCAGGGACACCTTCTACTGTCCCAGGCTGCTCCAAGCCCCGTCCAACCTGGCCTTGGACACTTTCAGGGATGGGGCAGCCACAGCTTCCCTGGGCAACTGGGCTGTACACAGGTGAAAATATTGTTCTTGCCTCCAAACCATTGCATTTTAAGGTAAAATTGACTGCCTTTAAAACAGTCTTGTGTTTTCAGTGATTATCACCAATAGGTCTTGATATTGATTTATTTACGCACATTCAAGTGGTAATAAAACAACATCCACCTTTCACCCGGGCAGTGTGGAAGGTTCCTGTGCCCCCAGGCACCGGCCCCTGTGACCTGAAGGGCTGGTTGATGTTGTTGGGTGAATTATTGGGATCCGCTCCAGCTGCAGGGCGGGAAATGCCGCGATGGTGTTTCTGGAAGGGAGAGTGCGGTGAGGTTTCCTGGCGCTGCCGTTCCCTGGAGCAGCAGAGCAGCCCACAAACCATCAGCTGAGCCTTTTAAAACCCAATCAGCATCTCCAAAGAGGTGCATTAACGAGCCTGAGCGTGGAAATGTGAACCTCATTAAAGAGATGTCTCTGTCAAGAGGGTTGGGAATTGGAGGAGCTCATGCTCGTTTCTGTTCCAAACCCCCAAAGTGAGCAAACTCCTGGGATTTTTCCTGGAATCAGGAGCCACGTGAGAGGTACCAGCTGTTGCCTCAGTGCATCCTGAGGGGAACCAAGCAGAGGTGGCAACAAGGAGTGTTGTCCTAGCCCTGCTGATCCAGTAGCCGTGGGTAGGTCAGTAATAAACTGCAGTAGTGAGGGATGCTGGGGACCAAAATATGGCAATTTGCCACTTAGCCTGACTCTTCTGAGCTGATGGAAATATTGTTTTAGTGAAAAATGGGTAAAAATCAATGTTAACTCAGTGGATCTGAGCATGGAGCAGTAACACCAAGGGTGTGGGTTTGGTCCCTGTGTGGGCCGTTTACTTCAGAGCTGGACTGGGTGATCCTGGTGGGTCCCTCTCAGCTGAGGATGTTCTGTGATTCTGGGATGGCCGTGCGTGTTCCAGTGGATCCCTCACGTGTTTCTCTCTCCCTACATCTTCCAGGGATGACACAGGATCATTTTTTAAGGAGCTGACCCAGCCCAAGTGCCCCTGGTGCTCCAGGAGAGAAGGGTATCACATTTGTTTCCCATTTTTCCTTAACATTTCCCTTTTCTCTGTCTTCCCCAGCCATGGGAATAAGGGCCA
This sequence comes from Grallaria varia, assembly GCA_013396735.1. Classification (NCBI taxonomy): domain Eukaryota; kingdom Metazoa; phylum Chordata; class Aves; order Passeriformes; family Formicariidae; genus Grallaria; species Grallaria varia. The sequence goes on from VWZG01006518.1 coordinate 409,517, forward strand.
GTTCGGACCCCTTTTTCCAAAAGGAAAAAGACCCGCCCAACCCTCTGTGGCAGATATGCATTGACTTTTCAGAGCATTACCTGGCAACGAGAGGCCAAACCGAGCTGAAACTGGATCTCCTTCTAATGCACCCTCCCAAATGGTCTGCAGAGCCAGATTTGGCATTTTCTTTTTGCAGGCTTCTCTCACTAAGCCCTTGTGAAAGCCTGCGGTGACCCATATGGGAGCTGGAGACCTGCCCTGCACCAAGGTGTTGAGTCAACAGAAAAGTGTGTCACGTATAAATATGTGGATATATATACATATACACACTTATACCCTGGCCCACAGTGACAATCTTGTTTTCCTCCTGCAGCCTTTGCTCTATGGAATGATTATTCCTAATTCTTGTTAGTGCTGCTCTTGTTTTCCCCCTGGTGAATTTGATTTTGTGCCATTTGCTGCTTCATTACCATAACGTGTCGCTTTAAAAACCCTTTAATACTCCCCAAATTGCATCTCTGTAAATAGGAATATTACTTAGGATATTTGTTTACTCTGCAAACTCGGCGCTTTAATTTTCCAAGCTGTTTTGCAAGGCTTCAAGGCTTCCCCCTGGAAGATGCTGGGCACCCTCCCGGCCATGCCTTGTGGTCCTTCCCTGACAGACTCACCCTGCTCTGCCTCCTCTGGGGCTGAAATGAAACCCAGCAGAGAAGCACCAGACAAGCTGAGAGCTGGATGCTCCCCCTGCCACACGGAACAAAACTGTGGGGCTTACAGAGGGGCTGGAGCCCTCAGTCCACCCTCCAGGCTGCTGTGGTGGGGCTGCCTCGTGGTGAAACCAAGGGCTCCTCGTGCAGCTGTGGTCTCACATCTGTGCCTGGGCAATTTTGGGGCTGTCCACAACCAGATCTTTCTTAATGCAGAGCCTCCCCTTTAGTCCTAATGCCATAGTGCCAATATTTAGCCCTTGGCTGTGCTGTGGGTGGGTGTTTGAAATAGGTGTTGACCGCCCAGCTCTTGTTTTTTTCACACTATTGGGGTTTTTTGTGGTGTTTCTCACACACAGCTGCTCTTACAGTGTTTCCAGGCTTTTAGATGTAGTCACCTGTCATAAGCTGGAAATTCTGAGCAGTTTGGGAGTCCTTCCTCCCAGGTGACAAGTGGAAGACTGAGAGGAAACGGCCTCAAGTTGCACCAATTGGATATCAGGGAAAATTTCTTCGCTGAAATGGTGGGCAGGCATTGGAACAGGCTGAGCAGGGAAGTGGTGGATTGTCCATCCCTGGAAGTGTTCAAAAGCATGTGGATATGGCACCTGGGGACATGGTTTAGTGGTGGGGCTGAGCTGACACTGGGATTTGGTGATCTTGGAGGTCATTGCCATGATTCCATGACACGAGATGGCTGAACATTGGGGCAAACTGTAAATTGTGGGCACTTCAGGGCTGGCTCTGCTCCACCCTGCCACTGGATCACCTCTGACAGCACAGCAGCGTGGGATTCCATGGCCATAATGACTTTACAGTGGCACAAGGACACCCAAACTGTGACTCACGTCCCTGCAGCGCTGCGAGGAGGCTCCAGCAGCACCAGCTCCTCGCGTGGCTTCAACTGGTAACTCTTCTTCCCTCTCTGCAGGTGATGAGGTGGGAGATTTCCCTTGTGGAGAGGAGCCTCCTGCCAGGCAGTGCGAGAGCGGGACCACCTGCAGGGAGTACTGGCAAGGGCCCAACTATGGCATCACCAACTTTGACAACATCCTCTTCGCTGTGCTCACCGTCTTCCAGTGCATCACCATGGAGGGCTGGACCGACATCCTCTACAATGTGAGTCTGCTGTGGGGGGCTGGAGTACTCCTGGGCTGCTGGTGTGCCTTGTGTTAGTCTGGGAAAGGTTGTTCTGGAAGAAAAAGTGATTTAGTTTGTGCATTTCCCCTTGTTGATTAGCACCTCCTGCTTTTTAGGAGGGTCATTCCTATTTTCTTGAGGGCTTTTCTGAAGGTTCTGTGCGGTCCTTTGAACCCCCATCATGGCCTGCGGTGGTTTGAGGTTGTGCATCTGCTTTCTTGCAACATGACCTGTGTCATCGTGGTGTTGCCACATGCAGGAATTGCTGTGGCAGTCCAAGGTGCTGGTGGGGTGGGTGGGTGAGGAGGAGCATGTTCTTGCAACGTCCTGTAGTAAATCAGTTACCAAATTGCACAATATGGGGTGGCAAAACTGAGTGATTCCTTAATATTTTGTACCTAGAGCTTTCCTCTCTTGAGGAAGACTTCCTGTCTTGGGTGTAGCCTTTGTGATCAAATTTTAATTTACATCAGTGAGCAGCATCAGCTGGAGTTGCCACCGAGACCCAGGACTGGTTCGGGCAAATCCAACAGGATTTTACAAAGCCCTGTCTCTGACCTTCACGCCTGACTCTGTTGGCCATGAAGAAGACCAGGCTGAATTTCCTCACCAGGGTCTTTGCAGGCCGTGCCTCCATGACTGTCAACACGTCCTGGTTGGTCAGTTTTCCTCCTTCCAGCTTTACAGAGCAGGACAATCTCACCCAGTTAGCAGCAACTGAATGGCTCTGCTGTCTTTCAGGCTGTGCAATGCTCTCGAGTCTGTACTTTATGTGGAAAAATAACAAAAGTAGGCATTAATAATGCCCTCAGCCCATTTCACTGGCAGGAGGATGGCAGTGTGTTCACTCTGCTTCATTACAGACTCCAGACCCATGCTGGGCTCTCTCACAGTCCTTCCTGTGAGGGTTTTTGTAGCAACAGGAAAGGATTTTCATCAACCACAGTAAATTGCAAGGTACAATTCTGCTGCGTTTGAAGCCAATACACCTGATTTATTACCTGCTCCTTTCGTTGCTCAGTTCCTCCATTTATTGCCAGTCTCTGACCACTTAGAGGGATCTCTAGAAGGGCCCATTTCCCCACTCCATGCCTCCCCCACCCCCGAAACTTCAGTGCACAACCAGTTTCTCCCATTCTCATTCAGCATTCCTGCTCCTTCCTTCTAGTGCCAAGTGTTGTAAGAAGAGCCCATTAGCATCCTGCCTGAATTGATTAATCAATACGTGGTGTATTAGATCATCTTCTCCCAAGTTGCCTTTTGTATCACATGCAAAACCCGGAGCTTACAATTGGGGTATTGAATTTGGGGGCTGCTTTGGAACTATTACAGCATCCTCTGGACACCCATTTATCTCGTTGGAAACAGAGACCTGGGTGAGCTGCACTCGAGTGTTTGTTATATCATGTCTGAGACCCCAGCGCAGGTTTTGATGGTTGGTGGGTTCACTTCTCTGTCAGATCTGAGGGTGTCTGGATGTTCTGCTTGTTGGCTGGAGGGCTGTTGGGCCACAGGGCCACTTAGCAGAAGGCGTCCATGTGAATGATGCCAGGAGCCATCTCTGCCCCCTGTCCCTTGGCCCTGGGTGCCGTGTCACCCCCTGCCTGTGCTGCTCTGCTCACTGAGGAGCTGGCTGTGCTTTTGCAGGTTAGCAGTTGAGAGAAGCTGTGGGTGGAGAAGATCCACCCTGAGCAGCCCTCAGCTTCTTCACAGCTTCAGTCACATGTGGCTTTCTGGCCACTTGGCTTTTGTTTTGGTGTTTTCTGTGCCTACTCTAAGTTCACCAAATTTAGAAAGGAGGCAAAACCCAAACTGTGTTGCAGCAATGACTGAAAAGCCTCCGCAGTTGGTGTTTGTGGATGCAGCTGTTGGACTGTGCAGGGGGAACAGAAATGCAACAGTCATGGGATCACAGAATCACACTCTGGTTTGGGTTGGAAGGGACCTCAAAGATCATCCAGTCCCACCCCCTGCCATGGGCAAGGACACCTCCCACTATCCCAGGTTGCTCCAAGCCCTGTCCAACCTGGCCTTGGACACTTCCAGGGATCCAGGGGCAGCCACAGCTTCTCTGGGCACCCTGTGCCAGGGCCTGCCCACCCTCACAGCCAAGAATTTCATCCCAGTATCCCACCTAACCCTGCCCTCTGGCAGTGGGAAGCCATTCCCCCATTGTCCTATTCCTCCATCCCTTGTCCCCAGTCCCTCTCCAGCTCTCCTGGAGCCCCTTTAGGCTCTGGAAGGGGCTCTGAGGTCTTCCCAGAGCTTTCTCTTCTCCAGATGAACAGCCCCAGCTCTCCCAACCTGGCTCCAGAGCAGAGGAGCTCCATCCCTTGGAGCATCTTTGTGGTCTCCTCTGGACCCACTACATCAGATCCACATCTTTCTTGTGTTGAGGACCCCAGAGCTGGAGGCAGCACTTCAGGTGGGGTCTTGCAGGGGCAGAGTAGAGAGGGAGAATCCCCTCCCTTGGCCTGGTCACTCCTCTTTTGGTGCAGTCCATCCACCCAGCCCCAGCCAGTTCAGCGCTGCCCGAATCACCCTGATCCCTACTGCGGCCATACTGGGTTGATACGGGAAGAAGCTGGAAGGTGTTGCTTTTTGCATCCAGAACTGGAACAGTGGAGTAAATGAACATGTGACAGGGTCATACTCCTTGGTTTGGGGAGGACAGGAAGCAAAGCAGCATGTCTGGGCTCAGACAACATGTGGGTGTCAGAGGTTATTACTTGTTCAGGGAGCTTTGATTCCCCATCTGGGTTCTCCACTGCCGAGGAGAACGTTTTTTGGTCAGGAAAATTTTGCAGTGGTGGAGCCACTTTCCCTGGCAGCCCCAGCCTCTGGTCTCCTCAAGGAGACCAGCAATCCCCTGATGCAGGAGACTCATCAGAGCTGAGCTGTGAATCTACTTTTAATGTTTTGGTTAATTAAGATTCGCAAAAGGCTGTGGGACCATGAGAGGCACGATGTGGTCTCTGTAAACTGTGATTATGCATTAGTCAGAAAAAAAAGGCTGGTGCTTTTTCTTCCACAATTAACCAGAAAGCAGGGAAAACTGCACAGTTCTGGGGCCCCCCAAAATAAGAAGGACATGGAACTGTTGGAACAAGTCCAGATGTTGACAAAGAGAATAGAGAACCTTCCCTATGGAGACAGGCTGGGAGAGCTGGGGCTGTTCAGCCTGGAGAAGAAAAGGTTGTGTGGAGACCTCACGGCCCTTCTAGTATCTGAAGGGACCTTCAGGGAAGCCAGAGAGGAACTCCATCAGCAACTGTAGTGACAAGACAAGGGGGAATGGCTTCAGATTGAAGGAGAGTGGGTTTAGGTTAGATATTAGGGATCAATTCCTCCCTGTGAGGGTGGGCAGGCCCTGGCACAGGTTGGGCAGAGAAGCTGTGGCTGCCCCATCCCTGGAAGTGTCCAAGGCCAGGTTGGATGGGGCTTGGAGCAACCTGGGTTGGTGGGAGGTGTCCCTGCCCACAGCAGGTGGTGGAATGAGATGATCTTTGAGGCTCTTTCTAACCAAACCATCCCATGATTGCATGAAACTGCTGTTCCTCAGGCTTAGCAGAGCCCTTCCTTCAGCCCACATGGGTTTGGAGGGGGTAGGTTTGCCACCTTGCTTGTGCAAACCCTGTCCCCTCCTGCTGCCACAGCAGACAGCCCTGCTTGGGGGCTGTTCTTCAGGGCCCCAAACCCCTCTGATGCCAGGCAGGCTGGGACTGAGACCCAGCCCAGGAAAGCTGAGGTTAGGGCTTCTTCCTTAATGGGCCGTTCGTTTCCTCCTGCAAAAGGGTGGGGGATTGATTGCCCTGCATCCACAGGGCTGTGTTATTGCTCCCCTCTTCCTGCTGCTCCATCGATTGTGGCGTGTGTAGGAGAGCCAGGAGTTTGAGTTTGCGGTGGGGATGGCAGGCATCGGTCACGGGGTGGGACCTGCCTTACCAGCTCAGCAGTAATTTAACCATTTCATCTGCTCTGTCCTGAAAGCAGATTTGAGAGTGAAAAAGCTGGTTTGTGGTGCCATCAGGCAAACTGGAGGGTCTGGTGTCAAGTGATGTTCAGGAAAGTGGAATCTTGGCCTTGAGTTGGTTGGTTTGGGCTCAGGTCTGTCCAAAGGGAGTGGTTTGTTGTGAAGGGTTATCCAGTCACTTCCAAAGGACTGAGGTGCTTTATGTGTGGTCCAAAGACAGCCTTCCTACAGTTCTAGAGGGACTTTAGTACAGGCTTTGCAGCCAACAATCTGCCTTGCAAATATCCATGACTTCCCCTGTGATAAATTGAGGAATTAGGAGGGCAAGCAGAAAGCAAGTTGACAAATCTCTGTCCATTTTTTCCCTGCTGATCCATGGCTTATACTTTCAGAGAGTTTCCTTTTAATTGGGGCCAATGAAAGCTCTCTGGCAAGACTTTGTCACTGGAAGGTGATTTATGCTGGAGGCAAAAAGGCTGAATCATCAATTGGGTGAAATGCTTTGATAATAAGCCCGGGAAAGGCCTTCCTGCATCAGCAGCACAAAAGCAGTGGAACAATTACTCCAAACAAGCACTTCTGGGAGCTGCACATTTGTCAGTCCAAGGAGCAACAGGTGATTTAGGAAAGCTGGTGATGGGGAAGAACGTTTTCTCCAGCAAATGGAGGGCATTTACCTCCTGCTAATCCAAGGCTTCAACATGGTCTGGGAATGCATTTTAATAGAGAAACTAAACAGCTTTCCTTGGTGTGGGGGGACTCGGTGTCATAGGCCAGTATTGTGAGCAGGTTCGCAATCTAATCCAGTGCAGACAGATCAGAGATCCCTCAAGTATGGGCTGAGCATCTCCTGGATCATGAAATTAGGGAAAACCCAATCTAGAGCACCAGCTCCTTGTGGGCTGCAACACTGCCCAGGTACCACATGCCCTGGAGTGGCAAACCTGAGTCTTTGCAGCTGGGACTGGTCTAGTCCCAGGCTGGCCCAGGGATGGGAGTTGTGTCTCCCCATAGTGTGGACCAGCCCCTGCACTGGGCTGATGCACCATCCCCCATCCTGGGGTGGGGATGCTGATGCAGACCCTGCTCTGGGCTCCATCACTCAGGGGTGGCACTTCCAGCAGGTCGTGGCGTTCACCTGGAGCATCTTACTGGGGTTGGGGTGATGTGGGACACCAGGGGTCCACTTTGCTCATGCCTGAGGGAGCCATCACCGAAATAAGGGGTGACTGGTCATCAGATTATCTTTTGGGACCGTTGTGTAAATTTATTCATCATTTCCCATAAAATGTTTTATAAAGCTGAATCTTTGTTCTCGTGCTTTGAGCACAGCTCTCTGAAAATACAACCAAGTGGCTGCTGGAGCTGGAGGATGCTGAGGGAGGACATTTCCAGGGATGGCCTCCAAGTTCTTCCCAAACTAAGGTGTAGAATCTGGGCGAAGAAAGCAGAGGCTGAGTGCTGGGGACAAACACAGAGGTGGGAGGGGACAGTGCAGCTGCTCAGCAAGAGGAGCTGTGGTGCCCTGGGTACTGTGTCCAGATCTCCCTCCAGATCTGGATTTCAAATGAAACAGTGATATCTCAGATTATCTTGTTTACAAGCTTAGTGTTTGTGAATGACAGTGATTCATCTATTGCTAGTACAGGCTCTCTGGAGGTGTCAAACTTCTTCAAGAGGCAATAGTGCAACTCCTTACCTTTGCCGTGCAGTTTTGCAATGCAAGAACCTTATTGTCCGTGGTGAACCACTCTCCTGATTGCCATGAGAAGCTCCCCTCGTTTTGCAAAGTGAGAAAAACCTGAAAAGTTTTGTGCCTGGCCTGGCCACAAGTTCTCCAATTAAAAGAATTATTTGGCTATGCTAAGCAAACCCATTCATTACAAAGCCTGTCAGTGGAGAGGAGACTTCACCGGGGCTGCTGGTGCAGACCCGGCACTGTGGCTGTGCTGAGGTTGTTGCTGAGAGCTTCCCATGGTCTCCTCAGTGGATTAAGAAGGTGTTGGAGCTCCTTGCTGTGGTCCTGACACAGGTTTGATCCTTCCAATCTTTGATTTCCATGAGGGGCAGCTGTGCCTTTGACGTGGAGGTGCTCGATGAGTTTCCAAGAAGCTGAGGGGTGTTTGTGGTCCGAGTTCTCCCACAGAAAATCACGGGTCAAACCTGAGTCATCTCAAGTTGGCAGAAATCTTGGTGTTGACTTTCAAAGAGCTGGGTTTTCACCTTTTATCTTTTCTCCACAGGAGTTCAAAGCTACAGGGTGGAATTTGCTTTGCAAAGTAGGGACTCCTTGCAAGGAAGGGAGAAATGTCAGAGTGTACACTCACCGTCTTTTGATATTAATGGCAAGAGATTTTCATGTTTCCTCTATTTCCTACTGACAAATATTTAGTGTCCAGTGGGTATTTCAAGGCTGTGGACTGGACCTAACCTAATGTGCTAGTAAGTAGGAACGAACAGTTCAAATAAAATATAAGTCTACCTTAAATTGGATCCCAACTAGAACTTTACCCTCACTGAATTATAATAGCTTATGATTCACTTGGTATTTTTCATTTCCTGTTGTGTCTTTGAATTTCTTTATTCCTATAAAGATACAGAAATGAAAGGCTGGGATACAATTGTTCCATTTCCAGCCCAAGACAGAGGTGGTTTCGTTGGTGGGATGGTTGATGTGTTGGGGTTTGTAGGGGCAGAAGAGGATCTATTTGTCCCTGTTGTTTGGAGAGCTCACACGCCTTTCTTGGGGGCATTTCATAGAATTCCAGACTGGTTTGGGTTGGAAGGGACCTTAAAGAGCATCTCGTTCCAACCCCTGCTGTGGGCAGGGACACCTTCCACCAACCCAGGTTGCTCCAAGCCCCATCCAACCTGGTCTTGGACACTTCCAGGGATCCAGGGGCAGCCACAGCTTCTCTGGACAATCTGGGCCAGCAAAAGATTTATGAATGAAGATCAGACCATTGCCTCGATTTTCACCAGCCACAACTGAGAGCTGAGGAACTGAAGGTGCTGCTCCTCAGGAGGAGGTTGGGTGGGACTGGCACTGGTTACCTGGACTGTGGGGTGGTTTCTTGAGCAAAACCCTCCCAGGAGGTGTTGAAAAGGTGCAGGTTGGATGTGCAATGGAAAGCAGAAGGGAAATAATAACATAGAGCAGCATTTCCTCATCTCAGAGACTTGGATTAAGGTCCCTGCCTGCTTGTGAGATTCCTCTTGGGCTTAAGAGCCTCCACACTTTCAAGCACCTCTGAAACCTGCCAGTTAAAGCTTAAAGGTGCCTTAAGTGGCTTTTTGCTGGCCCTTTGCTCATGATTGTGCTTTCCTAACGTGTGAGTGTCACGCTGCTTGGGTCCAGCAGGAAAGAGAGCAGCAGAGCCTGTGGGACACTGGGGGTGGCACTGAAATTGCTCTTCTCTCCTGATAGTGCTGCTTTCTGCTCTCTGTTAGAAACCACCCGAAGCCAGACCACTAAAGAACAAACCCATAATTGCTAGAAACTGAGAGGGATGAGAAGAAATGTTTTGTTTGCAGTGCTATTTGTGTGCCCTGGGGCTGGCAGCAGCAGTGCCAGTGGCTGAGGGGCTTTAGGGCAGGTTCAACTCCTGTGATCAGTGTATGAGGATCCTCTCTCCTTGTTCTGATTTTACACGTTGAGGAGCAAAGCTGTTCATCCAGTGAACGTGTGAGCAGGCAGGAAAAGGGAGCAGTTGTGTTAACAGGGAAAATAAGCACAAGGAAAGGTTTTGTTTCACCACCCCGAATCACACAACGCATTTCTGACATGGTTCCTTTTCTGTCATTGCATTCTCTGTTGTGTCCAAGCTTTGCTCCAGTTGAATTTGGGGTGTCAGGAACCAGGGCTGGAATTGATCCGTGCTGGCAAACCAGATCAGGAGCTGATGCCAAGTTTGGCAAGGGCAGCGCAGGAACAAGGGTGCTCTGCTTTCACTTGGGCTTTCTCATATTGTTGCACGAGCTGAGGTGCTCTCACAGCTTGTGGCCAGGGTTCAGCTGGGTCTTCAAAGAGGTGGACAAAGCCCTGTTGGAGATCATGGAATCACAGAATTCTGAGCTGGAAGGGACCCACAAGGATCATCAAATCCAGCTCCTGGCCCTGCACAGACATCCCAACAATCCCACCCTGTCACTCAGAGTGTTGTCCAAATGCTCCTGGAGCTCTGGCAGCCTTGGGGCCGTGCCCACTGCCCTGGGGAGCCTGGGCAGTGCCCACCACCCTCTGGGGGAAGGACCTTTTGCTGAGATCCAACCTGACCCTGCCCTGACACAGCTCCAGCCATTCCCTGGGTCCTGTCACTGTCACACAGAGTAGAGATCAGAGCTGCACCCCCTGAGGAAGCTGCAGAACCCAGTGAGGTCTGACCTCAGTCTCCTCCAGCTGAACAAAACAAGTGACCTCAGCCACTCCTCATACGGCCCCTCCAGACCCTTCATCATCTCTGTCCCCCTCCTTTGGACATTCTCCACCAGCTTTACATCTTTCTTATAGAGATGGATCCAGGGGTTCCATCTCCCTCTGGGGGAATTTAATAATGCAACACACTGTGGCAAGCGAGGAGCAAAGAGATGCAAGGAGTGAGCAGTGATGCAGCAAGCAATGCCTACAGGTGTGTGAAGAACTGGGCCACCATGGTCTTGTCCATAGCAAAGAGCCTGCTGTGACTGCTCAGCTTTTTAGAGCATCACGGAGCCAAGAGCACACAACATCTGTGCACAGCTGGGCCACATATTTAGTGTAAAACCTCCTATGGCCTGGCTTAGGGAGAGGGTGCCCTTGGGGAACTGATGTTCACCAGAGCTGAACTTCCCTTGTCACTGTGCATTTGCTCCTGGCAATGCTCGGGGTGCCAGGAGAGGTGCCTGGGGCCGGGTGCTGTGTGACAGGGCCAGCTGTGCACGTGTCACATGCTGGTGACAGAGAGGGGACCTGAGCTCCTGCATGGTGGAATTGTGCCCCTGATGCATTTAGTGTTGAGTTGGGGTGATTTGCTGGTAAGAACCAGGCATTTTATACGTGCACAGAAAGGATAATTCCCAGTCTCTGGCTGCTGCTGTGGGGTTAATGTTGATTTCCTGTGTTTCAGTGTCACCAGTCACCTGCTGAAAGGTTGGGCAGGGTTAGGAGAGCCTGGCAGCAGCTCTGAGTGCAGGGTCAGTGTGATGGTGAATAGCTGGCAGGGAAGAAGGGAAGAGGCTGGACTGTGGATGGAGCTTTTGCAGAACTGGTACTAAAAGGGAGGGACCAAGCCCTTTGCACACAAAGCACAGAACAGCTCAGCCAAACTATTGACTGGAGCACAAAACCACAGTGGAAGCTGTGGCTGGAGCCTTGCCATGTGTGAAACCCATCCCAGCAGAGAGAGCTCTCACACGGCCTGTGTGCTGCCCATGACCCACTTACAGCTCCTCTGAGGTCCTGAATGGGTTGGTGTGTAGACCTTCTCCAGGTGGTTCTAGAGGTGTGGATTCCACCCATGTTTCCTGTTGGTTTGAAGCTTCTTCCATCCCATTATATTGTTCCAAACACGAGTTTTCCTTAAGTGGAAAGGTTTATTATTATGTAGAGAAATGAGTCTTTCAGGTCAAAGTTCGTTCTTTTAGATTATAATTATCACTTTTATATGACAGTTCTCAACATCACTTAAGGTCCAAAAATTCTTATCTAAACAGGCTCACTCACCACCCGTGTCGAGCTGACAGGCAGAGACCCAGTGGAGTAAAAACATCCAAAGCTCTGCGTGCCTCAAACCCCTCCCTAGTGCTCCATGTCCAAACTGGCCTGACCCTCTTGCTCTTGGGCTGGATTTCTCAACACCATTTCCCCACAGAGAGCTTTGGAGTAACACATTTGCCACTATTGAGACCTGGTTGGGTGTCTGTAACACAGCAGTGTCCTAAATTGGTGTGTCCAGTTGAACAATCCCTTGCAGACACTGACCAAGCAGCACAAGCTTCTCCTGTTGGCCCCTGTGAGGGAAAAGCACATGGTGACTGGAGGAATCTGCACAACTGATGGGTCCTGAGTGAGCTGAGGAGCTGTCAGTACAAGAACCCAACACCAGTCTCAATTCTGCGTTGGCTGATAGCCATTATTTGTGCTTTCCACCTGGATTTGGGAGGGCTGGAGAACCTGTTTGCCAAAGGGCTGCATTCCCAGGTCTTTCAGGGGTGCAGCGTTGCTGCATGGCAGGCTTTGTGTAATTCCTTGGCTGGGAGGTTTTGCAGAAATCCAAAGGCTTTGTAATGGGAAATGTAAAACGTGCCTAAGGCTAAAACAGCTTTGAAATATTTAGATGGCAAGAGGGGTGTGATGGAGGTCTCTGACCATTCCTGGGCGTCCATCTGTCTGGAAACACAGGCTGTCTGACCCTGTGGCCACATGGACATTCTCTCTAAGGCAAACACGATGGAGCCATTCCAGCCCTATTCCAGCAAATTACCCTGCTCACAAAAGCACTTGAGCAAATGTGTAAAGGCGAGAAGGAGCTGAAGTGCCTCCTGAATCTTCTGCCTTGTATTTAACGTCCCAGTGAAGATATATCCAAAATGACTGCGGGGTGGCCACCTCCAGGTTTAATAGGAGACATTTAAGATATACAGCAGGAGAGTGACATATATCATACAAACTTCAAGAGCCCCTTCAACAGAGCGATTGCTCTCTGTAAAGAAATGAAACCTCTCCGAGCAGCAGTGCAATCATCGGGGCTTGCCAAGGGGTGAGAACTCCAGCGGAAGGAATTCACTTGCAGCTCCAGGGCACTGTAGCTCCAGGAGTACAAGGACCTCTTCACACGCCCCACAATTGCTGTCCCAGCCAGGAGGAGAAAAAGCCAGGCTGCCTCTGCCCTACCCTGCCCTGCCCGCTGCATCTGGGGCTGGAAGGGGAGGCACTAACAGGGTGTTTCTAATAAAACCCAAAGTGGAGGCTCCACCTGCTCTGCAGCTCCTCCAGCAGCTCCTCCAGCAGCTCCACACGTGTTGGTGGAGAGGTCACCTGTGGGCACTCTGGTGTGGGCCAGAGCAAGGTCCAAGTTAAAGCTGCTCATGGGCAGAAGGTGACAACATTCTCTGCCTGCTTCCAGGGTCAGCACTGGTGACATTCCAGCCTCTCTGCTTCTTTTCATGGAATCATAGAATAGTTTGGGTTGGAAGGGACCTTAAAGCCATGGGCAGGGACACCTTCCACCAGCCCAGGTTGCTCCAAGCCCCGGCCAACCTGGCCTTGGACACTTCCAGGGATGGGGCAGCCACAGCTTCTCTGGGCAACTTGTTGTTTTTCCTTGATCAGATAAAATTCTTGTCACTACAGAAACTTTAAAATAGGAAACTTTTAATCCAGATTATTTTTTTTTTCAGCAACTTTTTTCTTCTTTCTTGTGTTCTTTGTGCCCCGTCCCTGGAAGTGTCCAAGGCCAGGTTGGACGGGGCTTGGAGCAACTTGGGACAGGGGAAGCTGTCCCTGCCCATGGCAGGAGATGAGCTTTCAGGTTCCTTTCAACCCAAACCATTCTACGATTCTAAAATCCAGAAAATTCTCTGCAAATCCCTTGCAGGAGGAAAATTGCCCAGTACCTGTGGAAATTAATTCATCACAACAAGACCCCCTGGGTGTACCTGCTTTGTTTAGGGTTGGTTTTTTTATCATCACGGGCTGTGGCAAAACCTTTGGTCTTCATCAGCATTCCCAGGTTGTTCCCTCCCAGTGAAGCCCCTTGGAATACAGAGCAGAGCAGCTCTGAGCTGGTCTCTCAGTTTTCCACAGGCTTAATGAATTTACACCATAGCCATTATTTTCACGCTTAAATTTGCAATTTCACGGGCAGTTTTCATACAAATTTGGAACAACCTGGCAAGGCTTGTGATTAGGGAAAATATTTTTCCTAATCTTTTCTTTTCTTTCCTATAGCAAACAGTCCTTTTCTATTTAAAATGTCTTCAGAAAGCCTTGTGGAATGTGTTTAGATGGAGCCAAGAGGATCATGACCAACTGGGTCTTGTTCTGTTCTGTCTGATGCAGGGAAATAATAGGGAGAAAACAGCTTTGAACTCTTGTTCTGCGTAGGGTTCTGCATTGGACCTGGGGGGCTTTGCTGTGCTCCAAAGTCCGTGGGGCTGAGCTCTCAGCTCATTCTCTGAGCTGTAGATGTAGTTATAAGGATATTTTTTGCTCATAATTAACACCAGGAGAAGCTGCACCACTGGTATAGTCTCATTAGAAGACAGAACAAGAAGGTGGCCAAACCTAAACAGATGAACACTCTGCTCAATGCCCACCCTCTGCTGCAGAAGGCAGGTGTGTCAGAGCCCATTGTTGGGATCTCACATGATGGAATCAAGATTTTAATTAACTCAACCAGTTTTCTACTTTGAAAACTTCTTGGGAAGCTTTTGCTGGTGAAGTTTAGAGGGCAAATCAGGAAGGATCCAGACCTGCACTTAAGCTGATGAGGAAGCCTGTGCGTTATTCTGAGCCTGTTGTCATCTCCAATGGTTTTGGGCACCGACCCACAGTTTCCTGTGTTCAGAGACACAAAATGATGGAGCACTGGATTGCTGGAGTGTTCTGGGAATCGGTCCGTGTCACTGGCTCTGCATTGCTGACTTAGGGGCTGCAGCCCCAGGCACTGCTGAGTGGCAGGAAAAGTTTATTCTGCATCTACTCACTAGAGCAGCAAAACCATGTTTGGGTTTGAATGCAGCCTTGTCCAAATATCCCGTGCATCCAGGAGCAGCCCGAGCGACCAGAGCTCTAAGGACGTGTGTCCGTGATATAAATATATAATATAAATATATATGTGTGCATATTCCCCCCTCCTTGTGACTTTAGGAGCACAACTGGGGAGAGATTTGGCCCTTCAGTGAAGGACAGCAGGTCCCTGAAGCCTTCCTGCTTGGCTTTGTGGTGTAAGAAAAACACATCAGGAGAGCACTGAATTTATTCTCGGTGCAACTTGACTTCCACATGAGTTTTCCCAGGCAGTGAATGACATAAGAAATGTTCCTGCTTGTCTGAAATTTCAAACTTAGGGGCAGAAATTGTTTTTCAAGGGGAAATTCTTCCTTCAACAGCATGCCACACTCCCAAGAGCTTCTGTGCTCACCTTGTGTGGGCACCTGGCAGTGCTTTGTCCCCCTCCTCAGAAAACACGAGTCTTGCATGTTCAGAGAAAAGGAACCTGAAGACAGGGAATCATGGAATATCTCGAAGTTTGGGATGAATTGGCTGTCCCTGGAGCATCTCAGCTTGAGTCAAATTGAGGTGAAAATTTGAATTTGTCATCCCAGCTCTTTCAGGGCTTTTAGATTTATGGTGAGTGTTGAACACAGGTAGGGAAGGTTTGCTCTTTGTCAGACCCTTTAAGGGGGTTGGGGTAAATGGCTCTGGCTTGGTGTGGGTGCCCCCCTGGCACTGCTGGGTCTCCTGTGCTCATCAGCAAGGCTCATGTCCCACTTAAGGACTTTTAGCCCAACAAAAGGTTTTGACCTTGCAGACAACATAAGAGAAGGATTTGGGTGCCTCTAGTCACAGCTTTGCTCTGTCCTTGTGCCATTAACACACTGTGGGACCTTGCAGGGGGTGCTCAGATGTGCAAAATGCACCTTCATAGAATCCAAATGTGTCAAATGCACCTTTCATAGACTCCCAGAATGGTTTGGGCTGGAAGGGACCTTAAAGCCCATCTCATTTCAACCCCTGCCATAGGCAGTGACACCTTCCACTAGCCCAGGTTGCTGAGAGTTCCATCTAACCCAGACTTAAATCTTCCTCATGTTCCAGACAGGTTCAGTGCCATCACTGTGGGGTTCAGAGAGGGGCTGGTCAGGTGCTTTGCTGGGCTGATTCTTCCTCTTGGGTACCTCCACCCTAGTTCTGACCTTCCTCATCTTGAATCTGCATTACTTGTTTCCCATGCCAAGTTTACATTCATAATTCAAGTCCACAGCTGTTTAAAAATAAAAGAAAGGGAGGAGAACCTACAAAACCACCCCCCCCCCCCAAACCAACACATTAAAAACCAGAGTCCCTTGGCCAGCCTGTTATTTTTGCCAGTGAAAGAGCTTTGCCAGTGCCAGGCAGGCGCACTCATGAATAAAGCAGCTGAGTGAATCCACATGAGCTGGGGGAAGAATGAATTTTTTATCAAGAAGCCCTGTTAGCATATTTACTATTGATTTATTGGATTGGAGGCATAAAACATCAGCAGTTTTGCTTTTCCATTCTCCCCAGCTCTGTAAGGCTGGAGAAAGGGAGAAACAAAGGGAAGGATTTGCTTCTATTGAAACTTGTCTGAATTAAGGTTATTATTGCATGTAGTGTTGATAGTTAAAACACCCTCATACACAGCCAGTGGTATTGTAGCAAAATTAAAATGCTGCCAGTTTTAAGGGGTTTACCAAAAGTCTGATGGTGTTTGGGTTGTTTTTTATGCACTTGGATGTTTTTCCCTGAAAGCCCAGCTCTGGATTTATGTGCTCAAGAGAATCATAACTCCCTTCTGCTCTTCTCTGGGACTTTCCACCTCTTGTCATTGGCAATTGGAATCCTAAAGGGCTGGGTATGGAGGTGTGCGTGGGCTGAGGTCTGTCCTGAAGGTAAAAGGAGTGGAATAGCCCAGAGACCTTCTGGGAGAAGAGAAGAGTTTCTCAGGAGGGCGGATTTGAGTGTGAATTTGCTGGAGTTCAGCCAGAGCAGGGGTAAACCAGGACTTAGGCCAGGGTTTGATGTGCAGTGGACAAGGGGCTCTCTGAAGGCTCTTCTTAGAACTGCTGGCCCTCAAGGCAACAGGTACCCAATTCCAAAGGGCCCCCTGCATCCCCCTGCCATGGGCAGGGACACCTTCCACCAGCCCAGGTGGCTCCAAGCCCTGTCCAACCTGGCCTTGGACACTTGCAGGGATCCAGGGGCAGCCACAGCTTCTCTGGACATCCCGTGCCAGGGCCTGCCCACCCTCCCAGGGGAGGATTTCTCCCTGATATCTGAACTCAACCTGCCCTCTGAAGTTCATCTGAAGCCTGTGAGCCTCCTTCTCCATCTGTTGAAGCACTTTGCACTTTCCAGCAGTGACACTTTGGGATATTTTGGTAATGGGGACTGTGCAGCATCCCAGAGAACTGACTGATTTAAATGTCATTTGAGGGTGTGAGTAATTTGTGAGCAGAGCAGGTCATCACTGACTCCACTGACTGAACTTGGAATTGCTTTTCTCAGCCAGTTTTGGTGTCTTGCCCTTAAAGCTCCTTGTGCAAGGTCTGTCTCTGATGAGGAGCTCAGCAGGAGTTACTCAGTGCCTAAAGAAAATGTGCTGGGCAAGGCAGAGCTCCACGTGCTCCTTGTACAGGCTTTTGGTATTTTTGGTTTTATTCCTGGTAATTTCTGTGTTCACCTAAACATAAGAATAGGAACAGAGAGAAATAAATCAACCATAAATGGTGTCGCTAATTAACAGAAGTAGCGAGGAGTGAGTTGTGAAAAATCAGAGGGAGGGTGAAGAGAGTTCATCTCTTGAAGACAGCTGAGAGTTTTCCTCAATGCAAAAGCACTTATCTAAGGGAATATTAGCCTTTAATTGCCCCAAATAAGTCAGGCCTTGCCACTGATTAGATTCAAGTGAGTAAACTCGAGGTGTACTATACATTTTGAATAAAAACGTAGTAAAGAGATAATGGTCTGTGGTGTTTCAGCTTTGGCTGTATCTGTCAAATTATATCACTGCTTCATTGATCCCTCCTCTGGAAACATTTATGTTTAGCTCCGTAATTGTTTGTCTTGCACATTAAAGGACAATGGAAAGTGGTGGCAGAATTTCTTATTGGGAGACCTGAGGAAACAGCTACTCCTGCCAAAAGGGGTTGAGAAGAAAAGCTGGTGAAAGCAGCAGAAGGGCTCCTTGTTCAGAGGCAAAGAGACCTGTTTTGTTGCTCTGTTGTTATTAAAGTGGATTCACTCTGGGTCTAAAAGGGTTCCTGAGAGCCCAAAGCAGCATCTTTGCACAGCCAGGGAAGCCCAGATGGGGATCTGCCTGCAGGACCAGCCTGGATCTTGTGGGATTTGGGACTCAGGTTGGTGCTGGCTCATGGTAAGATGGTCTGCAACTTCACTTTTTTGTAAATGCTGCCCTTGAGTTCTCACGGGAAGCTCCAAAGTCAAAGGAAAACCACCTGCAAAGGCATTTTGGTGCTGGCAGAGGAGCACTGGTGAAGGCTGCTGGACATCTGCCCCCTTTGAGAGGGGCCTGTCACCCACAGCAGTGACAGAAGGGAATTCCACCTTCAACTGAGAGGCTTTGGGAGCATTTCCTGAGCTCCAGCTGTGAGCAGGAGTTGGTTTGCAGGAGATGGTCCTGGGACCACGGGCAAAGCTGCAGAGAGGATGAAGAAAGGTGCTACCAAAGCATTGATGGTCTCTGCGGCACCACTCAAGCAGCAGCTGGCTGCTTTCAAGTTGATTGTTTCAAACCATATCTTTAAATGAATTAATAATTAGAGGCAGCTGCCACCTTGTTAACACCATGCAGTGGTGGCCCAACAGCTCCGTGTGAGAGGGGACAAAAGAGAGGAGCGATCCTGGCGCTGGAGAAGTCACAAAAGGCTTGGTGGTGGCACTTGAGCTTTGCTGGAGCCCACCCCGCTCCCTTTGGCTGTGACCAGAGATCAGGGCAACAATCTCCCTGCTGGACAAAAGCCTTTCAGCGCCTCCATTTGTCCCCCCACAAATCTCTGCACCTCGAGGGGTGGCCGTGCTGTCCCTGCTGGGGTGGAGGGTGCCAGCAACGTGCCAGGTGCTGCAGGAAAGGGAGGAGAGAGCCCCCAGGTTCTTAAAGCCAACACACCCTTTGGCACCCAGCGGTGACCTGGGCACTCCTGCTGAGCAGTGGCATCAGGCTGAGGATGGGTGATGAAGAAGAGACACATGGAAGAGGCTAGTGGGTTTTTTTTAGGGATTTAGGTTACGCTTAGCGTGGTGGGTGCCCCTTGATCCAGGTGCCAGCTCAGGAGGTGGAAGCAGCAGGGGCTGAGCAGAGGGTGGGCAGAGGGAGCCATGGCAGCTGGGCTGGTTGGGGAGGGCACTCAGGGGCTCAGGAGCTTGGATGGGTTTAGATGTTTGAGGTGCAGATCTCTGGGTCTCCACTGTGACCCTGGAAGTGTCCCTTAGGTACCTCAGTTTCTCTCTGTGCAGCACCCTGCTTTGAGCCTTGTGCTGTCAAGTTTAAGGGGCACTGAGCTCCCAATCCCAATGCCCGGGGTACTCCTGGAGCCAGCCTTGGTGTGGGCACTGGTCAGGGGGTGTTTGGGAAAAGCAGTGGAAGAGCCCTCAGTGGATCTCTGGATGTAACTCTGGCACATCATGTCAAGTGTTTAATTTCTCCTGCCTCCCTGTTGGATTAGACCTGGGATTAGGTTCAAGCAGCCCTGACAGCCACCCCCACCTTACACCAGTGAAATGTTTGGGCTGGAGCACGAAAATTGATTTGATCTCTTGGCCTGTCCTGCTTAATGAGCGAGGCTGGAGCTGAGCCACAGCCCAAAGCCCGGTGGCTCTGTGGGTGGAGGGCTCAGGGGGCTTTCCCTGGGGAAGAGGAGTTTGGATTTCCTGGCAGGAAACAGCTTTAAGTCATTAAAGCATCTCATCATGGCAGTCAGTGCTATACACTGTGGGTTCAAGGATGTTTGGGAGCTCTGGGAAAGATGTTGCACGTCCATGAATGCTCTGCTTTCTCAGGAGAGGTTTCTGTTGTCACCTTTGCCTGCTGTTTGTCTCTGTATCCAAAGTCTGGCTCGTCCTGGATCCTGGTGAGCCAGGCAGAGCAAACAGAGCAAGTCCCTGCCCTGCCCTGAGCATAAGGTAATCCAGCAAATGCTCAGAGAAGGGTGGTTAATTAGCTGTACTTCTGCACATTTCACTTTTCGGGGCTTTGATGGTGGCATGGAATTGTGGATCTGTCGCCAAGTTTGAGCTTCAAATGAATAAATAAATGATAAACGATCATTTGGCGGCAAAGAACCTGCTGCACTCCCTTTGCATGTTTACGTGGCTTCCCTTCTTCCATCTGTTCCTTCCTCCAGCTCCTCCCCATGGGCTGGCTTTGCATCCCCCCCTTGCCTGGCTGGCAGCAATTCCAGGCCTCAGAGAACCATGGAATGTCCTTAGCAGGAAGGGAGCCACAAGGATCACTGAGTCCTCACTGAATGGGATCCACTTGCCCCAAGCAGAGGCATTTGGTTGGCAAGATGGGAATCGGAGAACAGCCTCCTGGAGCAGCCTCCTGGGGCTATCCCAGGCACTTCCCTACTCCTCCTTTTTCTCTGTTTCCATGCAAATACCTGGAACTGGCCTTACTTCATCCCTCTCATCATCACTGGCTCTTTCTCCCCCTCATGTGCTGGGGAAGGAACACTGAGGATGAGTGTCCTTGTTTCCTCCAAACTCATCCGTAGAGATGCAGTGCAGAGCAGGGAAAGGAAAGAGCTAAAAGCAAAGAGACAGGAATGGCAAACACTGGAAAAACAAGGAGTGGGGTGGGATGACAGGTATTGCAAAAGGCGTTCAACACCACAATGGGAGATTGGGCTGCTCAGAGCTTTCCCTGCGTTCCTACTCTCATTTTCCCAGCCTGTTTTCTCTCCAGATTCCTTTGTCTCTCCCGTGCTGGTTTTGCCTTGAGCAGGGCTGGTGTGTGGGGAGGTTGGTTAGTCCCCGTTCCTCTCATCTGAGTCACTGATCAACTGACACAGATATTTCTGAAGATCTTTGCTATTTGGAGAAATGCTTGTCATGTGTTTGATCCGGAGCCCACTCCTTGAGGAAGGATTTATGCAGATTTGCACCATATTAGAAAGTCCCAGGGGGTATTTACTTATATCAGGGCTACACGTTTATAAATTTACAAAGTTATTATCTGTAAGAAATGCTGTGCTGTGTCACCCACACGGCACGTGGGTTTTGCTTGTTTATTGGGTGACTTCTCCTCATGCAGAGACACTCGAGGTGGCATCAAGTACATGCTTGGCTGAAATAAAACACTTTTAAAGTGCTCTTTCTGCAAGCACCATTACTCTTGCAAATATGATTGGGAACAGTGACCAAAAAGCATCACAGATAATATCCGTTAGAATTAATGCATTTTTTGCCAGCTGGTGTCTGAGAGCAACTCTCTGTGGGCTCTGCCTTGGGGCAGGAGGGTGAGCTCCGTGCTCCTGTGTTTCTTTCCCCTCTGCAGGAGGAGGATGACTTTGGGTCTTTGCTTTCCTTTTTGCTTGTTTTTTTTCCCCCCTTCCTTTACACTTGATTCTCAAATTGCTGCATTCTTCACTCACAAGAGAGGAATTTGCATTTTCCTCAGCACTGGGTTTTAGTAAATGGCCACGTGTGGCATTTGACTTCTCAGCACTTCCCTAAAGAGCTCCCTTGTGGTTGATGAATGCAGAAACCTTGTCACAACCCACAGCACCCTGCCCTCCCCTCCATCCACACCGGAGCTTGCTCCGGGAGCCTCCGATGGGATTCCATGACAGGGGAGTGCTGAGCAGGCAGATGTGGAGTTGCAATCACTGGGAAGATGTCTTGCCTGGTTTCCTTGCAGACTCCTCGTCTGTGTGTGCAGAGATCCCGGGCATGGTGCCACCCCAGCCTTGATTGCAGCCCAGATGAAGGGAGGGCTGTGGTTCCCTCTGGCTCACGTGGGAACGCGGTGCTGATGCTCAGCACGTGGGGAGGGTTGAGATGGGATGCAGGAGCCTGCACAGAGTGAAGTCACCTAAAAACATCTTTTGGCCCTGCAGCAGGGTCAGCCTGGAGCTGTGGAACTCATGGAAACATGGAATCATGTAGGTTGGAAAAGGCCTTTAAGGTCGTGGAATCCAACCATTCCCCCAGCTCTGCCAAGGCCACCAGTGACCCACATCCACAGGGGCCACAGCTACGTGTTTTCTAGATCCCTTCAGGGATGGAGACTCCCCCACTGCCCTGGGCAGCCACTTCCAGGGCTTGACAACCCTTCCCATGAAGAAATGTTCCCTGATGTCCAACCTAACCCTCCTATGGCACAACTTGAGGCCATTGGCTCTTGTTCTATTGCCTGTTCCCTGGGAGCCAAGCCTGACCCTCCCTGGTTCCCCCCTCCTGTCAGGGACTTGCAGAGAGCAAGCAGGTCCCCCCTGAGCCTCCTTTTGTCCAAGCTGAGCCCCCTCAGCTGCCTCAGCCTCTTCTGGTGCTCCAGCCCTTTCCCCAGCTCCCTTCCCTTCCCTGGACAGGGTTCATCCCCTCAATGTCTTTTGTGTCACCCAAAATTGAACACAGCACTGGAGGTGCCCCAAAAGTGCCAGCACAGGGGACAGTGTCCTGGTCCTGCTGCCACACCATGGCTGGCATTGACCTCTTGCCCATCTGGGCACACCTGGACTCATGTCCAGCCGTTGTCACAGCACCCCCAGGGCCTTCTCCAGCTTCCCAGCCCCTCTGCCCCAGCCTGGAGCTGCAAGGGGTTGTTGTGACCCAAAGGCAGGACCCAGCACTTGGCCTTGTTGACCCTCACATCTCTGCCCTCATCCCATGGATCCAGCCTGTGCAGATCCCTCTGCAGAGCCTGCCTGCCCTCCAGCAGATCCACATCCCACCCAGCCTGGTGTCATCTGCACAATGACTGAGGGGGCATCAGATCAATCTTCTCACTGGAGCTGATGACAAATGGTGTTGTGGATGGTGGGACAACCAACTCAGTTCATCAGATCTTTTGCTGGCGTTTCAACTGGTGAACACAACAGGACTAACCAGCAGTGGTGGCCAAGCCCTGTAGAAATCCAAGGGGAATCTCCTCTGCCCTGCAGGTTCTGTTGTGGTGCATTGTTTCTGAGGTGAAATAACACTTTGTCTCTCCCTTTTTCTTTGTTTCTGAGGTGAAATAACACTTTGTCTCTCCCTTTTTCTTTGTTTCCAGACAAACGATGCTGCAGGAAACACCTGGAACTGGCTTTACTTCATCCCTCTCATCATCATTGGCTCCTTCTTCATGCTCAACTTGGTGCTGGGCGTCTTATCAGGGTAAGACACCAATGACTTGTTCGTCTCCACCTGGATATGAAGAGGGAAGCTGTGGTGGTTTTGGCACTGTGGGAGCATTGTCCCTCTTCCCACAGTTCCTTTGCTTGCAGTGGGATATTTCTATAGAAGTACAGAGCTTGGCATGGGGATAGGCTGGTGGAAAACCATTAGTTGAGATGATTCTGAGTCCAGGCCCAAGAGTTAAGTGAACTCCCTTTAATTACACCGTCTTGGGCCTGTGCAGCCAACACTTAGTCCTGTGTCAACTTGAAAATCCCCCAGGAACCCACCCAGTGCCACCAAAATGCCGGAGCTGGACATGGAAGTCCATGATAATGCACTTGGTGTCACTGGGCACTGTGGGGGGAGCTCAGTCTTAAGGCAGTTAAAAGATCTCAGGTTTTTATTTGGTTGTTTGAGGGTTTTGGTTCTGGCATTTTGTGGGTTTTGTTCTGTTTGTTTGGTCTCCACCTGTTCAAGCCAATATCTGGATTTTCAGACACGCTGGTCTCCTGATGTTCAAAGCCCAGGGGTCAGCCAGGGATTTGGTGTTTGTTGCATCCGAGTTTTGGGTTTGGACCACAGCAGGAATTAAGGTGCCAAGTCTGAAGCGGAGCTGGAATGTCCCCAGCATGTGGGGAAATGTGATCTGGAATTAAGAACTCATCTCAATGGTTTGCAGGCTCAGACTCTGGAACCTCATTTTGCACAAAGTTTCTTCTTAGGTCAAGCAGGTGATTGACGCTGTAAAAATTAATAAAGAACTTAATTTTTTTCCTGGCTCTTGCGGCAGGAGAAGAAAGAAGAGTTGTTGCTGCTGGGTGGTAAAAGCCCTGTGGTGCTGCACCTTTGCCCTTCCTTTTTCAAATTACTAAAGAAGGAAAAGTGTTTTCCAAAGAACACAGTAATGCTAAATTGTATGATTTTGTATTATTTTCATCCTCAAAGCACACGCTGTGGCAGAAGCAGGAGGGCAGCAGTGCAGTGGTGTTGGAGGGCTGTGGAAGGGCTGAGGGTGTGGCTGTCTTGTGCTTTTTGCTGTTGCTGCATCCAGGAATAATGGCCATGATCAATAACTCATCAAAGCCATTCACAGAACATCCTTTTGTTTCGTGAAGGAGAGTTTTGTGACCACACTGGTCTCATTTTTGATTCAAAGGGAGCTCCCACACCAGGCTCTGTAGGTGCCTCCTCTTCCATAGCAGGGTCAGCCCACGGTGACTGAAATGATGCCTGGGATTTAAAACAAAACCAGAAGCCTGCAGGCTCCTGTTCCTTTGTGCTGCATTCAGATGTGTTTGGTGAGCAAAAGACAGAGACCCCCGTCTGACTCTCCTGAAAGCCTCTTGTTGCTTGGGGCAAAATATGAATATTAGATAAATATGACTCTTCTCTTAAAAATGCAGCTCTACGCTCCAGGTCTCCCTTTGTTAGTGGCGAGGATGAGAATTTCTTCTTCACAGAGGGAAGCTTTTAATTTCTGTTTCACACAGTGGTTTGATGTCTTTGCATGGAATAATTCCCGGGGAGAGGCTGAAGGGGATAAACATCACAGCTCAGGTGTGACCACAGGGCTCAGCAGGCTGCAGGAGCTACTGGGCAGGGAAGGAATCTGGGTATGAAAAACTCTTCCCTGGGAGGGTGGGCAGGCCGTGGCACAGGGTGCCCAGAGAAGCTGTGGCTGCCCCTGGGTCCCTGGAAGTGTCCAAGGCCAGGTTGGGCGGGGCTTGGAGCAACCTGGGTTGGTGGAAGGTGTCCCTGCCCATGGCAGGGGGTGGCACTGGATGGGCTTTGAGGTCCCTTCCAATCCAAATTGTCCTGTGATTCTATATCTGAATGGAGTGGTGACAAGAAGGCACCAGAAAGGTGGAAAGACCCTCTGAAGGCAGAGGCTGTTGTCTCCATATCACAGGATCACAGAATGTGCTGAGCTGGAAGGACCCGCAAGGATCATCGAGTGGCCCATCCCCAGGAGTCACACCCTGTGTCTGAGAGCATCAGTCATTTTGATACTGTAGAGACTGTTCTAGTGCATGGCAAATAATACCTTTTCCTTTTCTATCTTTCAGTGATCCCCATTTTTTATCTCTTTTTTCTTGTATCTTTTCCCACTCTTACCAATTCTCCCTAGCTGAGGATCTTCAGTGTTAACGTGCATCCTGTGCCTCTGAATTCTGCAGCCAAAAGCCCCAGACAGGAAAAAAACCAGAGTAATTTCTGGTGGAGGTTACTCTTTGCATGGCTTCTGAATGGAGAAAAGATCACTGGCAAATGCATGTTGATTCCATAGGGTCATGGAGCCATCCACATCCCCGTGGCAGTGCCAGCAACAGCTCCTGCAACAGAGACTCCTGCCAATATCCCAAATTCCTGTTTCAATAAAACAAAGTTGATTTGGGGTTAGGGACTCCACAAATAGCCCATGAGCAGGGTTAGCTCAACCATCCTTCAGCTGCTCCTGGTTTTCATGGTCTGTGCACCTCGTGCTGGATCCTGAAGGGAATGAGTGCTCTGCTCTCCTTCTCCACACATTCCAGAGGGGGAACAGCAGGGAGAACCAGGGGATGTAACATCCTCAAAGCTGAGGTCAGGGCACCAGTTTCCTAAGCTTGTGTATGACCTTCATTAAAAAAGATGTGTGATCTTCCCTGAAAACCATGTTAGAACCAGAAAACACCCTGAGCTGGAAGGGCCCGCAGGGACCATTGAGTCCAGCTGGTGGGTCAGGTTGTATCTCATTTCCCAGTCCTTTGCCATATCCATCACCAGCATCAGGGGGTTCAGCTCCAGCCTGTACCTTGGAAAGCCACAGGAAAACCTGTTCCCCAACTATTTTTCATTGCTGTTGGTTTTGAACTGTTTTCTCTGACTATTTTCTCTGTGGGCAGAGAGGAACCTACAGAATTCTGAAGTTATCCCATGTTATGGCAACATAATTAATCATGGAATCACAGAACTGTTCAGGTTGGGAGGGACCTTAAACCTCATCTTGTTCCAGCCCCTTCCATGGGCAGAGACAGCCCAGTTTGAGCCAAGCCTTGTCCAACCTGGCCTAAATCTGAAATGACAAGAAGATATTGAGCTTCTTACTGACACTGGATTGTAGAGAGGTTTGTCATGAATCTTAGAGGAATTTTGTGCCTTTCTGCAGTTATTTGTGAGCCCATGTCAACACTGAATAGATACCTGAAATAACTGGGCTTAGCTCCTGGTTTTCTTTGTTTGAGCAGCAGAGGGATGGACCCCATTAGGATGCCAAATCTCATATGCTCACAAAATGTCAAAGAGACTATATCTGGTTTGAAGTAAAGAGCACCCAACCCTTCCCCTCCTCTGATTCATCTGGAATTATAGGGTAGGACAAGAGGAAATGCCTCAAGCTGTGCTGGGGAGGTTTAGATCAGATATTAGTAAAATTTTTTTCATGGAAAGCATTGGCACAGGCTGCCCAGATAACTGGTGGAGTCAACATCCCTGGAAGTGCTTGGAAAACATGTGAATGTGGCACTTGGGGACATGGTTTAGTGGTGGCCATTATGGTGGTGATGGGTTGACAGTGGAACTCAAGGATCTTAAAGGTCTTTTCCAACCTTAATGATTCCATGATTCTGTGATTCTATAATAAAAGCAAAGGCAGGGAAGTGACAGGGGGATGTGGAAGTGACAGGGAGATGGGGAAGTGATAGGGAGATGGGGAAGTGACAGGGAGATGACAAAATGCTGGTAAAAACATATTACAAAAATAACCCACAATCTCAGGCCACAGCTGAAGTGACAAAACCCTCAGTACCTGGCTAAAGATGTAATTAAAAGCACGTTGAGTCCATAATTCAGATTAAATGAGGCTTTGGGGCTGTACAGCGTGTCCTCCTCGTGTGAGCTGATCAAAGCCCTGCCAGGGCTCTTGTACTCAGTGAATAATTAAACACCCCCCCCGAATGGCTCTGCCTTCTGCTCCTCTGCCCTCCCTGAGCAAACACCAGGGCTCTGCTTGTGCCACTGAACATCCAGACTTCCCCAAAGATCCAAGGAATTGGGGGGTGGCGTTATTGCAAACACCCTTCTGGTGGTGCAGTGGCAATGGGGGCTCTCCATGGCCTTGGTGCAGGGGGTGCTGGGCTGTGCCTGCTCCCCCCAGTGCTAAAGAGGGGGGGGCTCTGACTGGGGAAACTGGGATCATCTGATCCCCTTTGCCAGGTTGCACATCACAAGGAAATACAGACTGGGCTGTTTTCCAGTGGGCCTGGGAGTTTTCCTGCAGTGGTCAGAGGTGCCCAGGTGAGGTGCAATTGAAACAGCTCCTAAAATCCAACAACTGCCTTTGGCTGGTTGTCTATGGGAGATATGGGGATTTCCAGCAGGACACGGAATTCCATTTGCTGGGGAGCAGTGGGCTTGTGTCCCTGGTGGGGGATTTTCCTCTCTGCTCCTCACTTTAAATTCCCCCTGCTTTCTATTTTCCTTCTCTGGTGCTCGGATTCTCCGTGAGCTGATAAAAGCCAACAGTCCTTCAGAAACCAACAGAGCAGAAAAATACAGATTATTTTCTTCTGGGGGAAGCCACAGGTGATTTGAGAGCTCAAAACTGTGCAGGGCCAGGAGAGCAGAGGCAGGAAGGGAGAGTTCTCGCCCTTTGGACACCATTAACGTTCAGTAGGGTTGTTTCCTTCTGTTTGTGAACTCCAGAGGTCTGTGCATCTGATCAGGATGAGCTGCTGCCCATCCATGTGCTGGGAAGCACGTTGAGGTCACTGTCTGAGCCTGATACCTCCCCAATCCCAGGCACACACCAAAAAAAAAAAAAAAGGAAAAAGGAAAGAGAAATTAATATAAATAATTAAAAATTAGGTGAAATTAGGAGATTAGCCACCTGGTTGAAGCTCATCTGAGCCATCCCAAAGGATGAACCAGGTCTTGTTCACACTAAAAACCTGCTCTCTGTTTGAACCATGACAATCCCTTCTACCCTTGTTCCAGAAAGCTGGGACACTTGGTTCCCAAAAACTGAGGCATTTTATAAGGTATCCAGTTCAGCAGCAGTGAAAATGTTTAGGGATTTGTATCCAGAATAAATTTTTCTTGAGACATCTTGTTTGTGTTGACTGCAGGGTGTGCTTAGATCATTTGTAAACTCTTCGTGACCCGGGTAAGCAATAAAGGCATCCCTCACAGGGAATGCAGCCTTTCCATAGGAAAAGACTGGCTGTCTCTGGTGGCACCATGGGAATGTCCTGACTGCCAGGCATGTCAGGAAGCACCGACCCCGCATGCCTTTCTGCATCCCTTAAACACAGGGGTGTTTGCTTGCGGGATGCCACGGGACGTGCCTTCAGTTCTGCCCAGAAAACGCCCCGTGATGACCCCGATGAATTTTTTACGGAATTCTGCACGTGGTTCAGCTGTTTGCAGCGAGGAGGGAAAAATACCCCTGTTAGGCTGAGAAGTGCTGCCCGACACTCATTTCTTGTCTGACTTCATCCTGATTTCTTGCCACAGGGGGATGGGCACCGTCCCCATAAACACCTTGGCATCCTGGTGTTCCCTGCCTTAGCAGCAACTTCCAATGCAGTTTTCCCCATCCTGATGCTGTTCTCCTCCCAGCCCTGAGCCTCCTCTCTGCCCAGCCAGCAGCTTTTTCCCATAGCCTGGTGGGATTATGGAGTTTTCTCCTGCTTGGGGTGTCGAGTCGGGTATTAATTTTGCCTGGTAATGAGCTGGATGATTCTTGTCCAATACATTTGTGACTGGTTTGATGCTTCGGATTCCACAATGGGAAGAGGATAAACGTTGTCATGGGATGCTGTGAGGAAGATGATTGAAGTTATTTCAAGGCTAAGTGCTTCCTGGCACTGCTTCCCCCAGCAGCGGGGAGCACCCAGGGTGGTGAGACAGGGAGTGCTGGCCAGAGAGGGCACAGCCTGGAAATGATGCATTTGGATGCTGCGAGTCTGTGTGTCTGGAGTGTGAAAAATGCTGCCTGTCATGTCCTCAAATATTTATGGTGGAGCCAGAGGTATTCCCAGTGCAGGCAGTGAAGAGGGATGATTGTTGCTGAGGTTTACTCAGCTGCAGAGGTTTTCCCTGCTCGGGTATTGCCACGGCAGGGACCAGGCTGCTCTGCCCTGGGCTGTGTTTTATGGGATAAGAGCTGCTGGAATGGATGCAGCATCTTTGGGACAGCAGGAGCCGGGCAAGGGACATGGCCACAGGCTGGGCTGGCACCTCGCAGGGGAACACGGGGCAGGAAAAGGGCTTTAATTGTCCCCTGCTGATGCTCTCTGGGCACAGTCCTACTAAACACCCTCCCTGTCGTGTGCTCCAGGGGGATCTCTGGCTCTGACTGTTGTCCCTGAGGTTTTTGTGGTGTCACAGCAGCTCCCTGGGAGGGGGCACAGCCCCATCCTGCCCTCCCTGCTCCGGCTGTCTCGGGGACTTGCTCAGTCCCACGACACTTTTTCCCATCCTGAGGATTTTTGCCAGATTGAGATCATAAAACTTCAGCCTGCAAGACAATGCAAGGTCCGGGGGAGAACGAGGCTGATTAATTTGTCATAATGGCAAAGTGTTCCTCTGTCCTCCTTCCCCTCATTACAGAGACAATCATTCATTTCCCTGCAAATTTGTTCCCAGTTCACTGTTACCTGCTGTGATCTGACTTTGCCTGGTGTTAATTATTTGCAGCAGAAAAGCTGCATCATGGAAAGATACGAGGTCCTGCGTGTTTTCTCCTTGCTGGTTGTCTTTTCCAAGGCCGTGCTTAAAAAGGAGGGGAAAGACAGAAGAAAAACACCCTCATTTTTTTCCCCTTTTTTCTTGCTCATCACCCTTTCTAACAAAGCCATCATTGCAAACAAGAAATGTGGGAGAAGCAGAGGTTTTTCCTGCAGGAGATGGAGGGAGCAGTGACTTTCCACATGAGTTTTGTCTCACCAAGTTAAATATCCTGTTAAATGTGGGTCCATTGCTCTTTTTGTGGGTTTGGTTATTACAGGAGAGCTGGACTTTATTTGCCCTTCTATTAAACCACAGTGGAAATTAAAGCCCGTAATATAGGAATGATACACAGGAGACCTAAATTTGAATTTCCTGGGGCCTCCGCTTTGACTCGGGGGTGGGAACTTTATGAACAGAGCCAGAGGTTCATCCAGCAATTGCAGGAGGCCGATGCTGAGAGAGAAATGGTGCTTTTGAGTTCCTTTTTCTCACTTTGCCGCCGTGGCACTGGAAGCTTTTCAAATCAGATTAGGTGCAATCAAAGCGGAATCAGCACAAGCCCCGTTTAAAGACAAAGGAAGGAAGGAAGATGCATTGAAGGCTTCAACTCTGTGCCGTTCCTCTTCCCTTTCTAGAAACACAAGACATACCCCATATCTGCCTTGCATTTGAAGCATCTTCTTGCTGTGCTCGGTGATAAAAGGGGCTGTGAAGCCTGGCTTGGTGCTGAGATCAATCTCCTGGTGCCACTTTGATCCTTTGGCAGCTGGGTGAGGAGAGCTGTGTGTTCCACCTCTTCGGAGCCATGAGGAGGGAGCAGAAGCAGCTCCAGCTGGGCAGGATTGATTGAGCCAGTCCTTACTCCTGGGCAGGTTATTGGGATGGGCTCGGCAGCTCAGCCAGCTGGCTCTGTGTGTCTGGGCTCGGTGTGGACAGGATCGTGCCCAGTGTGATCTTGGCTGGCTGTGGCTCCAGGTGGGATAGGAACACATAACATAATTCTTTGGGATTTTGTGCAGCTGATGAGACAGCCTGGGGTGGATGATGAGCCACAGAGCTCTTTCGTGTCAGAAATCTCAGTCCTTCTCTGGGCTTTCTTTGTTTAATAACAAGGTTCACAACTCTGATTTCTCAGCAAACTGCCTTTATGGGAGGCAAAACAATATCTCACAGGTGCCAAATGTCACCAGCATAAAGAAATTCCGAAGAAATTATGGCTTTCCTGGTGAATCAGTTGTTTGGTTTCATCTCATTCCAGCAGTTTTCAGTGCCTCTGGGATGTGCTTCCTTTCACCTCTCTCAGAGATTTTTCTTGCCCAAATGAGGTGCATTTTCATGCTTTTTTCTTTGTGTTCCAGATGGGTCAAACCACATCACTAATCAATATTCTCGATGTGTGTTCAGTGGTGACCTGGCCCTGATTTTGAGAGGTATTTAAAGCCGGTGATTTAAAAATGCCCTATTTTCATTTCCATTCATGTTTTCAGATCAGTAAGTCAGAGGCATCAAATTATTTTGAGTTTTTCCTGCGGGTTTCTCTGCATTTGAGGATTTTACCTGTGGGTGAGTAGAGCCACACCTCAGCTCATCCTGAACTCTTCCTCATCCTTACTGTGGTAAAGATATCTGACGCTATGGGGGAGAAATCAATATCCTGGCTGATCTCCTCTCACTTATTTTGCAGCCCTTCTGGGTGCCAGGTGCAATTCGTCGACACAGCTGAGCCGTGTCCTTGTTGGTTTGCATCATCCCAGCTTTGGGCCATGATGCCTCATGTCCAGGCAGCTGGAAATTGCACTGCTTGTGTCTTTACTCCTCGATAGGTTCATAATTTTCTTTCCTAAGCCAAGTTTCTAAGTTCTAAGTGTATTTTTAACCCACCAGCATCCTCACAGGTTTGTGCACTGCAGGGAATGATGCTCTCCCTCCTCTCCCCATCCCTTCCCCCTGTCCCTCCCCTCCTGTGTGCTGCTATGAATATTCCAGCCCCTGCTGTGGCTGTTTTTCCTTCTCTGCTTCAGGAGTTTTAGCGAGAAATTCCAAAGGTTGGTGCCTGGAGGGGCCCGGCCTGTGGAACATCCTCCCTGCAGGGTTGATGTTCTCCTGCTGCTGCCTCCCTGTCGCCCCTTCCAGGCTCTCAGTGCTCTGTTGTGTCCTTTGCTCTCTAAAGAGTTCAAAGAGTCCCTGGTGATGATGAAGTGCAACTTGCTGAAGCGAAATGCTTCAGGATTTGAGGGAAATTGGTGTGCCCTGCCCCTCTCAGCTCCCAAGCTTTGCTGTTGTCCTTCAGATCTCCCTCTGCCCACCTGGCAACCTTGCCTGCCACCCTCTGCACCTCTAAAGCCACCTCAGCACCCACAGGAGGGGTGAGGATGCTCGGCAGGTGCTCAGGCTCTTCCTGTATCCTCACCCATTCCCATCTCCCTCCTGCACACTCTCCATGGGCTCTCTCCCTCTCTTTCTGCTGGACTCCCTCACCGCCTCTGTCTCTCGAAGAACAGCTTTGCAGAAGGTAAAATAAATGTTCAGCACAGCCAAGGCTTTGCGTCCTTAGTTGCATAAACAGTCAGAGTCATAAAGGTGTTGGGGTTTTGTTTGCACCCTGCAGGAGCTTCCCTTCATAAAGGATTTAATGTTCTCCAGGAAGACAAAACACAGAGATCTGAATCTGCAGAACAAATTCTTCTCCTGCAGCAAGAATCTGCTTTTGTATAAGCACGTGGATGCTGAGGTGGTTGGTGAGCGACATGTTAGGGACACTCACTGGATCAGATCCCGGTGGAACGAGCCAGAAGGGGCTTTGTGGGACTGTTTGAGGTGGAAAACTCAATCCCACAGGTATGGCAGGACCTACGGAAGGGCAGGAGCACGAGGAGGGTTTGCTCAACAGGAATCTTCCTACCACATTAGTGTAAGAGGCTTCGCCCAAGCAGCTGGAATTCGGTTGGATTAGGACAAGGTGGCAAACCCCAACATCAAAAACAGATCCGGGAGGGAGAGGAAAAATGATCTGAATGCTCTTTCTCCATTGGCTTCTCACAATTGATTAACCAAAAAAAAAAACTGGTAAGAAATGAGCTTCCACCCTTAAAATTGCAACCAAGTGTCTGTTCCTGCACATCGATGCTCCCGGAATACCAGGAGGTTTTGGAATGTGTGCTGAGCAGTTCCCTAAGAGGCTCAGGGGCATCTCCTAAGGGATGTGCAGCCCTTGAGCACGTGGTTGTATCCTGCCAGGAGCACAAGAGAAGTGGTTTTAGTGACAGTTGCATTCATCCAATGCTCTTATCATCCAGCATGTTCAGTGTCTGGGGTGCTACAAGTGCATCTTCTTATCTCTGCAGTTCCTTCTCGGCCTCGCAGGGAAATTCCTCCCCCGGTGTTGCTCCTGCTGGAAGCTCGATGGAAGTCAAGGGATAACCGAGTGTGTTGAGAGCTTCTTTCTTTGCTGACTGTAAAAGGGGTGGACTGAACAGGGAGGAATTTTTAAGCCTTCCCCTCTCCTCACGCAGGCAGCCCCTGCAGCCCCTCTCCTGGCACAGGGTGGGTGTGATGCTGCTGTGCCAGAGGAGCTGCTCTTCTCCATCCCCTGAGCCGTGCAGGGGCTGTTCCTCAGGTGCTGACAGCTCTCAAGTCCAGCCCCGGGCACTTCTCCACGATCCACCACAAAACTTGCACACCAAGCCTTGGCCAATTCTGTTTCTCCACCTGGAGGATTGGTTTTGGTCCATGGGTGACTCCATCGAACATCTGCAGCGCTGGCTGGTTCCTCTGCCAGCAGCTCACCCACGTGGAGGATCTGGTTCCACTTGGAGGATCTGGTTCCACTTGGGGGATCTGGTTCCACTTGGAGGATCTGGTTCCACTTGAAGGATCTGGCTCTACTTGGGGGATCTGGCTCCATTTGGAGGATCTGGTTCCACTTGGAGGATCTGGCTCCACTTGGAGGATCTGGTTCCGCTTGGGGGATCTGGTTCCACTTGGAGGATCTGGTTCCACTTGAAGGATCTGGCTCTACTTGGGGGATCTGGCTCCATTTGGAGGATCTGGTTCCACTTGGAGGATCTGGCTCCACTTGGAGGATCTGGTTCCGCTTGGGGGATCTGGTTCCACTTGGAGGATCTGGTTCCACTTGAAGGATCTGGCTCTACTTGGGGGATCTGGCTCCATTTGGAGGATCTGGTTCCACTTGGAGGATCTGGCTCCACTTGGAGGATCTGCCTCCGCTTGGAGGATCTGGTTCCACTTGGAGGATCTGGTTCCTCTCCACTCCCCAGGGCTGCTTTTCTCCAGGCAGGACCGTGTCCCAAGATGTCACGTGTCACCCGGGCTCAGCTTTATGCATTCCTTTGATGTGCCTGGACTGGAGACGAAGCCAACCCTGAAGCTGAAGGCTTTATTTTTATTTTTAAGATTTAACATTCTAAAAGTTCTTGACAGCTGCTTTCCAGGAGTTGCTGGCGACGACCTGAGATCTAAAATTGAGTTGTTGTTGTGGTTTTTTTACCCAGTTTATTTTTAAGACTGAAAATTCCGAAACTTCTTGACAGCTGCTTTCCAGGAGTCGCTGGCAGAGTCCTTCTGAGATCTGCGCTGCTTTCCGTTCGCTCCGAGCGCTGGAGATTCAGCGGCTGAACGCTCTTCTCCCCTTTTAAGATTTCATGAGCTCACGTGGGATTATTGTGAACGAGGAGCTAATTACCTCTGTTGTTATTCCGAGTCGCTAATCACTGTTAGTGGGAGCAGCGGCAGCGATGCCGTATCATCTCCCTCTGCCTCTCCCCGGCAGTGGGAAGCAGATCTGTCTGCTTTCTATGCGGAAAAGCTGAATTGCACGAGTTTAATGATGCGATTAGTCTTGCAGGAACCCGTTTGTTCCTGCTGTGTGCATGTGCCACCAAACCCAAGACCAGGAGATGCTCCATCTCAGCTCTCCGCTGTCATAGAGGGAAGTTAATCAGAGACCCGGGGGAGGAAGTTTGGGGTTTGTTTATTTTTTCCCCCTCTTTGGTTGCTGTGACAGTATTTTTAATTTCAGACCAGCGTGGATAAGGGACTCGCAAGAATTTAATTTGTTCATGACGTTTCCCGACCCCGGTGGTTACCCATGAACTGCCTGTGCCTCTTTTGTGGCTTGGGGGGGCTCTTGAATTGCCCTGAAGTGTCTCTTTCAGCGCACATTTACATGGAGATTTATTTTACTCCTCCACCCACGACGGTGATAAGCAACAACCATCCATTTTCCCGGTGACATTTAGCACCGACCACTCTTGAGAAGAAAAATGTGACACACGCCGAGCTCCACTGGCTGGCGTGTGGTCCCCATGATGAATGTCCTTCCTTTGCGCCCGCCCGTTTGTTCCTGCTGTCTTCACCGAATCGGTTCCTCAGGACTGTCGTGTAGGAGCTGAAAGGCAGCCAAGTCCCCTCCAGCACCTGGTGTTGCTGTGCTCTGTAGGAGCACTGACCTTCCAGCTCTCCCTGCCCAGCTGGACATGCTGGAAGATGAACATTTTGAGGGACTTTGGGGCATATGGGTGATGAGAACCAGGGAGGAGAGTGGGTGAATTGTAAAATCCCAGAATGGTTTGGGTTGGAAGGGACTTTAAAGATCATCTCATTCCACCTCCTGCTATGGGCAGGGGCACCTTCCACCAGTCCAGGTTGCTCCAAGCCCTGTCCAACCTGGCCTTGGACACTTCCAGTGATGGAGCAGCCACAGCTTCTCTGCCCAACCCATGCCAAGGCCTGCCCACCCTCATGATAAATCCATTCCAGAGTTTGCCAAAGGGTGGAAGACCAGCTATGAAGAAATTCCCGGGCAGAAAGCAGCATATTTCTGCCCAGGTTTCCTTTCTGGTGATTTGGGAGATTTTTACAAGTCCATGACACAAATAGGAATTATGCTGAATAAAAGAGGAAACTTATTTACTGCTCCCAAACATTCCCATGGGGCTTTCTGTGTTATCATTTAGAGCTGGCAGGAAAACATCAGTTAAAATATTTTTAGATGAAATATGGCATTTTGATATAATTCCCCCCCTCCCCCTTTCTCTGAATGTGTTCTGAAATTTTGTTGAAGAGCTCTCAAAGGGAAATTCTGAGAGTTTTCCAGTGGCAGCAAATATTTCAGGGCATATTTCAGTTCCTGAATGATGATGAATGTAGTGGAAAAGGCACACATGCCTTTATTAATACATTTCATACAGAAAACATGGTATTTTTCACAAGTTCCAGCTTCATCAGCCCTCTCTCCCATCTCCTGGAGACAGGAGAAAGAACAAGTGGTGCATCCTTTTGCCAGGAAGACTCTCTATCAAGACCCTCCAGTCTTCAACCCGGATGCTTTTGGCAGCCTCAGAAGGCATTCAATGAGTGGAGACCCAAGGTGTTGTCTTCTCCTGGAAGTTACCTTCCCAGCTTCTATAGCTGGATAAGCTCCAATGCCTGGACAAGGACCTGGACAAGCTCGAGAAGTGGCCCCAGAGAATCTCATGATGTTCAGCAAGACCAAGAGCTGGTTCTGCCCCTGGGTCAGGGCAGCCCCCAGGATCAATCCAGGCTGGGGATGAGCAGATGGAGCAGCCCTGGGAGAAGGACCTGGAGGTCCTGATGGGGG
This sequence comes from Grallaria varia, assembly GCA_013396735.1. Classification (NCBI taxonomy): domain Eukaryota; kingdom Metazoa; phylum Chordata; class Aves; order Passeriformes; family Formicariidae; genus Grallaria; species Grallaria varia. The sequence continues at coordinate 445,714 of VWZG01006518.1, forward strand.
ACAGGCTGGACATGGCGCAGCCCAGAAACCCCCCGTGCCCTGGGCTGGTCCCCCAGTGTGGGCAGCAGGAAAGGGGGGGATTCTGCCCCTCTGCCCCCTCAGGTGAGACCCCACTGCAGAGCTGCTCCAGCCTTGGGGTCCAGCACAGGAAGGATGTGGAGCTGCTGGAGAGAGTCCAGAGGAGGCACCAGGATGGGCAGAGGGATGGAGCAGCTCTGCTGGGAGGAAAGGATGGAAGAATTGGGATTGTTCAGCCTGGAGAAGAGAAGATTTGGGGTGACATAATTGTGACTTTCCAGTGCCTGAAGAGTGCCCACAGGAAGGATGGAGAGTGGCTATTTCCAAGGACCTGGAGTGACAGGACAAGGGGGAATGGCTTCAAACTGACAGAGAATGGGTTTAGATTGCATATGAGGAAGGAATTCTTGGCTGTGAGGGTGGGCAGGCCCTGACACAGGTTGCTCAGAGAAGCTGTGGCTGCTCCTGGGTCCCTGGAAGTGTCCAAGGCCAGCTTGGATGGGGCTTGGAGCAACCTGGGCTGGTGGAAGGTGTCCCTGCCCATGGCAGGAGGTGGAATAAGATGAGCATTAAGGTCCCTTCCAACCCAAACCAGTCTGTGATTCTGTGAATGCCAGACCTGGCAGTTCCAGGGAGCAGGAGGTTGTTCCTCACTGGTGGCTTGTGAGACCTGTGGCTGCGCAGAAACTGCTGAAAGTTTGCAACTTCGCAGTTTCTCTCTCATCTTCCATTTAAAGTATGGACCATTCACTTAAGAGTTGGACTTGATGATCCTTGTGGGTCTCTTCCAACTCAGAATATTCTGTGATTTTGAAATACAAAGTTGTGATTAAAGGGACAAGTCCTGAATAGCTTTTACTTTCCTTAGGCCACATAGGAGCTGGCAGAGGATGAAAAGCTTTGCAAGGAAAGTTCTTCCTTGCCTGCTCCTGAGGGGTGAGGGAGCAGTGCCATGGCTCATCTCTTGTCCTTCCTGCCCACGGGGGTCCTTCAGGCAACGTCCCACTGCGTGTTGCCTCCTCCTCGGGGAAGTTTGTGGTGATGTGAGCCTCTAACCCATTAAACGTGGCCCCTCCATGCCTGGAAATTGAAATGCATGTTGTCAGCCCTTGCTGTCTGATCTCATTCCTCCTGCTCCAGGGAGAAATCAAAACAGAGAGAAGGTCCATGGCCCTAACCAGCAGGCACTGAACCAGAAATGAGAACATCAGAAAGGAAGTTGGAGAAAAGGGGTGATGGGGCTGACAGTGCAGGGTCCTGAACGGCCCCACAGAGATGCACTGAATGCCAAGGAGAAGCTGTGGCTTTAGAGGGAGGGATGTCTTCACTTCCTCTGCTTCAAGGATAGGGTCATGGGCTGTCCTGTCAGGCAGGGGACAGGAGAGGGGAATCAGGAGACTGGGATGTGATGCCAAAATCAAGAGAAGGGCTCAGCTGATGGCAGCTCTCAGCCCAGTGGCTGTGCCATGGGTGTCATGTGCTGAGCCAAGTTCTCCTCACAGTCCCTTCTCTGCAGGTCAGACAGTCCTGTCAAATGAAGCAAAAGGGTCACCTTTGAAGGACAAAGCATGGACTGTGAATACAAAGCTGTGTCTGGCACGTGGAGCTCCTTTTCCCCCCATTTATTCCTGCCACCTCCTGCTCCTTGCTGGCTTTTGAGAACATTTGTGTGCTGACTATGTGAAGGTCTTAGTCAAAATCAGTAGTTAACTACAGGTTTGCAACAATGAACAGTTAATGGCAGACATCAAGGACGCAGTAAAGATCTCCAATGAGTGAAGTCCTGGGCTATCTGAGGGACAGAATCCTGATCCTGTGCTTAACCACATGAAGACACTGTGAGAGTCACTCCAGCATGTGCTCAAAGTGAGGGTTTGCAGAGGCTGGTCCAGAGCTTTGTAAATGGTAGATGGGCACGTACATCTTCACTTGGGGCATCAGAAACTTCCCAGAGGTGATAGGAATTATCTTGGGGAAAACCCCAGAGTGAGTTCCCGTAGGCTGGTGGCTGTGCTTTTGTCTCAGCATCCTTTCAAACTAGAGAGCAGGATGTCCTTGGATATGATCATTGAGATGGTTGGATGAACCCTCCTTTCTGCCTTCCCTGCTCAGTCCTGTTCTAATGATCTCATCTCAAGATACTTGTTTTCCATGTGATTTTAGCAAATAGCAGGATCCTTTTTTTTCCCTCCACACAGAGAATCTGAGCTATTTCACCTTGACCCCAGGGGACTCACCCTCAATTACAGCTCTGGTCTGACTTCTGTTTGTCATAGTCATCTTAAGCTGGGGAAAACTTGAAGAAAGGGTCACAAGGAAGAGCAGATGTCTCCTAAAGAGTGCTGATATCTTTGTGACTTCATCTTGTGCTTCTAGAGGAAATTCTGCCATGGAGAGAGTTGGATAATAATTTGTATTGCATGACTGGCCGTGCATCGGGGTCTCATTGCAGTGGCTGTGGTGTGGTCACGGGGCACAAGAAATGTGTGCACAGGACAGTTTGTGGGTCTCTTTCAGGACGACAGAGGCAGAGAAACAGCAGAGCTGCAACCACGTAGTAGTTTGGTGGGCAGCACCACGTTGCTTCCTATGGTTTCCACTCACTGCTGCTCCATGAGCTCCATGAATTACAGTCGGAGAGGCTGAAGGAGGGCTGTGCTTTCCCCGTGACAGGTGATTTCTCTCTCTTCTCTCTCCACAGTGAATTTGCCAAAGAGCGAGAGAGGGTGGAGAACCGCCGAGCCTTCCTGAAGCTCCGGCGGCAGCAGCAAATCGAGCGGGAGCTGAACGGCTACTTGGAGTGGATCTTCAAAGCAGGTAAGGCAAGAGATCTCCTCATCTTGGCTTGATGTGTTTCATGGCCAGTGATGAGAGAGGACAAGGTCCCGGAACTACCCTTGGTGGGGTTGGCCATGGAGGAAACACAAGGCTGGAGAGGGCCCAGCCAGCCCTTCTTGGGTTTTTTTGGGATTCTTTCTGAGCACTCGCCTGAAAGTTATTGCAGAAGATCTCAGTTTGGTTAAACAAAACTAAAGGAGCTGAGCCAACTTCCTTTATTGCTGAGATCAAAGCAACTCTCTTAATACAGCATAATATAAAAAGTGATACAGTGCCCAAAGTCTCCACAGTGGGGAAACTGTTCACTTCTATGAGTCATTTATATTTTATTTACTTTCCAGCACAGCTGTTTTACAAGCCTTTCTTGCTGTGATGGTAAAATACACCCGAGTGTCATTTTTATGAGCTACAGAGATCACTTGCATGAAACTCCCCCCAGCACATATTAACATTGCTTTATAACCATTATAACTGAACGTTGCACTTAACTGCAAGCCCTGAGCAACTTTAACGAGGACCCAGACACACCCATTTAGCAAAAAAATAGCCTGCTTTGCTTTGCCTTTGTATGGGACAGTAACGATTACCAATAATCCTTCTGCATTATCTTGATATATTGACATAACCACAGTGCAATTCTTTCATGGAGCGTCAAGGAAATTGGGGGTCATTTCCTCCTTGCTTGCTTTGCTGAGAAGCTGAAACACCTGACTAAAGTGAAAAGGCCTTTGAAAGAGATGCTGGAGAGAGAAAGAAATGGTGGTTTCCCAACCAGATTGCGGGGTGACTTTGTAGGCAGATCAGCTTCTTCCTCACCATTTACAAATGGGCCAAAGATGCCCTGTGACTCACCTGACATCATCTGATGGACCTGGCAGAGCTCAAAAAGCATGGGCTGGCAGCATGTTGAGACCGTGTCGTCACTCCTGGTGAAGCCATCACTCCCCCAGGCTGATGCCAGGGCCCTGCTGGGCTAAAATGGGCTTGTGCAAGGAAGTGGTTGGGTGGTCCCAGCAACTCACTGGAGCATCACACGTGCTTAAGTCATGTCCAAACCAGGGGCCAGAGCATCCTGGCGCTGTTCTGCATGGTCCTGGCCCTTGTTTGTATTTACAGCTTCTGTCTTATGTGGACAACCTGGGTGAGAGTGTTTGCAAGAGAATTTTCACCTGGCTCGTGTTGCTTTGCTTCTGCCTTCTCCTCTGAAGGTCTGGCTGTGCCAGGGAATGGGGCTGTGCCCTCCTCTGGCTCCAGGTACCTCCCCAAGGGCAGTGACCACAGAATGCCAGAATGTGCTGAGCTGGGAGGGACCCACAAGGATCAGCCAGTCCAGCTCCTGGCCCTGCCCAGGACCATCCCCAAGAGTCACCCCCTGTGCCCCAGAGGATCATCCAAACCCTCCTGGAGCTCTGGCAGCCTTGGGGCTGTGCCCACTGCCCTGGGCAGCCTGGGCAGTGCCCACCACCCTCTGGGGGAAGGACCTTTTGCTGAGGTCCAACCTGACCCTGCCCTGACACAGCTCCAGCCATTCCCTGGGTGCTGTCCCTGGTCCCCCCAGAGCAAAGATCAGTGCCTGCCCCTCCTCTGCCTCTCCCGAGGGAGCTGGACCTGCACTGAGGTGTCCCTTCAGTGTCCTCTTCTCCAGCTGAACACCCCAAGTGCCCTCAGTGTCCTCACACGCTGCCCCTCCAGGCCCTTCCCCATCTTTGTTGCCTCCTTTGGACACTCTCCAATGGCTCAATCCCTTCCTTCCATTGTGTCCCCCCAACCTGCCCCACTATTGCAGGTGAGGCCGTCCCTTCATTCTGTGATTCTGGAGAGATCAGAAAAAGAATCATTCCCTTTCTTTTCCATTTATAGTTTGTCTTCTCATCTGTTTACCGCTGTTGTGCTACCTCAAATTCAGATTAATGCATGGTTTGGCCAATGGCTGGAGCAGAGTGCACTGTGGTTCTTGGTCTAGTGCCATCTTGCTTTAAGGCTCCTGTGATTTTTGCTCCCTGAATCCTGGTCTCCCCATCACTAAAATAAAGATGAGAATTGCAGGGGAGGGGGTTTCAGTGAGGTGCCTGTTTTGCCAAGAACGTCTATGCGGGTGTCTCAGCTGAACTTGGGAGAAAGTTGAGTTGGAAAAGTTATAAAATGTAAAATCGACCTGTGCTCCAGCGTTACACCCCTGTGGGAATGGCTGGCTCCCCTGTGATGCCAGAGGTGAATAAATGCCACACCAACACAGAGTGAAACTGCTGTAAAATGCACATCTTTTGGTTTAGTCAAATAACACGAGAACAAGAAGGTTTTGTAGAAGAGGGAAGTGTGTGCAGAAGAGCTGAATCAGGGAATAATAAAAATACTCTGTAAAGGCATTGTTGAAAATACAATAGGAATATTAAAAAGCTTCCTAGTGCCGCTGAATAATAACAGTAATTAAAATCAGCTTAGCAGAGTTAATAAAATCTTTGAATACAAAATGCAGTGTGAAGGCAAAGCAGAACAGGGAGTCGAGTCTTTGGAACTCAGGCACTGAAATTTGGGACTGTGCCGTCCACAGGGATTTCCCAGTTCTGTTTGGAAGGCCAGGATTTCAGCTGGGAAATGAGCTGGAATTTTCAAACTCTATAATTATTCTTCCTTGTCCAACACCATGGTGGGGGGAGAAGGACAGACACAGACAGACCAGGCTGGACAGAAATCTCCTGCACAGGGAGATGCAATAAAGGAAAGAGCAAAAGTCCTGGGGTTCTGCTCCACTGGAGCTCTGGAGGGTTTTGTTATTATTCATGTGAATATCTGATTTTTTTTTAAGTCCTTCACATCTTTGACCTCATTCATTGACTCTTGTAGCAAAGAGTTCCACATGTTAAGGGCTGGTTTGATTTTAAAGAAGAAACCAACCCACCAAACTGCGTCCTGCCCTCAGTTAAACCCAGCAGTGAGAGGACGAGCTCAGGAGGGCACTTTGTAGTGCCTTGAATTACTTTTCTTCCTCTAATCTCCCTCTACCTTGTGTCCTCTTATTTTTTTTTCTGCTCCAGAGCACGCAGAACCAATCTGCTCCATCCCCTCTCCTGCCATGGGAGGTTCACTGGGCTTCTAACACTTCTAATACCTCCTCGAGCATTTTGTTTGCATGTTTTTCACTCATTTATTTTTGAAGCAAGGTAGGAAGAGTGGAATGCTGCATTCCAGTGATTCATAAAATGGCATCTTAGACTGTTTTTGCTCTGTAGTTTTATACATATTCTGAGTAGTTGCTGGAACTGGAAAGGAGGTTCCCTTGGCGTTGGTGGTGCTCAAGTTTTTATCTCAAGGGCTGTAACTGGTTTAGGACCAACTATGTGAGTGACTAAAATCACTCCATCTCTGCACTACCTCCCACTGGTCAACAAGAATTTTAATTTTACATTGTGCTTTTCATTTACTGCTCACTCTGAAGTGTCTTTAATATTTCTCCCAGCCTTCTCTGTAACTTGAATTATGTTATCACAGAATCACAGACTGATATGGGTTGGAAGCTCCATCCAACCTTGGACACTTCCAGGGATCCAGGGGCAGCCACAGCTTCTCTGGGCAACCTGTGCCAGGGCCACCCCACCCTCACAGGGAAGATTTCATCCCAATATCTGATCTAAATCTACCCCCCTTCAGCTTAAAGGCAATTGTGCCTCTCAGAGGAATTAAAAAGGGGTGAAGCCAAGCAATGTAATCCATGCAAATGATTTTGCCACCCCTTCCTCCGTTAAACTCCTCAAATCTGTAGGATCTCTTAGTCTGTCATGCTGCATTTCCAACGGAGAGCAGGGAACCAGAAGTTCTCTGCCCAGGGTAAAGAGCTTAAAAAGCCCACAAATATTCTTTTGAAGATGTTTCTCTTATCTTACAAGGACATGCATCATTTTGAAAACATGTTGCTCAGAGACTCGAAGTCTTTTAGTTCAGGACTAATCAAATTGTATGTAGTTTGCTTTTTAATTCTTTCCATGTCTTTCACCCAGCACTGATTCGGTGTTTCTGTTCTCCTGGAGTAAAAGGCTTTGGGAAAGATTTAACCTCTCTCTCCTAGCCCACAGTAACTTCAATGCTGTCCCTTGACATGACAAAGCTTTGTGAACCTTTAGCTTTTTTTTTTTTTTTTAAAAAAACAGAGCAAGGAGCCCCTTGATAGAGGTGAGAAAATCCACCTTCACTAAAGACACAGGATGGCAAGGGAGGGTCGTTGCCAGGAAGACAAATTAGATCCCCCATGAGAATGTGGAACTTCTTCTAAGGGCTTTGATTTTATTCAGTTTTTCCATTTACCAAGTCTGAGGCTTCAACAGTTAAAGCCAGTTTATCTGCCTTTTTGCCAACTTGTGTTGCCTGTTGAACTTGAGTTATTTGAGCCCACAATGCCCCTCTCTCCCCATGCCAAAGGGAGACCACATTTCTCTGCTGCTCTGCCAGTGTTGTTCACCTTCCAGTTCCTCAATGGCAGGCTTGTCTTTATTTCCAGTCCTTTCAGCACTCAATGCCCAGCAATTCCTTTCACTGCTGAGACACCTCCAGGTGAAGCCCCTGAGCTTTTGTTTGGAGGCTCCAAGTTGCTGATCTGATACCATCTCTTTCTTGGATATTTCTTGTCATGTGGAGTCACCATTGTTTGGAGGTTTTTCAGGCACCCTAATTGTCTTTCTTCCAGGCTCTGTGTTCGGTGATGACTAATGGCAAAGCAGCTTCTGGTCCTCTGTGTGGTTAAAACCCCCTCCTAGCAGTGCTGAGTGTCCTGCTGAGCTGGCCCTGGAAACCATGTAAGGCCCTTCTAGGGTAGATGTGTTCCTTTGGATTCCAAGAGGATACAATGCAGACAGGAGTGATTATCAGGGGAGAAAACTAGGGAGAAATGGGAGTGGAGAGTAGGGATTGAGGGAAATTCATGGGTGGAACCTGGGGGTGTTCATTTTAAGAGAACAGTAAAACCAAGCCCAGGTGAGATATATACATGGATGGAGATGTGTCTATAAATGGAGGTGGTGTCCATGGCTGGAGATGTTTCTGTTGATGGGGATGTGTCCATGGATGGAGATGTGTCCATGGATGGAGGTGTGTCTATGGATGGAGATGTGTCCATGGATGGAGATCGGTAGATGTATGGAGATGTGCTCAGGGGTGGAGATGTGTCCATGGATGGAGATGTGTCTATGGATGGGGATGTGTCTGTTGATGGAGATGTGTCTATGGATGGAGATGTGTCCATGGATGGAAATGTGACCATAGATGGAAATGTGTCCATGGATGGAGATATCTTTGAGCACCAACTCAGGGCCCTGAATTTGGGGCAAAAGCTCAGCTGGTTTGCAAAGTCATCTCATGAGAGCCTGATCTTTGTAGGTGAGAATCCATGGACAGCAACAGCCTTTGGGAAGGGGTCTCCATGTCTAACCCATCTCTTCCTGGTGTTTTAGGGCAGTGACACTCACTGGCAGTTGCTGTTTATTTCCCTCCATATTTTTAGCCCCCAGCATCACTCCAGCTTTTCTCTAGGTGAGCCCTCGGAAGAACCTTTTGGTTTGAGGTGCTGGTTTGGTAGACAAGTCTCTTGAACTGTCTAAAAAAGCCCATTTAACCTTTCTGACCAGTCCTAAGAAGCCTCTAAAACCACCTGATTTGTGGGGTTATGGAAGGATTTAATACCTTTTAAAGTGCAGTTTTCAGCTCATCTGACATTTTTAACCCTCTCTCAGCTCTCTTTTCCTCGGGTGCAGTAGTTTGCACTTTCTTCTTTCATTCTCCTCTGCTTGGCTTTCCAGCCTTCCTCAGTCCTTGGATATTATTTTTCAAGCTTCTCAATTTATGTCTTATTAATGTATCATTCACTCTCTCTCCCAGATGATTAATAAAGAGATTATATAAGGCTTGTGTGGCTTATATAGGCTTATATAAGGCTGATCCCTCTAGTATTCTTGTAGACAGCTTTCAGCTCCACACTTTGATGTTCGGCCCATGGTTTGTTTGTATTTATTTTCCATATTTTTTTAGTTGCCCTTCCATCTAGACCGGCTTAAATGGACTTTAAAGCAAAATTTTTTGAGGGAACACAGTGTCAAATGTTCTAGACAAATTATATCTATGCCAAGCGTGTGAAAGAATTTGTCATTTATAATAATAGAAGGAAGTGTACACTTCACCAGCTTCCAACTCAATATTTTGTTTGCTTTGGACTGTCCTTTAGGAAATCCAACATAATTTTCCAGCAGCGAGTTTAAATCTGTGGTTCTGAGCGTATGAACTGTGTGGTCTCAAGTATTGGCCCAGTGGGGTGTGTTCTGCAAACTGACTCGGGTGATGACATTTGCACTGCGAGACCTCAGGAAATTTGGTTGGTTTTCATGCAGATAAAAATGATTAAATTTTGGGAGGTTGGTTTTTACAGTGTTTTGTGATTTTTATTTTTTTTTTTTTTTGACTTTAGGGATGTATAAAGTTGTACTTTGGCAATTACACATGAGTGGAAACAAGGGTGGTCCTGCATGCATCACACAGCCTGAAGTGTGTGAGGCTGAGCTCCCCCATGGCAACCTTGTGGGTTTTAATTGGACAAAGACTTGATGGGATGGCTTTTTGGTGACGCTGGGTCTCCTGAGATGTGGCACTGCTGACATGCAGCAGCTGGCCCTGCTTGTCTTACCCTTAACAGACAGAGATCTGTTACCCTTGGGCTGAGCCCTTGTCTTGTTGATAGAGACACAAGAGCAGCAATGGGTGTGGAGCATCTTTCACTTCTCAAATAGTCTCCAACGTGCCTGGGCATGAGGGACCACCATCCTGTGGAGAGCCTTGTGGTCTTGCTTGGGGGTCCAAAGGAACATTCTTGGCCTCCAGAAGTCCCCTGTGGATGCCAGTTGGATAAAGCAACTGGAGTGGGGGGTTGGTTGTGAAGGGGGATATCGCGGAGGAGGTGCTACAGCCTTCCAGTGGTTTGTCTGGCATCCTTCCCTTGTGCCAGAGTGGCACAGGATCAGGACCACGGTGCTCTGCGCCATCCTCTCCTCCCCAGACTCGCTGTAACCGGGGGGATGCGACAGGCTGAGGTGGGTGGCAGCCGGGACAGATTCCTGCTGCATCCAGCTCAGCTGGCATTAGAGCAGGGATCTGATCAACCTGAGGCTGAAACTCGCTGCTTTTCCTTTCACAGAGGAGGTCATGCTGGCCGAGGAAGACAAGAACGCCGAAGAGAAATCCCCTCTGGACGGTAGGTCTCCTTTGCTGTGCCGTTTTCCTGCTGTGACACGTGAGAGGTTCACCTGCCGGACGGTGCCACGGCCTCCCACTGCTGCCAGGAGGGCGTGAGGAACACGCTCTTGCATGCACTTGGCAGAAACGGGGCTGCAGAGCCCCTGTGCCCGTACCGGGTGCGTTCGAGGTCGCAGGTGGACGATGAGCAGCTGTTCCATGACACAGCGCCCCGGGGTGGGGATCGGTCCCTGCGCTGCCTCTGGGGACACAGGGACACCCGGCCACCTGTGTCCCAACGCCCGGGTCGTGGCAGGGCTTAGGCTGCAGAGCGGATGCCAGAGGAGAAACGCACTGACCGAGAGAAGGCAGGGCTCCAAAGCGAGCTTTCCAAACGGATTGGACAAAGAGACTAAGAGCCCTGTTAGCTGTAAGCAGTAAGACATAACAGGGTGTGGTGATCCTACCTTCCGACGAGTGACCCTTAGCGTGGCAGGACGGCTGGAGGCACCGAGCTCGCGGGTGCAGCGAGGCCACAGGACCTGCCCTCCCTGTGCCTCCAGAGCGAAGAGCTCGTAGGACGCGCCAGCCAGTCAAAGTTCAGTTAAAGATTCTTCCCTCTCCCTTTTCTGACCATCTTTCGTCCTCCCATGTCTTCTCCTCCTCCTCCTTTCCCCTTCCCTTCCCTTTCTCCCCCCCCACCCTCTTTTTTTTTCTCCTCCCGTTCACTGTCAGGGAGGGCCGCCTCGGAAGGGCCGATCCACCAAGGCACGGCACCGGCAGAGACTAGCAGCGGCAGCAGCTACAACAGTGAGTGGATTGCCAATCACCAGGGGCTCAGGCGGCACAGCGGGGCGGCCTCACCCCACAGCCCCCCGTGCCCAGGTCACCGGCGGCACCATTGCCCGGGTGGTTTTGCACCTTTGGGGGCGGTGGGTGCCCGGCTGCTGGTCCGCCTGGGCCAACCTGGTGACCTGTGCCCGGGGAGGACTCGGGGATGGACGAGCTGGGGCTGCAGGAGGTCAGCGTTGAGGTGTGCCTGGCCAGTCTTCGTGCGTGTGCGTGGGGTCCGTGGCGTGTGTGCGCTGGGGAAGTTCGTCCAGCATGTGGGTGCAGCCAGGGCTGGTAGTGCCGAGTGTCAGGAAGAGTAGCCTGAAAAGCAGTGTAAGCAAAGCAGAGGTGGGTACAAGTCAAGACCCAGGGATATTAAGGCTCCTTCCATCCTCCTGAGCTAAAGGAGCCTGACTGTTCCCAGCCTTGAAGCAGCTGGTGTGGAGCAGCCCACATCGGTGCTGGTAAATTCTCTTAGTCTCCAAAACACAGAGGTATTGCATCCAGGGTGCCTGTAGAGATGGCACACCCTCACTGCTAAACGCAAGTAGGAGTTATCTGGGGGAGAAGATGAAGAAGCTGCTCAATTCATGCCATGGAGTGTTGTAAAATTTTACTCCCAGTGCTGGTTACATTCCAGTGCTGGGGATGGCCCTGGATGTCCTGGGACAGATGGAGCCTGAAGGACCCAAAAGCTGGTATTGCTGGGACTGAGGATTCAGCCTAGAGCTGGTGGGGAAGAAAGGAGCAAAAGTGGTTATTTGCCAAAAACCCCCAAACTAGATCCAGATCACAGGTTCAGAGCATCCCCTTCTCTTCGAGCCTCTGTGAACCTGAGTGATGCTCTGGGTGTTTTGAAGTGACAAAATAAGCAACACTTGCTTTGGCCACGGAGGAAGAAGCGCATCCCTTTCTGTGTCAGGGCAGGGAAATCCGTGTGTAGAGCGAGGGGATCTTCTCCAGGAGCCTCCCCGGGGGCAGTGGCTCAGCGTGCGTGGGTTTGCTGTGTGTGCCTTCTGACCAGTCTGTATCACCACACCGTGGGGTGTCTTACTGCTGCTAGAAAGTGGTGCTTAGTTCCTGTATGTCTTGAAGCTGTTACCAAAGTGTGCCAACGTATCTTTTTCTGCCAGTTCTCGAGGTTTTGCAGGTAGGTGGTCGTGGGACCGGCGTCCTCACTGTTCCTGCCTCACCCCTCGTGCACTGCGTGGCCAGTGCAGAGCTCTCCGAGCCTTTTAGGCTGCTGTTCTCTTTCCCTGTCGGAATAAAACGCTTGCAGAGGTGTTTGCCCTCCCCACCAAAGATGCTTTTGGAAGAAGTGTGTTTTCAAAGAATTCCAAGATCCCCGGAGGGATGGAGCTGTTCGCTGGGTGCTGTTAAGAGGCTGCTCCCTGATTTGTGGCAGCCTTTGCACACAACGTTTCTGCTCCTCCAGGCATCGCTCGGTGCTCAGACTGGACCCGAGCCCCGTAAACGCTGACTCCTTAATGGTGCCCACTGTAAACAGCATTAATGGCTTTAATGGATGGAAGCACACATCTCCTAACCCACTGGGGCTCACAGAGCTCCAGTGACCCTGCCCAGCCTTTCTGCTGGGCTAAAAGCTCCAGGAGCTGCAGTGACTCCCCCACCCTCCTGCATCTGCTGGGGGAGGTGTGAGCGTGCAGACCCGTTCCTGGCAAACCTTCAGGATCTAGAAGGTCAAATAACTAAAGGACCCCGACATGGAAGCGTTGGGCCCTGCGAGGTTGTGGGTTGCCTGGTTTGCTCCAGCTTACCCTTGTGTGAGAGCTCTAAGCTGGCATCGGGAAGTAAATGCTGGCCCTGGAGAGTGAAGGGAGGGGGAGAGAGAATCCACTCTGCATCCTCACAGGGCTTTTTCTCTTTAATTTGCACACAGTGTTGAAAAGAGCCGCAATAAAGAAGAGCAAAAACGACCTGATTCATGCAGAAGAAGGTGAGGACCATTTCACAGACATTTGCTCCGTTGGTGAGTACTGGCTTGGCATCCCCCAAGGTTCAGGTCTCCACCCAATCCTATTCATGTCCTGTTTCCTCTGAGCGTCTCATTTGCTCCAGAAGCTGCAGTTTCAAGAAGGAGAACTCCCCCTGCTCCTGCAGCAGCACTCAACTTCCCCAAGCAAAGGGCTTCGTGGCTTTCCCCTCTGCCCTGCGTTGCCTGGCTCGGCTCTTGCATGCTGCCCCATTCCAAGGGCCCTGGAATGGGACTGGGAGAATCCCTGCTGGGCTGGCCATCCCGGGATTCTGCTTGGAACACGCTCCTTCGTGCCCATGAAACCCAACTCTGCCAAGGGACGCTGCTAAGGCTCTTTGTTGGAGGAGCTGGACACAGCCCCATCTGCCACTGGTGGCCAGCCTTTGCTGTGTGAGTGGCTGCTGGGAAACGCTGGGCAGTGGCTCTGATTCCCTCCTTCTTGCCTTAGAAGAAGATCTGAGAGCAATTCTCTACATTTTTAAAGCCAGACATGGAGATACACACCAGTGTGCACCCGAACCACATTTCCATGCAGAGGGGGACGTCCTGCCCTGTGGGGCGTTTGGGATCTTCAGCTCTGCAGACCAAGACACGCTCAGGCTACAGAGGAGCTGCTTCTCCTGCAGTTACCAGAGCTGGTTCCCTCCTGAGAAACAGCCAGGTGGAGAGGCAGGGGCAGGTCTGGGGTTGGCAGGGCTTGGCAGGCTCTGGGCACGCAGCCCCCATCTGAGGGAGCAGAAACACCTCTCAGCCGTGGGCTGATCCCCCTCCCCTGGCTGGGGACACATCCTCCTGACTGCTCTGCAGTTGGATATTTTGCTTCTCCCTGTCCCTGTTGTTCGAGTCTGCACACGGTTTTGCTGCTGAAGCAGCAGATGTTCTTATTATCTTCCAAAGAAATATCTTGGCAGCCCAGTTACCACGGAACAGCAAATCCTGGATGCACAAGAGCAGCAGCACAAACAGCACATTTGAGAGTTCGTGTCTATAGATCCTCACAAGCACAAGTGCCTCAGCTGCCCGTTGGAAACTTGGCATTAAGGTTTTAAGAGATCATTGCTGCTGATGGAGTTGTTTTTTCCCCCTTTAAACCAAGACCCCGTTGCAGGAAATGAATGTTGCTTGGCATGTTCCTGACACCATCACTCCCAGTCCCCCAGGCTGTAGGCTTTGTGCTGACACTTCTATGAGAGCTTTGTTGCTGAAAGAGGGCAAAAATGCAGCAGCCCGTGTGCATTTTTGGTTTGGTTTGGTTTGGTTTGTTTCCTCGGATCCCTGCATGGATAACAAGGAATGGTCATTTTTGGGAACATTTGTTCATGGTTGCAATAATTACGAGCCCTTTGCATTCACATCCAAGTCCCTCCAGGCTCTGGGCACCCATGCCACGCAAACAGATCTTGGAATTCAGCATTTCAGGTGGCAACGGATGACGGAGCATCTGGGCTCGTGAATAATCCGATGCAGAGCTGGGAACTGTCTCGGGAGCATATGGCAGGGAAAATAACAGCAGCGCTTTCCACCTTCTGCGAGTGCTTCACCCACTTGGGAAAAGTGGTTTTGATTTTGATTCATGGAACGAGGCAGAAAAGAAGGAAAGGATAAAGCAGCTACTTTGCAGGCTCCTGAAGAGGCTGAAACGCTGCAGAGCATCAACAGTCAGATCACGTGGGCAATTATGCATAAAGAATATGTTTTTGAGCAAGGGTTTTTTTGGCTGGTTTTCTGTAATGTCTTCTGATGGGAGCATAAGGAGCCTGGAAGAACTAAGAGCATAATTCCTGAGTTCCACGTGAAGGTGCAGACAGGGGGGGAGAGACTTTGACAGGTCTCTCGCTGGCCGTTGGCTGAACACGTTGCACTTTAATTTGAACACAAGTACCTCAGTGAGCCTTATAATTGCTTTATAAGGCTCTATAGTGGTAAACACTTCCCAGTGTGCTCTCTGGAGCTGTTCTTAGCATTTGTTCTTTGCTTTCCTCCTAATTCTCAGCCTCTCATTCCACACTAATAAGTGTGCAGCTGCTCCTTCTGTCTTCCCACCCTCTACGCTGTCCCAGACACAGGACACTGTCCTGATTCCCAGACAGCCAAGCCCAGACAACTGGATATTTTCTGTGTTAGATCAGTTTAGATACAACTGTTTTTCTTTTCTGGAAGATCAGTAGAGGAGATGAGAGGGCAGCAGACCATTCCCGTGCAAATCGGGGAGTACAGGGTGGCTTCAATATCTGAGAGCTCTTTACCTGCTAAACAGTGTTATTGTGCAGCCTAAATCTTAACCCGGAGCTCTTTTTGTTGTCTGAAAGCAATGGAGGAGCACAATAATTTCTTATTTTTAAAACTGCCAAAGGCAGGACTAGCAAACTAACAGAACAGCACTCCAAGCTTTTTTTTTTTGCAAGGAATTTGTTGAGAGCCTGGCCCAGCTCTGTGTGTTGGTGGATGGCCAGAAATGGGAAATGAAGTGCAGAGCTCACTTTCCATCGGGGGGACATCACGTTCCTGTGGAGCTGTGAGGCTTGGAGAACCCACTGCTGTCACATCTGGATGCTTCATCCTCTTCTATGGATGTTGTGTTTGATGTTTTTGCAGCATGAAACAGGGTGAGATTCCCACCCCTTGCAAGTGTTGAAGTGTAGGTGATCACACCCAAAGGTTTGGCTGCTGCAGCCAGAACACTTTGTTCATGTTATCTCACACATCTCCAACAACAGCCCGTGCAAATCATCTGCTCTCACAATGCTTGGTCCAAGGCAGCACCACGTGTGTCCTGCTCAGCCCTACCTGCTGGGATGCTCCATCCCAAGGTGGGCAAGGGCAATAGTGTCTTATCTTGCCACAAACCACCTTGAAACAAGGTCCTGAGGGCCAGCACAGCATGGCCTGTGACAATCCCAATTTTCCCTGCTGGCAACAGCATCTGTGGCTGTTGCAGGGGAACCCCAACAGGTCCTTTATTTATTCCTAGGGTATGCTGATTTCTCCTGCCTCAGCACTGGCCAGAGATTGCCTTGGCATCCTTCATTTGAGCAGTGCCTCTTCCACAGGGGGAGAGCTCACACCAGAAAGAATTTCTTCCCTCAGCTTCCTATTGTTAAAAAATTTGCCTCCTTTGCAGCGTTTCAGACTGAGTGGAAATGCAGCTGAGTCAGGCAGATTTGGTACAAAGGAGTAGCTGCACCCAAAATATGATGCAGGGAGGCAGACTGAGGCCTCTGCTCAGGAAACACGTGAAGCTGGAGAGTGAAATAAGGAGACTTCATTCCATTCAGTAGTAAAGGCTGCCCCTTGGAGAAGGGAAAATAGGGACCAGCTTTCCTGTTGGCAGCTCCCAGCTCCACGAGGATGTGCTTCACGCCATGGGCAGAACTACCACCGTGTCTGCTGCTTTCTGTGCTGAGTTGAACTGGGACCAACCAGGATTGCTCCAAAGGTTTGGAAGCCCAGTAGATGGTGGAGCTGATTCATGGAGTGTTAAAATCATCCCTCATGGTGTCATTACAAGCCAGATGCCCTTGCTCAGCCCCTGGCCGGCGTGCCCAGCTTCCTGCTCAGCCGTGGTTCTGGCGCTTGGCAGAGGCTCTGCGTGCCCAGGAATGTCCACCAGCCTTTTGCCTGCCAGGGTGGGGTGTGGTGACTCTTCTTTCTGTCCCAGGGTCTCCTTTTGCCCGCGCCAGTTTGAAGAGTGGGAAGAACGAGAGCTCATCCTACTTCAGGAGGAAAGAGAAAATGTTCCGGTTCTTCATCCGGCGCATGGTGAAGGCTCAGAGCTTCTACTGGATTGTCCTCTGTGTGGTGGCCCTCAACACCCTCTGCGTGGCCATGGTGCACTATGACCAGCCTGAGAAGCTCACCACTGCTCTCTGTGAGTACCAGCCTTTCCCCCTTTCCCCTGAGGAGGTCTCAAATTTTAGTCTCTCATCACATTCTCAAGAGCTCTGTGGTTCAGCTCCCCATGTGTCACCTCAAAACAGGCTCAGAAGGGCTTTGATCAGTGGTTCCAGTAATTCACAAGTCATAGAATCATAGAATGGTTTCGGTTGGAAGGGACCTTTAAGGGCATCTCATTCCAAACCCCTGCAGGGACACCTTCCACTATCCCAGGTTGCTCCAAGCCCCGTCCAACCTGGCCTTGGACACTTCCAGGGCTGGAGCAGCCACAGCTTCTCTGGGCACCCTGTGCCAGGGCCTGCCCACCCTCACGGGGAAGGATCTCTTCCCAATATCCCATCTATCCCTACCCTCTGGCAGTTTGATCCATTCTTCCTTGTCCTGTCCCTCCAGGCCCCTGTAAATAGTCTCTCTCCATCTTTCTTGTTGGCTCCTTCCAGGTACTGGAAGGCCACAATTAGGCCACCCAAAGTCTTCCCTTCTCCAGGCTGAACGGTCCCAATTCTCTTTCAAATCATATTTTGAGCTATTCGTCCACACAATTTATTAAAAACCCACCAGGACAAGGTGTTGGTTTGAGGTGGGAACGACATCCTAAAGGTTACTTTAAACTTCAGGTTCAACCAGGTGTAAATCCCGCAGGAAGAAGGATTTGTTCTGTAGCAGCCAGAAAGGAGGGGGAACGATGCTCTGCTTGGGGAAGGGCAGGGTTCTCTCCAACCTGTGTCTGCCCCTTCTGCAGCTGCTCTGCACCCATGGGTGGCTTCTCTTGGGGACACGCTCAGAGCTCCACCAGCTCTGGTGTCCCTGGGACAGCAGCCCGAGAGACAAACCCCTCTGTCTGTGCTTAGAGAATCCCATACTAATTCCCCAACAGCAGCACAGGAGACAAACCCCTCTGTCTGTGCTTAGAGAATCCCATACTAATTCCCCAACAGCAGCATGGGAGACAAACTCCTCTGTCTGTGCTCAGAGAATCCCACATTAATTCCCCAACAGCAGCACAGGAGACAAACCCCTCTGTCTGTGCTCAGAGAATCCCACATTAACCCCCCACACTTCAGTGATCACCAGCAGGGTCTTTAAAAGGTTGGAACTTTGCAGCAGACCCGTTTTGGTTGCCTGCCCTCCTCGCTGGTGGTGTGTGATTAGCTGGGATGGATGTCACGATGCCCTTCTGTGAAAATGTGTGTGACAGGGACGGAAATGATACCAGAGAGAAAATTATACTATATTTGTGCAAAAGCTTTTATTTTTTGCTTGCTTCCTGTGGTCACCTGTCAGTTCAGTTCACATATCTAGAAGCGGTTCTGAAATGTGGTTTTTGCTTTTTTAAACTGCATCTTGTGATGAATAATAAATGGAGGCAGCTTTTTGCCATCAGAGCCTTCACACCTCACTGCGTTTCCCTGGGGGCTCAGACTTGCTCACAGAGCTTGTTTTAAAGAAATGGGGGAGGTGGGGGACAGAGCTTATTGTGTATTTTAATGAAGGTTGTAGAATATGATTCCTAGAAAACTTAAAACCTACACTTAAAAATCCCTGGAAAACTTGTAGAAATTCCTCAAGTCAGAACATGGTCATACTGACAGTGGGACACTGCAAGTTTTTCCTTCTGAAGGGATGGGATGGGACGGGATGGAGAGTTTGTTTCTGAAAGTCAAAGCCATTGCTTTGGCCACTTCCGACTTTATAAAATGTCCAGGAACAAATCTCTTATTTAGCCCTTGATATCCATAGGGGATCAGATCAAAATTTGTTACGTAAAACTTCTGAACAAGTGAACATAAGACTAGGAAAAAATCCCAAATATTTCAATCAGTGTAATAATTTCAGCTTAGATCTTTAAAGATACTTATCTGCCTAATTTTCCTTGATTTCTGTATAAATTAGATACTTAAATATTTCTTGCCTCAGATCCTCAGGTCTTACCTTATTACATGGAAGCAAACTTTTGAAGTTTTTTTTTTAATAGACCTAAAAGGTCAAGAATACCAAGAGCTCTGACATCAAAAATCTCCTTATTAATATTTGTTGAAATATTTAATACCATCAGGTAGATGGAGCTATAAGGAGAGATGTTTGAGAAGGACAGAAACTTCTTTCAAGTCTGTCTTTGACTTTTTTTTTGGCAAGATTTAGACTGAAAAGAGGGACAGAGTACACAGAGAGGTCAGTCTTGCTTATTCATTACCTAAATTTAACAGAGGAATTAATAAGCCAGATTGGCAGAGTAATTAGAAGTTTGAGGATTAGGATTTCCTCTTGAATTAGGACTAAACGTCTAGAAAAAAAACCCCACACTTGAAATCTTTCAACTCCAAAAATAAGGCTTCCAAAACTCAGTTTTGGGAGCACCTTTTGCAGTAACTTTTCCAAGAGAACAAAAAGAACTCCATGAGCCAGCAACTTCTCCTTCATGTTCCTGTGAGAGCTGAAAAGGATGTTCCTCTACATTAGAATTAAAGAGACACCTCCAGGTGGGAAATATATCTGGGACAGAGGCCACAAATGAGGCTTCCAACCTCGCTCAGCTGAAGACAAAAACCAGGGAAGGTTGGAATTGTGTTGTGCCTGGAATCAGGGATTGGATCCACTCGCCAGGAGCTCTGCCTGTGTCCACCACACCCAGTAATGTCAATGCGTGTCAGAACCACTCGGGCAGTAAATTGAATTTCTTAGTGTTGGAGCATCACTGAGCTAAGAGTGAGGGATCCCACAGACTTGGGTTTAAGGGAAGAGCCAGAAAACCCCCAAAAGAACCACAGGATTTCTTGGGAGTTAAATCCTCAGCATCCCCCCAGGCCAAGGGGCTTTCCAAGGTGTCCTGTCTTTGCATCTTGTGCTGCTGTTTCCTTGTCAGACCTGAGTGTCCTTTGCCCAAAAGGAAACACCTGGACAGGTGATTCCCAAATCAATCCCTGAGATTCATTAATAGAAATATTAGTGGCTGCAGATAAACACTGCTGGGAACAACAGTGGAATTGGGGAGGGCCAGCACAATATCCAAGGAATCAGAGGGTTTGTGAATATTCTCTTATAGGTTTAAGCTTTGGGGCTTTAAATAGGGGGGTAAAAGATTAGTCACCATGACAGAGAGAATGGTCATGGAATGGTTTGGGATGGAAGGGAACTTAAAGATCATCCAGTGCCACCCCATGCCATGGGCAGGGACACCTCCCACCAGCCCAGGTGGCTCCAAGCTTCATCCAACCTGACCTTGGACACTTGCAGGGATCCAGGGGCAGCCACAGCTTCTCTGGGCACCCTGTGCCAGGGCCTGCCCACCCTCTGAATAAACAACCTTTTCTTAACATTCAATCTAAATCTCTCTGTGAATGGCCACCATGGAAATTGTGATAGGAGCTAGATCATTTTGTCTTGTTTGGTTTGGAGTTTGGTTTGGTTTTTAAGGCAGTTTTCACCAAGACAAAGAAAAGGCACTGTGGGTTCATTCCAGGGAGGATTGTCCCTGGTCTGCCTTATGGCAAAATGTAAAGGAAACTGTGGAAAGAAACCTATTTTAATATAATTTTAGAAGGAAGGACTTTTGAGAATTGTCTGCTGGAAAGACCTGGAAGTTCAACCTCTTCAGTTACAAGTGTCCTGTAGATCCCAACCCTCCCAAATTCCGGGATGCCGAGCTGTGGTTCTGCCTTCACACCTGTCTTTGCACTGGTGATGACCTGAAGCTTTCCAGTCTGTTTCCAGGGGAAAAGCTTCCATGGCATTATCTTTCCTGTTAAACTCCCTTTTAATATTTAATTCAGGGAATATCTGATTCCTTGAGGCATGTGGGACTTTGCTGGGTGCTTTGTCATTGCAACGATGGTTGGACTGGACGTGGCCCCTCTCGTTCCTGCTGGAATAACTCTGCCATACACACATTTTGAAGGAGTTTAACCCTCAAAGAGGGTTCCTTGAAAACCCTGTTCCGCCCAAGATTTGTGCTCAAATCCTTTAGGTATCAGCAGAACAAGATAACACAAACCCAGGGGATTTCAAGCAGCTCCTGGAAATACGTGGCAAAATCCTGTAACTGTGAGAGTGACAGAGTTTAAAAGTGGCTTTAAAGTTAACCCATGAGGAGGGAACTTTGCTACAGAGGAGCAGGACTCGGCTGGTCTGGGGTAGAGCAAGAGGAAAAGAGAGAATTCTAATTGTGTTGTTTCATGGAAGGTGCTTAGAAATGAACTCACGAGGCTTTTTGGGAGCTGTAGCAGCGGGAGAGGAGCGTGGTAAAGTCTGGCAGGATCCTCTAAATCCTGAAACTCTACCCAGGCACCTCTAATTCAATTATACCTGTCCCTCTGGGGAAAAGTTTAATTACATTACAAATTAATTTTACTTAAAGAACAGTTGGTAAAAGCCGACGGGTCTGCATTGATTTCTTTTCCCCTTGGTCTTTTCTTTTAACTTTTCTGGTTTGAATTGTTCTGATTAGCTTGCCCTGCTTGATATTCCATATCACTGCAACTGCCTTGGAAAAAGAACTGTAGGAGCTTGGGATTTCTTTAGTCTGATTGAAAGAACTGATGAGAAATCCTTTGAATTCTTGTGGAATTACGAATAACAGCACATGCTTTACGGCCCTGTAATTATCCCAAATTTGATCAGAGGTTTTCCTTCTCTGCGTGGAAGGGACTCCAGTGCCAAATGGGAATTCTTCCATGGTGCACAGGGACACTGCTCCCTGACACATGGACCTTTGGTTGAATAACCTGCACGTGAGGCTGAATTGTGGTTTTGGGGCAATTAGGTCTTTTTTGATGCCCTCCATGAAGCAACTCTCCTGGCTTTTTTGTCTCCAGCTAATGCTGTAGGCATCCCTAACTGTCTCCTTAATTTATGTCTATCTAAAACCAAAATCCAGAATGTCTCTTTTGCGATAAACACACCATTTGAAAACAGGTTTTTAGCCATTATGGCCTGAGAAGATCTTCCTTTGCCATGCCAGGCGTGTTTTTGGGGCAATTAGGCCTTTTTTGCTGCTGCTGTTGTTGCCTTTGAGGTAGATGGTCAGCTCCCTCTGGGTAGCAAGACAGAGAATCTGCAAAGAAAAGGCTTTCTGGGGCGTATTTGTTTATGTCTGCTGAACATTTCACGTCTGCTGGGTCAAAGAGGGGGGAGTTTGTGCTCTGCCAAAGTTCTCCTCCTGGTCACTTTAATGTGCAAGGAGGGTGAGGAGGGGAACTGGCATCGGGCTCAGCACCTGCTTCTAATGCCGCTGGACTTGGGGATGGGGCAGAAATGGTGATTGACAAAAAAGAGCTGATAACTGTCCAAAGGTGTGGGGTGAAGGGATGTAATGTGTACTGGCCTTTGCCAATGGGACAGATTTGAAATTAAATTGGAATATTTGTATCGGACTTTTTCTCCTTAAATCACATCACAAAATGCTTCTGCTTAAGGCAGATTAAATTACACGGGGTGGGGGTGGGGGGTGCCTGAATACCAGGAGGTCCAAACAACAAAATTGTGTTTTCAATTATACAGCAGGGCCATCTCAGAAGGAATCGTGTGTCTGATCCTTCTGCTGCAGCAGCTGATTCACTGAGTCAGTTCCTTCTGCCCAAGTTGTTCACAGTGTCTGTATTTTCCTTGCCTTCATCCCTTGTCCTCGCTGGGCTGTGATTTGTAGCATCTGGTACCTGCTGAGATCCAGCTCATGCTGCCAGTTCCGAGCTCTGATCCTGATGGAATTCATCAGCTGTGAAAGGACGAGTGGGGCTCTTTCAAGAGCAGCAGAAGGAAGTTGTTTTCAGATGTCCTGAGTTTTAAACATCTCCTGTTGTTTTTATTCCATCTTTTAAAAATATAATCAAATATTTCTTGGTTTTTGTTTTGCTGAGAAAGGCCATTTCCCTGCTTTTTCCTCCTGTGTTTTTCTGGTTTGGCATGCGTGTCTGCAGGATGTGCCAGTGGGAGGATGGAACATTGCACTTGCTGATACCTGGTTTTTGTTCAGCCTTCTGCCGGGCGGGTGACTGAACATTAATCTTTGTTTTCATTCTTTTGGACACGATGATGATCCTCTTGGCAAAGGGCACCGAGATCTGTCGGTGAAAATTACAGTTCAAAAGCACGACAAGGATTTTTGTTTTCCCGTGGGAGAACATGGGGTTTACCTGACGTGTCACCCTGCGAGCTGAGTCTGGTGGACAGAGGAGAGGGCAGAGATCTCCCTGCCAGGCTGAGATCTGGCACAGGAGGAGGCCATGCTTTGCCTTCTGTGGGATCTACAGCCTCTCCCTCCAGTTTTTTGTCACTAATGAATCAAGGCCACTGGTTTCAAAGCACTGGTTTGATACCAATCCTGGTGACAGAGAGACTTCCCATAAAAGTCATTCCAATGAGCACCACTGGGCTTGCTGGGCTCTGCTGAGTGTTGAAACCAAAGTCCTTCTCCAGCTTTCCTGGAGCCTCTTTAGGCACTGGAAGGTGATCCAAGGTGTCCTTGGAGTCTTCTCTTCTCCAGGTGAGGCCCCCCGAGCACTCCCAGACTGGCTGTAGAGCAGAAGGGCTCCAGCCCTGGAGCATCTCCGTGGCCTCCTGTGGACTTGCTCAGCGGCTCCACGTCCTTGTGCTGTTGGAGCCCAGAGCTGGAGGCAGCTCTGCAGGTGGAGGTCTCACCTGAGTTGGACAGTCAGATGGATTGCCAGCATAACTCTGGATAATTCCCTACTCTGGGATCCTTTGTGTTGGAAACGACTGTTTTCTCACTGAGTTGTTGCACTGTTGATATCAGAAGGAAAAGCTGGAGCATGGTGAAGGCATGGCCGGGCTTCTCCTGGCAGGTTCCAAGCTCAGAGTGAGATGGAGATCTGATGTCCCTTCATGTGAGTGCTGAGATCCAGAGAATGGAGCTGCTTCTTGGTAGGGAAAAGGGCTGAGAAGTCTGCAGGTCTCATACCTTGTCATCGTAGTCCTCAAATGTGAACACACTGCCCTTATGGTCTCCTTTAATGACATTTCTCCTCCTTTCAAGGTTCCACAGTATAATTAATCCTCTCCTGGTATTTCCTCCCCTTTTGCAAATGTTGGCAGGAGTGTCCTCGCAGGCTCCTCACTAAGGTGTTAATAAAACCTTTCTCATGTAATTATAAGCTTCCTGGATTTCAGGTAGCTTTATGCCCATGATATTCCAGGACTGTCTTTTATTTAAAATAAAAACTGTATTTTCCAAGCAATTTCCAAAGAGACTCAGCAGTGCAAAATGGGACCTGGGCCAACTGTGCTCGCTCAGTGGGAACATGCAAAGCTGGGAGTGGAGTCAAATCCAGACAGTTTGGAAGGACCTTCAGTCCCTCCTCTGTCCCTTCCCACACTTTGCAGGAGGTCATAGAATGATGGAATCATGGAATGTCCTGAGCTGGAAGGGACCCACCAGGACCATCCAGTCCAACTCCAGGCCCGGCACAGACCCCCCAACAATCCCCCCCTGTGCCCCAGAGGATCATCCAAACCCTCCTGGAGCTCTGGCAGCCTTGGGGCCGTGCCCACTGCCCTGGGCAGCCTGGGCAGTGCCCACCACCCTCTGGGGGAAGGACCTTTTGCTGAGATCCAACCTGACCCTGCCCTGGCCCAGCTCCAGCCATTCCCTGGGTGCTGTCCCTGTCACACAGAGCTGTCCCTGCTCTTCCCCATTGTACAAAGCCCTGGAACTCAGGATTATTTATGTGCAATTTCCCTCGTTTCTCCCTGTATCCATTGCCCCTTGTCTGTCCATGTGCACCTTTGAGTAAAGTTCAGCACCACCTTCTCTTTTTCATTCCTGGAATTGTAAAACTGAAATTAGAGGAGACTTTCCTGTGGCATCTGTGCTGCCCCAACACCTGAGAAGCTCCAGTGCTTCACTAAGAGAGGTGATTAATCTCCACCCTTTGAGCTTCGATTCTTTTCCTCCTCTTTTCTCCAGAGAGAGGTTTGCCTTTGCTCTTTCATGGTTTGGTAGTGGATGCGATTTTTTGCCCTTTTTTTTCTGTTTGTTTGTTTGCTTTTACCATTTTTTTTCTTCCTGTTGCTAATTGGCCTCCAGATCTAAACTTAACATGCCAAAGGTGGTGTTTTCTGTAGCTTCAAGTCTGAAAATCTTCATCTGGAAATTGAAGTCTCCAGCCCTTTGTTTCATCATAGGTGATAAATTTTCCCATCAAAAGCTTCACAGCTTATTTGCCTGTGCTAAGTGAAGCAAAAGGAAACAGAACTTGCTCTTGCACAGTTATAGGGCTATAAAGGCATAATAAAAATAAACGTGGTAACAGTAGACACAACACCTCAGAATATGAGCCCTCAGAGTCAGCAGTTCTGTTGGGTAGGAAGGTATTTTTATCATCAGAGGATGTTTCAGAAACTTAACACCCCACACCCAAAAGTGTCCATCCCTTGTAAGTACAGAAGGCCCAAACACACCACCGCAAAACATTATCTGTGCAATTAAATTAGACCTTCAGAAATAGTAGATGCAGAGCTTTCTTTTGAAATTCCTTTATTAAAAAAAGTGAGAATATTATTTAATGCTCACAGCACAAGCCCACAGTGCAGCTCCTGAAGGCTCCTGTACACAGAGGAATAATGAGGAGAAACTTTCCTCTGGGTGTTGGTTGCCATTGCAGAGGGATTTTCTTCTGCCAGGAATCACTCTGTGTTGTGAAAAATTACCACACGAAGAGATCTGCCCACCAAGGTCTCATGGACTAATTTAATATCTTTCCCCACTGTTGCCAGATTTCGCAGAGTTTGTTTTTCTGGGGCTGTTCCTTACTGAGATGTCTTTGAAGATGTACGGACTGGGGCCAAGAAATTACTTCCACTCTTCATTCAACTGCTTTGACTTTGGGGTGAGTAAGATTCAGCTGGGGGGATGAATCACACAATGGTTGGGGTTGGAAGGGGTCTTAAAATCATCTCATTCCACTCCCTGGGCAGGGACACCTTCCACCAGCCCAGGTTGCTCCAAGCCCTGTCCAACCTGGCCTTGGACACTTCCAGGGATGCAGGGGCAGCCACAGCTTCTCTGCCCAACCTGTGCCAGGGCCTGCCCACCCTACCAGCCAAGAATTCCTTCCTAATATTTAATCTAAACACGAAACCATTCCCCCTTGCCCTGGAACTCCATGTCCTTGAAGAAAGTCCCTGTGCAAAGCGCATGGCTCTCCCGTTATCCAGCAGGTTGGGCACTCAAGGAGGGGTGTCTGAATCCGTGGGAATCCATGGGAATGGTGCTGGGAGAGTGTCTGCTGCGGGGAATAAATCAGCTGCAGTGAAACCCATTCAGCTTCCCCTGCTTATCATCCTTTTTGAAGAAAAGTGCCAGCTGGGGGTTTCATTTCCTCGGCGAACTGCGGGGTGTTCCAACGCTCTGATTGCCGGCAGGTCCTCCCTCCCATTTCAATGAGGTGATTGAAAGGCAAAAAAAACCCCCCACAGATCTTGCTGCTCATCTCCCCTGTCAGCCCTTTGGTGGCCTTTACCTCAGGGTACACGGGCAGCACTTTTCAGACACAAGCGCCCGGGAACAGAAGTGTCACCAAGGTTTGGGGACAGGAAGGCAATAATTCCCATCCAGAGGCACAGGCTCAGCTCCAGCTCGAGAGTGTGAATAGTGGGGCTGGTTTGGGCTCCATCTAACACAGAGCATGGCACGTGCGTGGTAATTTATTCATTAAAAGCCATTAGGCTGTAATCTGTCCTCACAGAGGATAACTTGGTTCCCTTATCTCCAGCGTGGGTGAGGACTCTGTCTGCGAGGATTCTGGAACAAAGCAGATACGAAGCTTTTGATCCAGCCACGGGCAAGGGGACAAGAGTTTGGGTCATTGTACAGTCACCCAGCCCTTCTCCCTGAGAGTCCCTCTGTTGGGTCTAGTCTTTGTCAGCCAAAATGCTGGGAGTGATTCTTCTCCCGCATGGAGCAAAATTCCTCTGCTCCCACAAGGGACAAGGAGGAGTTCACACCTCCAGCGGTGACCTCTCCTAAATCCAAGGCTACGAGTTGAGCCAACTGACTCTTTTTCTGGCAGGAAAACTCATGGTAAATAGACTTAGAGATGAAACCATCCAGCCCAGGGGTCATCTGTGCCCAACAGCCTGAGGTGTTGTGTGGGGCTCTCCTCTCCAGGCTGTCCTGGCAGCTGTGGTGGCTCCGGACAGTGGGATGTGTTGTGCCACTCTGGCTGCACAGCCCGAGGGATGATGCACAGACCTGAACTGCCACCAGAGAAAGCAGAGCACAAGAAGTCTTTTAAGGGTGTCACTGCCTCGTTTAAATTCTCTAGTGACAGGCACCAGGTTGATGTCCTGCACCTATGGATTAGAGGGGCTCCAAGCCATTTTCTTTGGATCCTTGTACCCGGGATGCTCCTTCCACAACAAAAGCTCTCACCTGACAGTCAGGGCCAGGTGATTTAGGAGCTTGCACTGAGCAAAAGATAAACCCCCCAGATGTCTCTGTGTTGTGTCACACCATGGTTTGTGCAGCACTGGCGATGAGCTCTGTCAGTCTTTCCCAGGAGGTCAAGCTGTTGATCTGATTCTCATTCTTCCTCCTTTGGAGAATCCACAGGGATCCTCCTTCTGGTTGTGTTCCTTCCTCCTCACCCACCTTCCAGCACCCAGAATTAACTCAGCCAATTCACCTTCCCCCCACCCCCTCCTTGGAACATCACACAGATCTGTAGCCAGTTTAGTTTGACAAACCAGCAAGATGAAACCATTCAAATGCAAGAAGTGAAACAACAAATCAGAGCAACATCAGCCTTGGGAGTAACAGTCCAGTGGGGTCTCCTGTGAACAGGCTCCCAGGAGGGCATCCCGAGATGCCAAGAAAATTAATTACCAGTGGAACATGCGGAAGGTCTAAGGGAAGGTTTTTGCCGATTCACGAGGGATTCCCAAGAGTGAGGAACTGTGGGAGAGAAGTTTTAGTTCTTTCTTTTTCATATGGGAGAAAAAGGATGAGCGACTGTTGTGTGTCTGCCTTTCACACCAGGTTTTCTTGAAGCTCAGGGCACAGCGTTTCTTGCAGGGCAGCAGCAAACGGTGCTGGAGCATCCAAAGGCATCCGAGTTTCTGGTCGTGGCAGGTTTTTCCAAGGGGCACTGCCCAGGTGTCAGAGCCAGCCCTGATTCCCAGTTACCCTTCCCTCCCCAACACAAACCAGCTGCTTGCTGGGCTCTGGTGGGAATGGTTTTGGTGGGCTCGGCCCCAGGGGTGGTGGGAGCTCTGAAACGCTGGGCAAATGGGAGCAATAACAGCAATTGGCAGGGAAATGCCTGTTTTATCTTATTTTATCTATTTATCTTATTAACTGTGCAGCGACCTGTGTGGATAGGATTGCCCTTTCCAACTGTGCTTAACCCGTTTCTGCTTTGTCCTTTTGGTAATGCAGGATTTCTCAGAAGGTTTTTCTCATTGCTTCAGGTTAATTCTCTGCCCTCCTTAAACCAACAAGCCTAAACAAAACTTAAAAAACCCCACTGTTGTTTGGGACAACTTTTTCAATAGCCTGAGGCAGATGATTGGATGTGTGTGCTGGAGGCTCTGCAGCAGCTCATATTGCTTTAATTGCTCTCCTAAAGACTCTCAGTTGCCAGAAGATTCTGGCAGGTCTTACCCAGAGCTTCACTTTTCTGCTGCAGGTGAAGACTTTTGGGCCTTCTGCTGGGAAGGGAAGGATGGGTCTGTACATCTGGATCTCTGTACATCTGGATCTCTGTACAGACCCACTTTGGGGGGTGGGAAAATAAAGTATTGGCTTTTGCAGCCGAGCCAGTGTTAAAAAACACAATTAAAAAAACACAGTGTCATTTAAAAAAAGGTAATTTTAAGGTAGTTTGATTGCTAGGGAAGAAAGCGAGAGGTTCCTGTCTGTGTATAGGAGATCACAGTGTGTTCTGCTTCTGGGTATTATCGTTTTTTAGTCGGGACTGCAGAAAGTTGGGATAAGGATTTCCAGTGCTCTTGGTTAAGTTATGATTTTCCTGAAGTTTTCCTAAGAAAACCATCACAGCCTCAGCTCTGATTCCTGTGCTTTTCTCAGCCTCACCACAGAGAAATAAAGCAGAAGTTTTGCCTTATGTAAAAAAAAAAACAAAAAACCAAACAAAACCCAAACCTCTCTTTGCAGGTCATCGTGGGAAGTATATTTGAAGTTATTTGGGCTGCAGTGAAACCAGGAACCTCATTTGGCATCAGTGTATTGAGAGCTCTTCGGCTGCTGAGGATTTTCAAAGTAACAAAGTAAGTCCAGCTCCCCTTCCACTCACTGCAGACTTTTAGCACTGCGTGAAATCTGGATTCCCAGCTCCATGGCAAGTAGAAGTGATTTCCACATTGATAAACAATAATTAAATTGCTAAAAAAAAATAAATGTCCCAACCCACTGGTTTTGCTGGCACAAAAGCCCTGTCTGTGCTACCATCCAGTTGGGAAGGTCCTGAAGGAAAGTGCACACTCAGAATTGCCCTTTCCTTGGCTGGGCAATGGGGGTTTCTGGCAGCTGGAAATTTTGGGAGAACCTGAGCCTGTATTTTAACAGCCTTTTTTTTTTTCCCAGGCTGGTTTGTCTGCCCTTGGGCAGGGGGTTCCACAATGTATTCATGGGCTGCAGGAGAGACGCCTTTTTGGCTTTATTTTTAAGCTTTTTTAAAAACAAAAGTCTCATTATGTTTCCCCTTCGCTTTTGTGGTAAAAGAAACAAGTTTCTTATTCACTTTCTAAGTCCCATCAACTGCTCACTGCCCTTATCTCCTGCTGATCCTTAAATATTTAGGCTCTGGAAAAGCCTGGGTATTGCTGGGTGCTAAATCCTGGTGCCTGAGCCACTGTGGGGACACAAATCTGGAGTTTTGCTGCTGCCTGGGCTGTGTCTGCTCTGGGAAGGGCTGGGAGGTTCCATTTGCACTGGGATTGTGTTGCCACAGCTTTTCAGTTGTTTTCCTGCTCCTGCCTCTCGTTAATGTGCTCTGGCATTAGCAAACAGCTCCTGTGCCATTTAGAAACCCATCCAGAGCCATTTCTGCAGGGCTTCTAAATTGTGGTGTGGAAATTGATGCCATATTTTGGTGACCCTGCTGTTGTTTTTCACCTTATTTTTTTCCCCGTTACCTCCTCAGTTCTTCCTTCTTTCCATCACTCTCTTAACACTTCTTGTCTCGAAGTGGCAGAAGGAGGAACAACAACTCCTTCCAAAAATACCCTTCATATACAACTCCCTTAAACAGACAAGGCCCAGGTTATGCCAGTTGAATGAAAGAGTCATTTGAAGCCACCAGGTACTTTGGCAGCTGCTCAAGGCACAGGTTTTGTTGGCTCTGTGGGGTTTGCTGATTTATATCTATTAATGACCATGCAGAGCCCGGATTTGTGTGTGATATTGTGCCGTTTGTTGTACTCTGGGACAAAGGGGGTGGAAACATCAAGTTCTGGAATTGTTGAGTAAAATAGGTGGGTACCTGCACCGAAAATGTCACTGGAGTTTACCTTTGCACTAATTTTATGCATGGAAAACTCCTGGGTTTGTAGGAAATTCAGAGCAATTAATCGTCAGCAGATAATTTTAGCCAGGGCTTCTGAGATTTACTGTATCTGATTGTGTGTTGTACTTTTTAAAAATGTTGGCCATTTTTGCAAGTTAAAATCTTATTTTTGACAAGTTTTGACTATTCATTTTAGCCAGGATGATAGATAAATCACAGAACAATTTAGGTTGGAAAAGTCCTTCAAGATCATCGAGTCCAACTGTTCCCCCAGCACTGCCAAGGCCACCACCAAGCCCTGTCCCCAAGTGCCACATCCACAATTCTTTTAAACCCCTGCAGGGACAGACACTCCACCTCTGCCCTGGGCAGCTGTGCCAGGGCTGGACTGCCCTTTGGATGAGGAAATTTCCCCTGATATCCAACCTAACCCTCCCCTGGCACAATTTGAGGCTGTTTCTTGGGAGAAGATATTGAAGTTACCAAACCAAGCCGAGGGCTGTCCCCCTTCCCAGGACAGCAGGTGACATTGCCACGCCACTGAAGCTGAAGTTCCCTTGACCTGATTCTGTGGATTTTTCACCTGACACAACAGAAATGTGTTCACTGCGTGACCAGAAGCCACGTCCCTCCAGCTCCCACGGGATGATCCCACGTTATCCCGGTGTTTGAGCCGCACAGCTCAGTCCTCCCATGACTCATGAGTGAGTGCTGCCTCCAGGCACAGACTCTGCCCACTCTCTCTCATTAGTCTTTGCTGTGAAAACACCCTGACCCTCAGTAGTTTTCTTTCTCCTTTTATCATCTCTTCCACAGGAACTTTCCTCTGAAACTCCCTGCCCTGGTTTATTTGTCCTCTGTGTTTAGCAGGTGCCGATTGCAGTCCCAGAATCTTCTCAGTTGGAAGAGACCCCCAAGGATCATCGAGTCCAGCTCTTAAATGAGTGGCCCAAACAGGGGATTGAACCGTGACCTTGGTGTTCTTAGCAGCAAGTTTTAACCAGCTGAGCTAAACTCAGTCTTCCTGCTTTGAACAATCAGTGGGATGAGACCTTTTGGTTCCCACATCCCAAATCAGTGTGACCATGGACAGCAGATCCTGCTTTGAACAATCAATGGGATTGCCCCAAATGTCCCAATGAGGGTGACCATGGACAGGAGATCCTGCTTTGAACAATCAGTGGGATTGTCCCAAATGTCCCAATGAGAGTGACCATGGACATCAGATCCTGCTTTGAACAATCAGTGGGTTTGTCCCAAATGTCCCAATGAGAGTGACCATGGACAGGAGATCCTGCTTTGAACAATCAGTTGGATGAGACCTTTTGGTTCCCACATCCCAAATCAGTGTGACCATGGACAGGAGATCCTGCTTTGAACAATCAGTGGGATTGGACCTTTTGGTATTATGGATGTAACTTTTCCTGGAATAGGCAAATAGGAATTGCAAGATCTTCCTTCTCCTGGCGTGGTCGTGGCTGAATCATCCCCAGCAAGGAGAAACGTGGGGTGGTTCAATCCGCCCAGCTACACCCTGGGGGAAGGAAGAGGGGGAAAACAAAGACAAAGAGGATGGTGTTTCTCCTCATCTGACTCCAGCTCTGAACTTCTCTCCCCATCAGCAGATCCAAGAAATCCATGGGCTTCCTTCTGCTGGGTGGGAATGAGCTCCGTGTAGGGATCCATCTGCACAGCGATGCTGGAGCATGTGCTGCTGCAGGGACCCAGCTCTGCAGGGCAGCTCCCAGGGCCAGGCAGTGCAAATGAAAGGAGCCACCGGTGAAAAAGAGGGAAAAATTTCCCCCCTGTGGCCTCAGACTCACAGCTTTGAGCAGAGGAGACACGGACTGGCTCTAAATCCCCCCTTTCCTGCTGCCTGTTCCGGCCGTGTCGTTCCACACACCCGTGTGGCCAAAAGGAGCTCGTCAAAGAGCTCGAGGGCTCTTCCTGCATTTTCTGTTTTCCTGCTATAAACACTCCCTGCTTGTCCTCAGCAGGGCAATAAAGCCAGGAAAGAGCTGTTTCCAAACACCCTTCCCAGCACACCATCACTTGACATTCCTGCCTGGATGTGCCAGGGGCTGTCTCGGGGCACAGGAGATAGAAAAACAAACCAGCTTCATTATCTGGCCAGATGTGACTTGGATGCGTCTGTCGGGATTCAGGCTGAGCCCTTCCCTCTTGCCATGTTGGAATTATCATCCTGGATTTGTTCTCCTGCTCCAAGGCTCGGTCCTGGATACCTCAATCTCCCCACCCTGAAGGCATCACTGGGCTCTGATGTGTGTGTGAAACTCGTACAGGAATGTTTAAACACACGGGAATTTAAATCCACTGGTTGATTCCAGCCTTGGATGGGTTGGAATGACATGCTACAAAGATGTCCTGGTGGGAATGAGCTGTTTATTCCTGACTTGTGTCTTATGGAGAGCAGGATTCACTGTTCCCACCTCGAGTCTTAACTTGGTGATATTGATACACCCCACCTTTTGACACCCTTGCTGATGCCTGTGCCGGATGAGAAGATGCCAAAAAGTGAAAATCTATCCCAGGAGAGGGGTCACTGAGGAACTAATCCCAACATTGCCTGCACTGCTCTGTGTGGGTGCTCAGTCACCCAGTGGCCACCAATGCCCTCGGGGTGCTCCAGCAGATTTTGCCCCTCCTGAGCTGTGTTTTCCAACTGTAGGAGGGGGTTGAAAGATGCTGATAGTCCTTATCGTTCTCCTTTTTCATAATAAGAAAATCACAAAATCAGGTTGGAAAAGACCTTCAAGATCATCAAGTGCAGCCATTGACCAGCCCTGCCAAGGCCACCACTAACCCATGTCCCCAAGGGTCACACCCACACGGCTTTTAAATCCCTTCATTTCCCTGGGCAGCCCATTCCAATGCCTGACCATCCTTTCAGTGAGGAAATATTTCTCAATATCCAAACTAAACGTCCTCTGGTGCAATTTGAGGCCATTTCCTCTTGTTCTATCACTTGTTACTTGGGAGAAAGTTAATACTCATTTCTCACCAAAGGCTCTTCTCTCACTGACATTCTCTCTCGGCCACTCTGATGTCCAACACAGGTACTGGAATTCCCTGAGGAATCTGGTGGTCTCCTTGCTGAACTCCATGAAGTCCATCATCAGTTTGCTTTTCCTGCTGTTCCTGTTCATCGTGGTGTTTGCTTTGCTGGGGATGCAGCTCTTTGGAGGACAGTAAGTGGAATTAATCTTCATCCTGGGGTTGGGAGCTTCCCATCCCACTGCACTGCCAGACTGCCAGGGCCACTGAGAAGTTGTCTCTGGTTTATAGGAAAACAGTCCCGGTGTTTTATGTGGAGCTGAATTCTTTCCTAAGAGAGAACAACCCTAATTCAAAGCTCCTTTGTCATCCCAGAGCCTCCACGTACACCCAGAGCGAAACAGAACATTTTGTTAAAGGGAAGGCAAATTCTTTCCCTGATATCTTTCCCTGATATTCACTGGAAATGTTTTTCTGCTGGAAAACATAGTTCTGTTGAATCTGATTATTCTCATTAGAATGATGAGTTTTGCAGCACAAAATATCACAGTATTATCATTTAAACTCCAGCATCACTTCTGAAATGAAATAACACAGGTTTATTTGGCCTTTTCTTTTTTTCCCCCAGTCAATCGCTATTTTATCTTTAAAATATTAAAAAGAAATTATCTACTAAGAGGGTAATTTCAATTTGGGCTTCTACACTTGAGGATGAAAACTTCTTGGAATGGTTTGTTCCGCAAAAAAAATCATTAGAGATTTGGATTGTTCATTTTAATTGTGGCTGAAAATGAATTTCAAAGTATCCGAATTTTCTCTGGGAATGAAATTGAGTTTCTGTTAATGGTTCTGTTGAGCATCTTTGGAGAGACACCATGTTCCCTGCTGTGGTTGCCTGGGGTGTTATTGCCAGGTGGAACAAATGTTGCTCCCTGAGTGGGTTTATGGGGTGTTTCAGGGGATGAGGAGACACCCGAGAGCTGCTTGGTCCTCACTGCTCTGCTTTTTCCTTCTTCTTTGTCCCCAGGTTCAATTTCCAAGATGAAACTCCAACCACGAATTTCGATACCTTCCCTGCTGCCATCCTCACAGTATTCCAGGTAAAGCCTTTTCCTGGGGGAGTGTTAGAAGAGAAATTCCTGGGCATCTCCTATGGAGGGCAAAGAGGTCCCCCAAAACCTGTGGAATGTAGGAAAGAAGTCCTTCCTTTTCATGGCTTTTACTTCATTGACTAATCAATGCAGCATTAAAAATCAAATTAAAAAGCAATGCTACAGAACTAAGAAAAACTAGAACAAAAGATTTTATTTTTTTTTTTTTCCAGGAAGGGAAAAAACCAGATAAAATTGCTATTTCTGTGCTGATCTTAAAGTCTGTGTGTGGTTTCCTACCCCTGTGGTGGCAGCTCCAGCCCGTGCCCAGCTCATGGAATGTCCTGTCTGTGATCCTGGAGCCCGTGAGGGCTTGACCTGCTTCACTCTTGCCTGTGGTTGCCATAATTTAATGATCAGAGAGGCCTGAGGTGGCTCCAGGCAGTGGGGAAATAACACAGCATTTGGCACAGTAATAGCTCGAGATAAGTGAATGCTGGGTGAGAATTGCCTTCGATGAGAGGGGCACCAGCCCTGGGCAAGTTCACGCCACAGCTCTGGGAGATGCAGTGCTGGCATTTCAAAGCCTAATTTTGCAGCTGTTTTCTCCATGTCTTTTTTTCAAGCAGTTGTTTCAGTCCAAACCTGGGGCTGCTGCTCCACTGCAGGTTCCCCTCACAGGAATCTGCCCAGCATTTAAAACCTTGTCCTGCACAAAGTCTCGAGCTGAGGCTTCACCCCAGATCCAAACTTTCACAGAACTCAGCAAGGTGAATGTATTTTGTATTTCACTGTCATGGCCCAGAAAGGCAAAAAAATGATTTTTTTGATTAAAACAGAAAAGGAATCTAAAAGAAAATGTGTCCTGTGACCTCTGTGTGAGCAGCTTCACGTGGGCGACGCTTCTCTCCAGATGGGAAGCAGGTTCTGGACTTACCGGATATTGAAATCATGGCAGATTAATATTTGCATATTATTTTAGTGCTCATCAAAGGAAGGGCCTAAAGACACATCAAGGTATTGCCAAGGAGCCGGAACTGAGCCCGAGTCAGGCTCCGGATATGAGCAGCTGGAATGCTGACGTGACTTTCCTTTGGGAATATAGTTGTCCATGAGAATATTTAGGGGGAATGTTTCCTTGAGACAAATACCCTGCAGTGTAGTGGCTGTGGGGTGAAGGAAAACACTGCTGACATGTGTCCAGAGCATCAGAGCTGCCCGTTGGCTCTGGATGAGCTGAGTGCAGCCTCCCAGAGGCACTTGGATGATGATAATAATAATAATTTTATGTTGATATTATTTAATAAAAAATAATAATGATGATGATGATGATGATAACAATAATTATAATAATAATCGTCATCATCCCGGAGACATTTTGATAACCCCTGCTCTTGGTCCATCCCACCCCTCCCCTGAATTGCAAATACTGGATTGATGTTTCTTCTCTCTGGGCTTTGGATTCATTTCTAACCTCATCTTCCATAAAGCCAGCCAAGCCAGGAGCCTTGTTTGGTCGCTGCTCTGCTGAGAAGAGTAGAATCAGTGACAGAATTCCATGTGCTGAGCAAATATAACAAAGCCAGATACACCCTGCCCATCTCTAACCCCTTGGAAATTCTTTGTGGAGCAGTTTTAAATCATTTGTATCCTGTTCTTATTGTGGCAGCCCTGGCTGGGTTGTGCTCCTCTGTCACTGGACACCCAGGCCATGCTTTGTGTGCCCAGCAGCTGGCTAAGCTCAGCCTGAATTCCCTTTGAAGAACGTCACACACTTTCCTCCAGTTCCTGGTGTCCAGCAAAGCCCTTCTGAGTGGAATGCCAAGCTGTGTATATGCAAAATACACCCTATATATATTCTATGTACCTGCATAGAGAGGAAAACTAACTAGTTTGCACATCCCTGTTCCAGCACCACTGAGCTGTGCCCACGGACAACATCCATGAGCACAAAGACTCTGGAAAGCAGAAACCTGAGTTCCCTACACGTGCTCTGCTCCCTGAGAGCTCCTGCATAAATCATCCCTCAGCCCAGCACCAGTGCCAGCTGAGTTTGAGGAGGGGCAGGATGGGAGCAGAACTCAGCTCTGGAGAGGTTTGGGGAGAAGAGCTGGCTTTGGGTTGACGTGTAAATGCCCTCACTGTCATGC
This sequence comes from Grallaria varia, assembly GCA_013396735.1. NCBI lineage: Eukaryota > Metazoa > Chordata > Aves > Passeriformes > Formicariidae > Grallaria > Grallaria varia. Next base: position 482,234 of record VWZG01006518.1, read on the forward strand.
CTGAGGGATATCACAGAATCCCAGAATGTGCCCAGTTGGAAGGGGGACCCACAAGGATCATTGAGTCCAACCCTCAGCCCTGCACAGGACCATCTCCAAGAGTCACACCCTGTGCCCCAGAGGATCACCCAAGTGCTCCTTGAGGTCTGGCAGCCTTGGGGCCGTGACCATGGCCCCAGTTGTTGCTCTGTTACAGTCAGTGATGAGCAGGAATGACAGGCAAGTGAGACTGGTGCAAAATTAGCATCTAGCATGGCAAGGCTTGTCTGAGAATTTTGTGTTTTCATGTATTCTGACGAGTTTTTCTATTATTCATGTGTTAGCTAATTAGCCCCAGGTCAATATTCAGCTCTGCAGGGCTGGGCTGTGGCTCCTCTTGCCTTTCACAAGGACACAGGAGGACCAGAGCCCCCTTCAGGCTCCCCTCATCTGTCCTCCCTCATACACAGTGGTCGTTGCTTCTGCTTAGGGGGTTTTTTTTGGTGCTTTGTGGCCATCTGGGTCAAACCTGGGCAAGGAGAAAGACCTGCTGGGTGCAGCCCCTGGCAAACCCTGCAGCGGTGGTGGTGCCCAGTGTCTGGCAGCTGGAGTGATGTCCATCCCTGTGCCAGCTGCAGCAGAGCTCCCTGCAGACCGCAGGGCCAGAGGAGGGATGGAAGGGGTGGCAAAGCTCCTCCTGGTCCACGGTCACTCCATGGGTACAGCGTGTGTGGGCTGGGGGCAGCTGAGCATCCCAAACCCTCCCTGGAGGGAGTGGCTGAGAGGAGCTCCCACCCGGGGCATCGGAGCTCAGGGATTTCTGAGGACTGTGGGAAGTGCCGTGAATGGTGCTGTTGAAACCTGGTGCCTCTGCAGGACTTAAAAATGGAGAAGGGGTAGAAATTTTGCAAGGAGTGATGTGTTGGAAAGTGGCTTTTGCTGCCTCTGCCTGCAGGACACCCCGTGGGCAGAGGTGGGCAGTGGGCAGGTAACCCAGAGAGGGACAGGATCGTCCAGTTCAGCCTATGACCCTGCCCAGGACACCCCAACAATCCCACCCTCTCCCTCAGAGCGTTGTCCAAACCCTCCTGGAGCTCTGGCAGCCTTGGGGCCGTGCCCACTGCCCTGGGCAGCCTGGGCAGTGCCCACCACCCTCTGGGGGAAGGACCTTTCCCTGAGATCCACCCTGACCCTGTCCTGGCCCAGCTCCAGCCATTCCCTGGGTGCTGTCCCTGTCACACAGAGCAGAGATCAGAGCTGCACCTTGGGAGGAGCTGCAGACCCTGCTGAGGTCTGACCTCAGTCTCCTCTCCTCCAGCTGAACAAACCCATGGCCCTCAGCCACTCCTTGTACGGCCCCCCCCAGACCTGTCACCATCCTTGTGCCCCTCCTTTGGACACTCTGAACAGCTTTAGATGTTTCTCAAGCTGTGGTGCCCAGACTGGCCCCAGCCCTCGAGGTGAGGCCACCCCAGCCCAGAGCAGAGCAGGACAATCCTCTCCCTCTCCCCCCGTGATGCCCCCCATGTTCTCATCCATTTCCCCCAAGGTGCATTCCTGGATGGCATCACAGCTGGGTCTCCCCCAGACCATGCCCACTCTGCCCTTCCTTGGAGTCACCCTGGTTTTCCCTCTTGAATTCCCATGCAGATCCTGACCGGGGAAGACTGGAACGCCGTGATGTACCACGGGATAGAGTCGCAGGGCGGGGTCCGCTCCGGGATGTTCTCCTCCATCTACTTCATCGTCCTCACGCTGTTTGGGAACTGTATCCTTCCATCCTTCCACACTGCCCATCCGAGGGCACCCTGCGCCCTGCACCCTTCATGGGCTGCCACAAACACCTCATTTTGTTTCAATTCTCACACTTTCACATGTTTTAAAAACCAAACTATTGCTGTGACTTTGCTCCTTGCAGCACCTGGGGTAAGACGTGTAGTTAAGTTGTTCAAGTTGCTGTCATGTTTCTGATGACAACGCAATTTTTGATTTAATTCCATGAGATTTCATTTTGATTCTTTTATTTTACCTTGAGAATGTCGACTTTTGAGTTAATTTGTGTTTTCCTTGAGAACGCACTGTTATGAGTTAATTTGTGTTGTGGGAAAAATACTTGGAGTCAGGTGAGAGCAGGACCTGTGTACCTGGAATATCTTTACAGGTAGTTCATGGTTGGTCAGGGGAAGGGAGGGTTGAAATTTTGGTGCGTAGATGAGACTCCACTCCCTTGGTGCCTTTGTCTACAGGGCAGCTTAACCAGCCGGGCTGTTCCAAAGGCTGGAAATTATCCCATCTCCACTTAATGCTTAAAATTTAATTCTGGATCTTGGGTTTCAGGCTCTGGGAGCGTTCAGTCGTGTTCCAGGACTTGGCACATGAAACATCTGGGGTTTTCTGCTTAGAGATGAAAATCTCTCGAGGGCAAGAAGAAACTGGGAGCTTGTGCCTCCCCCAGCATGTCCCAGGGTGTCTGTGGGGAACCAGCAGCACTTTGACGTGTGGTGTGGACCTAAGGAGGCAAGAACACAGAGACACGGAGATGGCAATTGCAAAGGGAGGTTGTATTTTATAAGGAAATGAGGCAAACAATTCCTTGATGCACCATGTGGGTGTGATGAGCAGAAGCCAGAGCAGAGGGGCTGTGGTGGCTCTGTCCCTGCTGATGGGCTGATGCTCCAGGGAATGGCTCCATGAACCAGGAACAGGATCCTTGGTGAGATGTTTGCTGGCTGCAGCCATGAGCTGGAGTCAAATGGAAACCCAGAAACTGCTGCAGAGACGGGGCAGCCCGGCTGGGTTGTTTGTTCTGTAAAACAGGGGTCATAACTGAGCATCAGTGCTCTGCTTGGGAGCTCTCCGGGGACTTTCCCAGCAGGGACAACATTCCTGCTGGTTACAATCCCAGAGCTCATCTTTTCCTGGGAATGTTGTTTGGGCTGGCTGGGTACCTGGGAGACAGGGAGGGGTCATGGGGGGCAGTGCTTGGGCTAAGGACATACAGTTGTCACAAACAGGGGCTACTTCAGCGGGAGGTCGAGATGACAAGACGACAAGATGAGACATCTCTGGCCCTTTTGCTCTGCCTGAGATGCCCCCATTAGCACCAGGAGCAGAGAGAGGGAGAGCAGAGCAGACAGAGTGAGCTGTGCTTGTCACACAAGCGTGTCCCTGCGGGATTTGTCCCATTGCCCGGCGCTGTCAGAGCCGGAGCAGCCGCGGTGCCCGGCTGGCTCGGCAGCGATGCTCAGACATCCACCTCAGAGCCCCCTCCAGAAACACAGCCTTTGGAAAACTGGGTCAGTGGAGAGCTGCGAGGGAGGGAGAGCTCTAAATCCTCCGGGCTTGGCATTTGGAAATGAGATTAAGCTGTAATCAGGCTTGACAGCACAGCTGAGAGAGAGACTTTTAACCTCCGAGCGGCTACGATCCAGCATTTTTGAGGAACAGGGTATTAATTCCCTTCCTCACCTTTAATTCAGTGGGGGCTTCTCCCTTGTCCTTTAGTTTTCATTAACAGGCAAAGGGCAGGGGATGTTCAAGGCGAAGGAGGGAATAAGGACCTGGCTCAGCTGCTGCCATGAATCTGGTATTTGTCTTTGCTTGCTGGGGCAGAGCAGGGAGTGGAAACCCTCAGATCTCATCCTGGCTTTCCCTTCTGCTGCCCTGCTGAGGAGGTGACCCAGGAGGTGGCTTTCCTGGTGCCTCTCCCCTCCCCTTTGCCCACAGCCACAGGAAGGTGGCACAGCTTGAGCTCCTTGGAGCATTGTTGGTGTGTTTGCATCCCGGTGGGATCCTTCAGTTCTCCACAAGCCCTGCAGGTAGGGAGGAGTTTCCTGCAGAAAGAGGGAAAAGTTGGCTGGCAAAGAGTAACAACACCAGGAGAACCTTCTGTAATTTCCTGACATCTTCCACCAACTTCTGAAGTTTTCCAACTTCTCTAAAGAGAAGCTGTGGCTGCCCCATCCCTGGAAGTGTCCAAGGCCAGGTTGAAGCAACTGGTCTAGTGGAAGGTGTCCCTGCCCATGACAGGGGGTGGAACTGGATGATCTTTAAGGTCCCTTCCAACCCAAACCATTCTGAGCTTCTGCAATATTTCAAGTGATCAGAGTTAAAAACTTTTAACTTTTGTGGAGATTTAATCCCTGTTGGAGAATTAGAAACCTGCCCTGAATTGTCCATGTTGGAACTTAGTCTGGCAATACCAGCAGCTTTCCCAGAGAGTCTGGAGGAGCCTTTTTGCCCCCCCCCC